>JACEFZ010001606.1:247500-322729 GCA_014155875.1 Cepaea nemoralis | reverse complement strand
AACCTCCCATGATCTTTACAAAACATACGCCTGTCGAAGATGTTACTTCAGTTTACTTTCTCTATTAATATGACATCCATTCAATATAACAATGCTTCACAATCCGGTTATCCAAGGAGCACCACACAATCGATGCCTTGTCTGGGTTTATAAAGGCCGCTGCGCCCCAGCACCACTATGCCACCCTGTTTACTGCCACCTGTAAATCTGCAGCCAAACTTTAACTATCTCTGCCCTGTCTGTACACCAGCACATCATCTGCGAATGTCAATATTCTACCAACACCTGGTGTCTCAATAGCTGTGACTTTGCTGGTGTAGTAGAGCACTGGGGACATTGTAGATCCATATGGCAACCCAGGTGTAATCGTACAGGCATCAGAAGTCCAGAAACCCATGCGCAGTGCAACCTTACGCTCATAAAGGACTGCCGCAACCCATCTGACAAGGCAAGGGCAGACCATCATGTCCAGTTAGTAGTATGCTCCTTTCCTGTGCCAGTGAATATCACACAAATTGCTCCTCACTGTCTGATGTGAAAAGTGGAACAGACAGGAGTCTCGGCAAGCCAACAGCCCGTACAGGTACACTGTGCATGACGCCGCCGTCAGATTGCCAACACAAAAGTCCTCCACGAAAAAGATAGTTCATCGTCGATGGAATCGGCAGTCATCAGAAAGACTTCATTGGCTAAGGTTTAATTCCACATGGCTCGGTCTCTTTCCGCAGGGCGACCCGCCAAAAGCGTTGCACAAAGCACGAACTCCGTAGCTCCAGCGACTACCCCCAGTAGGCTCCTGAAAAATGCACTCGTGACCCGAAAAGGCAAATTATTCAATTCAGCGACAGCCAGCCATTGGTTGGAACATGCAGACTTCATTGATCCGGGTTTCATCCCACATGGCTCCGTCTCTTTCCGCAGGGCGACCCACCGAAAGCGCCACACAAAGCACGAACTCCGTAGTTCCAACGAGTCTCCTGAAAAAAAAAAAAACTGCACTCGTGACCCGAAACGGCAAACTCGTCAATACAGCCATACCCGGCCATTGTTCCGAACATGCAGTTCACTGTGCAAACAACAACGGACAGATGTAAAAGCATTCCACGCTAATCTGACAGCTCACAGTGTTGCCCACGCACACACTCAGTATCAGGGCGACGGAACCATGTACTACCAGTCCAACATGAGGAAAGTGCGATTGCAAACCGTAGCCACAAGCATAAACACGCCACATGCCTTAACGGTTCAATGCCTTACTGCTATTTTGAGGCCCGGAACCCTGTTATACGCATCCTCCAGGTCAAGAGTTTCCATCACTCTTATCTTATATATAAATAAGGATCGTATGTCTGTCTGTCTGTCTGTCTGTATCTATGTATGTCCTTTGTGCGCTCGCGAACGGCCCATCCGATTGAGATGAAATTTTCTACACGCCTTCCTTTCAGTCCAGAGCTGTCAACTGTCATAGTTTTTTAGTGTGAAATCGCCTGCTTACTCAGTATTATTTCATTTTTCATTTTTCATTATAATTGTATATATTTCAGGGGACCTAACTCCTTAAAAGTTATTTCAAGGGGCATAACTTTTCTGTATAACTTATAGTCATATTGTGGCATCGTTTTCAAAGATTTATAAACTCTGTGTCCATAGTTATGTACCGGCATATGAGTTATAATAAATAATGATACAAACTGTAAGGCATTTTTAAAGTTTTCATAAAAATAATGCACAATGCATAACATTGTAACTCATCTTTATTTGCTTAAGAAGTTACTGTAGTCATGCAGGTGATTAGCAAGCGTTTTCATTAAAAATAATGGATGGTGTCTGGAAGGACATTCTTTTAAGTTACTTTTTTGTTGTATGAATTTAATGAGAACTTATATGACTACTTATGTGAATTAAATGAGATGCTCCCCACCAGGGACTGGGCGAAGCCGGACAGGGTCAGGCAGACAGATAGACAGACAGACAGACAGACAGACAGACAGACAGACAGACAGATAGTCGGTAACGGGAACGGGAACTTATATGACTACTTATATGAATTAAATGAGATGCTCCACACCAGGAGCTGGGCAATGCTGGGCCGGGTCAGACAGACAGACAGACAGACAGACAGACAGACAGACAGACAGACAGTCGGTAACGGGAACGAGAACTTATATGACTACTTATATGAATTAAATGAGATGCTCCCCACCAGGGACTGGGCGAAGCCGGGCAGGGTCAGCTAGTATATATATATAAATTAGGATGTATTAGGATTATGTATGTAAATATATATGTATGTCCTTTATACGTTCGCGAACGGTCCATCCGATTGAGATGAAATTTTCTACACGTCTTCCTTTCATTCCAGCGCTGCCAACTGTCGTATTTTTTTTTCTTCTTCCTCCTCCTCCCTCCTCCCCCTCCCAAAATACGTACGTAAATATATGATGATGATGATGAAAGAATCCCCGAACCAAAACGCTAGGGAAAGCGAAGAAAATGACGTGACTACACAGAATCGTCACACGGCAATCATCATCATCATCAAGTGCCGTGCCGGCTGGCGTAGGCGTTCATGGCTCTCCGTAGATCTCGGTCTTTGGTTTTCTGGATCAACTCTGCTGCTGATATTCCTCCATGCCACGGCAATATAAATAACAATTCATCTCTTTATGTGTAAGGAAGTTATCTACAGTCATGTAGAAGGGAAGAACAATCAATGGAAGGACCGAAATCACAGAACCTAGACGAGTATGAATTCGGAATGGCAAACTCCCTCCTCCTCTCTTCTCCTCCTCCCTCTACCTCCTCCTCCATTCAGCTTCCCTCTACCTCATTCCCTCCAAAAGCCGAAGAGTAATACTAGATAAATAGTACAACCTAGAAATAGAAAGACAGAAGGGAAATAGTGCACTATGAACATAATAAGAAAGAATAAGAACGAAGACGTAAAGAAGCAGCCCTCCCTACATAGGCACACTACTAAAGATCCCTCCTTTCCTCTTCCTGACCTCCGTTAACATCATCACCTCCCTCCTCCATCCTAATTAGTAAGATATTCTCCATCTTACCTCTTCATAAGACTACGAAATCCGAAAGAAGCCTCCGAAGTCTACAGCATACTGCCTAATCAAGATGCACCACGTCAAAGCATCATCCATTATCCTCCTATCCTCCTACCTGTTCCTTCAGACTCAAAATCCTCACGCACGCCTACCTATTCATACCTATCCTTATCAGTCTAATCCCTCCATCTTCCTCTTCATACCTCCTAGCCTCTCCTCCTTCCTAATCACTGCTCTTCTGTCCTCCTCCCTGTCTAATCCTCTCTCCTATGCTCCCGCTGCTACTAGTCACTACCCTCAATCCCTCTCCTGAGTTATCCTACGTTTTTGATCCATCTCCTCCTCCTACCTACTCTCTCTCTCCCTTACTCCTCCCTCCTCGCACATCCCTCTACACACCTCCTCCTGCATCCCTCCTCCTCCCTTCTCTCCTCCTCCTCATCTCTCGCCTCCTCCTCATCCTCCAATCCATCCTCCTCTCTCTCCCATCATCCTCCCTCCTCATCATCCCTCCTCCTCGCCCTCTCCCAACTCCTCCTCCCTCTACCGCCTCCCTCCTCCTCCCGCCCATCCGCCCTCCTTCCTCCTCCTCTCATCCATCTCCCTCCCTCCTCCTCCTCCGCCTCCCCTCCTCCTCCTGCGTTCTCTCTTCCCTCATCCTCCTCACTCTTTCTTCTTACTTCTCCCTCTTCTCTCCTCCTCTCCTCTCTCTTACTCCTCCTACGTCCTGCCTCTCCTCCTCCTCCCCTCCTCCTCCGTATCGTCCTCCTCCTCTCCTCGCCCCTCCTCCTCCTCCCGCGCTCTCTCCGTGCTCTCCTCCCCTCCTCTCCTGCGAACACTCCTCTCCCGTCTCCTCCTCTATTGCTTCCGCCTCCATCTTTCCCCCTCGATCCTTCCTCTCTCCATCCTGTCTCCCAAGACCTCACTACCTGCACCTCTCCTCTCCTCGCCTCCTCCGATCCCCTCCTCCTCCTCCTCCTCCTACCTCCTACCTCCTCTCTCCTCCGCTCCGCTCCTCATCCTCGCTCGTCCTGTCCTCCTCCCCCTCTACCCTCTCGTCTCCTGCTTGAATCCTCCGCCTCCTTCGATCTACTCCGACTCCATTCCTCCTCTCTCCATCCTCCTCTTACCTCTCTCCGCCGATCTCTTCTCCCTCCTCCTCCTCCCTCCTCCCGCTTCTCCTCCTCCTCTCCGCTTCCCTCTCTCCTCCCCCTCCCTTCTCCTCTCATCCTCCGTCTCCCTCCTACCTTCTCCATCCTCCCTTCCTCCCTCTTCCTCCTCCCGTCTTCCTCCCTCTGCCTTCTCCCTCCACCCTCCTCCCTTCCTACTACTCTCTCCTTCCCTCCTCCCTCTCCCTCCTCCTTTCCTCTCCCCCATCCTCCTCCTGCGTTTCTCCTCCTCCCTCCTTATCCCTTCCTCCTCCCTCTTCCTCCTCCCCTCCCTCCTCCCCTCCCTCCTCCACCCTACTCCTCCCTCCCTCCTAATCCCTCTCCTCCCTCCCTGTATCATCCCTACTCCTCCGTTCTCCTCATCCTCCCTTCTCCTCCTCCCTCCTCTTCCCTCCTCCACCTCCCTCTTCCTCCTCCCTCCTCCATTTACCCAAAGACAGACAGACAGACAGATAGTCGGGAACGGGATGCTTATATGACTACTTATATGATTTAAATGAGATGCTCTCCACCATGGGCTGGGCCGGGTCAGACAGACAGACAGACAGACAGACAGACAGACAGACAGACAGACAGACAGACAGACAGACAGACAGACAGGACACTCGGGAAAGGGAACTTATATGACTACTTATATGAATTAAATGAGATGCTCCCCACCAGGAGTTGGGCGATGTCGGGCCGGGTCAGACAGACAGATAGATAGTCGGGAACGGGAACTTATATGGTTACTTATATGAATTAAATGAGATGCTCCCCATCAGGGTCTGGGCGAAGCCGGGCCGGGTCAGACAGACAGACAGACAGATAGACAGACAGACAGACAGACAGATAGTCGGTAACGGGAACGAGAACTTATATGACTACTTATATGAATTAAATGAGATGCTCCCCACCAGGGTCTGGGCGAAGCCGGGCCGGGTCAGCTAGTGTATATATATATATATATATATATATATATATATATATATATATATATATATATATATATGTGTGTGTGTGTGTGTGTGCGTACGTGCACATGTGCGTGTGCGTGCATATGCGAGCGCGTGTGTGCGGGCGGGCGGTGGGCGTGAATGCGTGTGTGCATAAGTAACTGACTTCAGTTTGAACGACTGATGTATAAAACGTCATTTTTTAAGGGATGTAACAACCGTAAAAGTTTTTTTTTTTTTAATGTGATGTATTAGTAGAAGACAGTGTCCTAAATGTAACTGTTGCCCAACTTTTTTTAAATGTTGCATATGCCTTACAGGACGTTGCAGTTAACACCAGCATTTTTCAGCTGCTGTTGATGTACTAGGCAACTTTTACGTTCAGTTGTTTGCCATTGCTTTCTGAACGACTGGCTCACATAACCCCTTAAGTTACCAGCGCTTCGCGAGCCACTGCCTATTATATCAGCTGCTGTTTTCCCCACGTGGATATACGGGATTACGAACAATGTGTTAACTCCTTGGCCAGGGTGTCAGGCTGCCCAACGTTAGGGTTTACCATTAAAAATATAAGATTACTGATGACGTGTAAAACTGACAGATCGGTAGAACCCCGACATTCATTATATCTAGTATTTGCGTTGGCCAAGTTCACTCTGAAATTACTTGAACATGGTGCGACGCTTGTAATTACACGCAATATCGGAGATTAGTTGAATTCCCCAATGACTCATTCCAGATTATCGACCGGACATGGCAGTTTTATATGTGTCTGTATGACAATAGTTCGATCATTTTACTTAATTAATTATTCCCTCTTCCCAAACCAGGAAAAACAGAACACGCATGCACAGGCGAAAACCAAGATATAATTCCCGCTTTGGCTTGAAGTGATAATACATTCCTATTTTCTGTCTCCGGCCTGGGGCCTTGCCAGTTTCCAAAAGTACTTGTGTCGTAGAGGTAACTAAAGTAACGAAACTTCAGCGAGGTTCACTCCGTCCCCAGTTCGATAGAAGATTATTTATAGAGCAGGAGAAAACAAGCGAGGACGGAACCTGGGAACTGGCAGCCCAGTGTATCGTATCAGGTTTCATTGTATCAAGTCAATTGGTGGTTACTTTTCTGGGAGGACGGTTAACTCAGCGGTTTTCAACCTTTAAAAGTCTATAGCTCCTTTGACCAACTGAATTGTTTGTGCGACTGTAACAGTACGACATTCGACCGTGTTGGTCATAATAGTGGGGCATAGTTTATGCCTTCAATATTTCGCGTTTTCCGATGTAATGATCATTTTATCCCGGGAACTGTCATTGGTATGTCTGCGATTTCCCCGTTCTGTGGCTTGACCTTCACAGATTGTCATGTTTCAAATTTGATGTTGATATTCATTTCTGGTGGAAGACGATTTGATAATAAACCCTTTCACAAACTTGACAAATCGAGCAGCAACATTCAATCGTTCGGAACAAAGACTAACCTCTCTCATTGAGAAGTTTTGAAGGTCACCTTTTATTGAATCCGGTTTAATTAACAAACTCATGTTGAATACTCGAAGTAAAAATTCGAATCGCCAACAAAATAATCAATATTACATATTGATTAATTTGGTTATTTCGGGATTTGAATTTTAAATATTGAGCACAACCCACCACTGGCAACGCTGATCGCACTCTGGTATGAACCTAAGGCCTATCCACGTCAATATGGAAGCACTATACTCGAGTTCCGCCCTCGTTTGAGCTCGGCAGTAGTGCATATCCCAGACCGGATCCGGAAACAAGCCCCGGATCACTGGCGTGTGAAGCGGGTGTGTAACCACGCGGCACACGTTGGACACAGCCAAATTATCACAACAGAATACCACAACGTCACCCACCGTAGGCTATGCTCATTCTAGTTACCTCTGTGGTGATAATTTGGCTGTGTGTCCAACGTGTGCCGCGTGGTTACACACCCGCTTCACACGCCAGTGATCCGGGCTTGTTTCCGGATCCGGTCAGGGATATGCACTACTGACGAGCTCAAACGAGGGCGAAACTCGAGTATAGTGCTTCCATATTGACGTGGATAGGCCTTAGGTTCATACCAGAATACGATCAGCGTTGCCAGTAGTGGGTTGTGCTCAATATTTAAAATTCAAATCCCGAAATAACCAAATTAATCAATTTGATTATTGCTCATTGGATTTAGGAGGCCTGGTGTTCCTTGCCAGTGAGAAGTCCTGATCGTTTCGGGTCCACATCGATTGACGGACGTCAGTCGCGGCGATTGGGCAATCTTGAGCATAGCCTACGGTGGGTGACGTTGTGGTATTCTGTTTTGATAATTTGGCTGTGTGTCCAACGTGTGCCGCAAGGGTACACACCCGCTTCACACGCCAGTGATCCGGGGCTTGTTTCCGGATCCGGTCAGGGATATGCACTACTGACGAGCTCAAACGAGGGCGAAACTCGAGTATAGTGCTTCCATATTGACGTGGATAGGCCTTAGGTTCATACCAGAGTGCGATCAGCGTTGCCAGTGGTGGGTTGTGCTCAATATTTAATATTACATATGCCACCTACCATCTGGCAAAAGCTAGCAACCTTCTCTGCATAAACATATGCGACCAGACCGTAACGTCCACTGAATCAATCATTGAACCAATGTTGCTATTCACTCCGTGTGTAATCAGTTCTGATCAGTTTTCCCATCATTCCTATCTGGCTGTTACCCTTCTACTCCTCTCTTGTCTATACTTGTCAATCTTCCTCGTCGACTGTTATCATCCCTAGTGACAACACCAACATTTCCTAGGCAAAATTATTTCTTTTTAGTGCATTCACGTGCATAAGGAGATTTTCATATTGTTGTCTTCTATCACCTTAACGTCCGAATGTAAATTTGCATGTCCTCATCTATCACCAGCAAATTCATCTCTTCTTCTTGAACCCACTGCCAAGACAGAATGCCTTGTATATGTCGCCCCTCTGCACCCAGCCTATTCTGTTACACGGCCCCACTGTTGAATAATAGGCAACGTCTCTATCGTTTGTGCCGACGCTGTGGCCAGGGTCCGGGAACATGTTTCAATATTTCCCGCCAACCGAGTCGAGGGTTCGAAATCGATGCATACGATTTGGAAGCAGACCGCCTTGCGTTGATCGGTGGTATGAGCTACGGTGGTTCAAAAATAATTAAAACTACTGAACGTACATATTCACTGGCACTTTTCCGTCTTGACAGACGATAGTTTGGTACATTGTGCTTCAAAAAGGCTTAATAACTACGATCCATGGCGGTGGCGAGTGTGGCTGGTAAGGCCAATTCTTGCTGCAAATGTTTGCCCACAGTAGGTGCATGTGAAAACATGGTCATTTCTACCATTTTGCACCATCTTACGTCTCTCACGCTCTGGGTGTGCTTTATCTGCAATCATTTTCTCCTTTGTCTTTATTCCATTTCTGATAGTTGCCCTCCATGCAACACGTTCAGCGGCGACGTGCTCCCAATGTGCATTATCAATGCCTGTATCAATCATGTCCCGCTTACACACATCTTTGTATCGTAGTAGAGGCCGACCCTGAGATCTCCTACCCGTCTGTAATTCACCAAAAAAGATGTCCTTTGGTATTCTACCATCATCCATCCTCCTAACGTGTCCTATCCATCTAAGTCTACGAAGACTGAGCATGGAATACACCGTCACACAACCTGATCTTTCCAATACTTCAGTATTTGTGATTTTGTCTTGCCACTTAATACCAAGTATTCTTCGCAGACACCGCATATGAAAGCTGTTTAAACGTTTCTCTTGGCGTGAGTAAGTTGTCCAGGTTTCACTGCCATAAAGAAGAGTACTAAGGACACAGGCTTGGTAGACGAGGACTTTTGTTTTGGCAGTAAGCTTCCTGTTCTCCCAGACTCTTTTTGCTAACATGTTCATTGTTGTTGCTGCCTTGCCAATCCTGATGTTGATTTCCTGATCGAGGGATAATTTGCTATTTACCTCTGATCCTAGATATGTAAAATGGTCTACTATCTCCAGTTCGGCGTCGTCAATAAAGATTGATGGTACACCATGTGCACCTTGTGACATAATCTGTGTCTTCTTTTTGTTAATTGTTAAACCAAATTCAGAACAAGCATTGGAGAATGCAGATAGTAGATGTTGTAATTCTTCCTCAGAGTGGGTCGTAATCGCAGCATCATCCGCAAAAAGCAACTCTCTGATTAGTACCCTGCTAATTTTGGTCTTGGCCTTCAATCTCTGAGCATTATAGAGGCCACCATCTGAGCGTGAGTGAATGTATATACCGTCATCCTGATCACGAAAGGCATATTTCAGTAGAAGTGAAAAGTATATCCCAAAGAGGGTGGGGGATAGTACACAACCTTGCTTAACTCCACTCTTGATTTCAAACTCTTCTGAAGTTGAGCCATCAAACTTGATTATACCCTTCATGCCTGTGTGGAACGATTCCACAATGGACAGAAGAGTTGGTGGGCAGCCAATCTTCTTTAGTGCTTTGAACAGACCCTCACGACTGACCAAATCGAATGCCTTTGTGAGGTCGATGAAGGCAATAAACAGTGGCTGATTTTGTTCCCGGCATTTTTCTTGCATCTGTCGCAATGAGAATATCATATCAATGGTAGACCGGTTCTGACGGAAGACGCACTGTGATTCGGGGTAGACTTGATCTCCCAGGACTTGAAGTCTGCGCAGGACAATTTTGGCAAATACTTTCCCAACAATACACAGAAGTGAGATACCCCTATAGTTGTTACAGTCGCTCCGATCTCCCTTGTTCTTGTACAGCGTTATGATGTTTGAATCTTTGAAATCCTGTGGGACTTGTCCTTCTCGCCAGCATAGCTCTATTAGCTGGTGGATCTGTAGAGCGAGTGTGTCTTGCCCACTCCTGATTACCTCTATTGGAATCCCATCCTTACCTGGAGCCTTGCCAGATGCAAGCTCATTTATAGCACACTTAACTTCTGTTATAGTGGGAAGTGTGTCCAGGTGGTCAAGAGTTGGCAGGGCCTCTATGGCGTTGAGGGCATCATCCGCTAGCTTGGTCTCACTTGAGTAAAGCTCTAAATAGTGCTCGACCCATCTATCCATCTGCTGTTTCTTATCAGTGATGATTTCTCCAGTCAAGGTTTTCAGCGGTGCACTTCTTTTGATCATTGGACCACAGGCTTTCTTTATCCCTTCATACATGCTTCTGATGTTTCCCTTATCACTTG
Organism: Cepaea nemoralis; assembly: GCA_014155875.1. Taxonomy (NCBI): domain Eukaryota; kingdom Metazoa; phylum Mollusca; class Gastropoda; order Stylommatophora; family Helicidae; genus Cepaea; species Cepaea nemoralis. The sequence continues at coordinate 312,331 of JACEFZ010001606.1, read as the reverse complement.
CGATTTGAATGGACTCACATAACTTGATCCAATAGTCATTCGCACACTGCCTGGCAGCCTTTTGTACATCCTTCCTCGCTTGCTTCAGCTCACTCAGAGTGTTACGCGTTGGTCTTTCCTTGTTTCTTAAGAGAGCTATCTTCTTTTTATCAATCAAGGGCTGCAGTATCTGGCTGTTTGCCGCAAACCAGTCCTGTCTCTTATGATCCACAGTGCTGTAAACCCCTACCGCTGTTTTATAAATAATTTCCTTAAGTTTACTCCATTTATCATTTACTATACAAATTTCGGATGTATCATTGAAAGCGTCTTCAAGTTGCTGTTGAAATTCAAAGCACTTTCCAGGATCGTGAGTGTTAATAATATTAATCCTGGGGCTAGACTTGTGTTTAGCTGTGTAGATTCTCTTTGGTCTCAGTCTAACCCTTGCAACAACCAAAGAATGATCTGTATCACAGTCAGCACTGTGGTAACTTCGAGTTAATGATGTATGGTTCAGATGTTGTCTCCGTGTGATAATGAAGTCCAGCTGATGCCAATGGCTGGATCTTGGATGTTTCCATGTGACCTTATGCATCTCTTTTGTTTTAAAAAAGGAGTTTGTAATACATAGGTCATTTCTAGTGCAATGCTCCAGCAGCCTTTGCCCATTATCATTCATGCGACCGATGTTGTATTTTCCAAGGCACACTGGCCATGAACTCGAGTCCTTGCCCACACGAGCATTGAAATCACCGAGCATATAAATGTAGTCGGATTTTGGAACTGCCTTGATCGCAGAGTCTAGCTGCTCATAGAACGTATCCTTCACATCATCAGAGGAAGCGAGTGTCGGTGCATATGCAGTGAGAATGGTGGCAAATCCACAAGAGGTTGCCAAGGGCAGTGATAATAATCTTTCATTACCTCCAGCTGGGATATCAATCATTCCCAGTAGCGAATTCTTCACTTCAAAGCCCACACCATGTTGCCTTTTTTCTGCCTGCCCTCTTCCCTTCCAAAAAAAGGTGTAATTGTTTTCCCTGAGTGACCCTTCCTCAGCGAGGCGAGTCTCCTGCAGGCCAGCAATATCAATGTTAAGACGATTGAGTTCAGCATCAATCACAGCCGTTTTTCTCACATCGTCAATATTTGTCAAGTCAGTGGAAAATCCTGGACACATGGTTCTCACGTTCCAGGTTGCAAGCCGTAGCTTGAGGTTTCTATTCTTTTTATTAGTACCTGGTGCATTGGTTTTACAGCCTGCGATTCAGATTTTGTCCTAGCCCCAAGCACCCATTGAAGCAGGCAGGCTGTGGCGGATCAGCACCCAATTGGCCGGGGGCTGCCCAGCTTGAGGCGGGCGGTAGCTGATCAGTGACACCTGTAGGTGTCTCCCACCGTCAGAGGCAACGCGTGGCGCCCCATGTCTACGCCAACTGACAAGGACTTATAACCCGTAACAGTTGCCTCTCGCTTTGATTCCGAGACCGGTTAAGACCAGGGATGGAGTTATTGCCTCTCCATAGCACAAAGCCTGGGCTAAAATAAAGAAACCATGTGTTGCCCATGCAGCATGATCCCTCTCTCGGCCTGCCTAGTTCACACTAGAGGAAAGTTAACACCTATACATCTGGAACAAGACAAGCTGCAGAAGCTGCCGGATCAGCAAAGCAATGCTCTAACTGTCCGCCTGTCGGAGCTTCGATCCTAGACCAGCTGCCAACCAAGGCTTAGGGCCTGGTCTGCCCTGCCATGACTTATTTTGTCTTTGGGTTGCATTTCCTCGCACCAGGATAAGGCTAGTACCCTCCCAATTGCGCTCTTCCGCCCGAAACCGTTGGCGCAATGTGGAGTTTCGGGTTTGGTAAGCGCCGCCCAACATTCGGCTCTGACAGAAAGCAGGTAGTACCGTCTACTGTCATACGGTAGCTCAGTCATATCTGACTAAGACCTGACTTCGAACGTACATATTGCGCATTAACTAACTATAGTAAAATAGAGTCTAAGTTGATTGTGATGTCTTGTAAGGACATGCAGCCAACTTAACTCTGGAGCTTTTGTAGCATTAACTGATCATTTTTGAACAGGACATCTTGGGAAAGACTTTGTTATTGTAATTTATTTATTGTTTATTAAACCGCGATTAGTTAATCTTTAAAAAAAAAATAAAATTAAAAATAGAACAGATAGAAAACACTACGCGTAAAAGAAACCGAATTCAACACAAAATGTATGTTGAAAACTCTTAGATACACGAGTTTCAGTTAAATCATTAACATCACCATTTATTGGGATGTCTTATGCAGAAGTTTAACTGCATAACAGTCTATCTTTATAATTTATGTGACAGCTGTAGTTGTCTAAGCGTCTGAAAAAAAGGTAAATAATGTCCCATACTATATATCACTAAGTACTTTTTCTTGGTTCTCCCATTTTGACAGAGCCTAAACTGGGTACTATGACGTGTTCCAGGACATGCAACATTTGTACATGGTTTTCCCAGGTTGACAGAGCCTAAACCGGGACATGCAACATTTGTTCTTGGATTTCCCAGGTTGACAGAGCCTAAGCTGGGTACCATGACATGTTACAGGACATGCAACATTCGTTCTTGGATCTCCCAGGTTGACAGTCTAAACTGAGTACGATGACATTTTCCAGGACATTCAACATTTGTTCTTGGTTCTCCCAAGTTTACAGAACCTAAACTGGGTTCCATGAGATGTTCCAGGACATGCAACATTTGTTCTTGGTTCTTCCAGGTTGAAAGAGCCTAAACTGGCTACCATAATATGTTCCAGGACATGCAACATTTGTTCTTGGTTCGCCCAGGTTAACAGAGCCTAAACAGGGTACCATGACGTGTTCCAGGAAGTAAAGGCAGCAAGGGTGGTATTGATCACACAACCCATCGAGTGCCTATTGATCTATAATAAGAGCCTAGCACCATACACCAAATGCTTAAGGTTAGAGAGATACCTTCAATTATACCTATACTTATGTCACGGGCTAATAGTATACAAATGTGTTCACCCTAGGAGTATATCCCAGGGTGGTATTGTAAGCATTTTGTCACCCTAGCCCCACCACAAGATTGATTGATCGGTGCAACTGGATTGGTCGCATCTTTAACGATTCACATAATATTACACCGGAGTAGAGCAAACGCATGGATTAGTATGTAATCTATACTCGGTAAATGCTGGGGGTTTATCCTACAGAAACTTGTGAGCGTTTTGTAGGGAAAAATACACACACACACGCACACACGCACGCATGCACAAACACACACATACGCACACACACGCACACACACACACACACACACATGGTACCCATGTATATAAATATATATATATATATATATCGGTACAATTATCTAGGAACAGTCATAGCATCTGGTGGGAGATGCCTTGAAGAGATTAGAACAAGAATCGCCATGGCGAAAGTAGCCTTTAGCAAGATGAAAAACATATTGACCAATAAAATGATGTCAACTGAAACGAGAAAAAGAGTATTGAGGTGCTAAATAGAGCATGCAATTTTGTATGGATATGAAACTTGGACAATGAGCAGTCAAGCTGAAAAACATCTGATGGCTGCAGAAAAGTGGTTTCTGAGGAAAATGTAAAGAATACCATGGACGGACAGAAAAACCAATGACCAAATACTACAGGAGACAAATGACAATCGTAAATTGATTAGAGAAATTAGATGTAGACAGTCAACATTTTTTGGACATGTTATGATAAGAAATGGATTGGAGAACTTAGTGACAACTGGCAAGATCGAAGGGAACAGACCAAGAGGAAAATACCTGGATGGCTTGGCCACGTGGCATGGTCGAGACAGGAACACTGAGCTGTGCCACGACTCTGGTGATCGTGTCAAATGGCCTACGAATCTCTGGTGTCTTGACTGGGGAGACGAATTGGCGAAAAGCCAGTCGTGCCATATCGGGAGGGGGTTGACAGCTGGCCAACCCAGCTAGGTGTCTTATTCTTGGCCTAGCCTTGGAACGAATCCGAACACTATATTTCATCATCATCATCAAGTGCCGTGCCGGCTGGCGTAGGCGTTAATGGCTCTCCACAGATCTCGGTCCCTGGTGTTCTGGATCAACTCTGCTGATGATATTCCTCCATGCCACCGTCTCAGTACGTCCAGCATCATTTCTCTTGGTCTGCCTCTGTCTCTCTTCCCCTCGATCTTTCCAGTTGTTACGATGTTCTCTAATGCCTCTCTTCTCATCACATGACCAAAGAAAGATGTTTGTCTCTTTCTTATTGTTGTATATAGTGTTCTAGTTTCATTAGCCTCTTTCAGGCAATCGTTGTTAGTTACTCTGGCAGTCCAAGGAATTCGCAACATTCGTCTTAAGAACCACATCTCTGTTGCTTCTAAGTTCTTCCTAATTGGTTCATTTACATTCCAAGATTCGCTGCCATACAGCAAAACTGGTTCTATATAGCATTTTAGCACTCTCTTTCTTACATTCATTGGTAGCGACTTATTGCATAAGATACTCTTCATTTTCTGAAATGCTGTCTTTGCCTGCCCTATTCTGCTCTTAATCTCTTTAGTACATCTTCCATCTGATGTTATAAGTGCCCTAGGTATTTAAAATTATCCACTTGGTTGAGAATTTCCCCTTCTATTTCTATGTCACATTTTCAATCAATCAATCATGTGCCATGCCGGAAAGCGTAGGCGGTCATGACTCGCCATTTCACTCGATCACCGGAGTCGTGGATCAGCTCAGTGTTCCTGTCTCGTCCATGCCATGTGGCCAAGCAATCCAGGTATTTTCCTCTCAGTCTTCCTCTTGGTCTGTTCCCCTCGATCTTGCCAGTTGTCAATAAGTTCTCCAATCCATTTCTTCTCATAACATGTCCAAAAATTTTGACTGTCTTCGTCTAATTTCTCTAATCAGTCTACGATTTTCATTTGTCTCCTGTAGTACTTGGTCATTGGTTTTTCTGTCTGTCCATGGTATTCTTTGCATTTTCCTCAGAAACCACATTTCTGCAGCCATCAGATGTTTTTCAGTTTGACTGCACATTGTCCAAGTTTCACATCCATACAAAAGAACAGGCTCTATGTATCCCCTCAACACTCTTTTTCTCGTTTCAATTGACATCTTTTTATTGGTTAGAATGTCTTTCATCTTACTAAAGGCTACTTTTGCCATGGCGATTCTTGTTCTAATCTCTTCAAGGCATCTCCCATCAGATGTTATGACTGTTCCGAGATAATTGTATCGATTCACTTGTTGCAGAATATTCCCATTTACTTGTATATTACATTGTGGTACTTCGTTCTTCCTAGTGACGACCATAACCTGTGTCTTCTTACAATTTAATTCCAACCCCAGCTGCTCACTGTGTACAACAACCGCGTCTACTAATTGTTGCAGATCCTGTGCATTGTCTGCAATCAATACTGTATCATCTGCATATCTAATGTTATTGATGTTTCTTCCACCAATGCTGATTCCATTTATATCTTTTAGATTTCTGAAAATATTTTCACTATATAGGGAAAAAAAAGATCTGGAGACATTACACATCCCTGCCTAACACCTCTCTTAATAGGTTGATATTGTCCCACTTCATTATCAATCCTTATGGCAGCTTGTTGTTTCCAATATATGTTTTTTTTAAAAATAAGTCTAATGTCTTTCCCATCAATTTGTAGATCTGCAAGCATATCCACCATGTTGACATGTCTAACTCTATCAAAAGCCTTTGTGTAGTCAATAAAGCAAAGATGTATATCCTTGTTTACTTCTATAGCACGTTCAATAACTGTTCGCAGCATATACACAGCATTTACTGTACCCTTTCCTTCTACAAACCCACATTGTTCTTCCCCTATTTCAGGTTGTATTTTCTTCCTCACTCTTTGCATGATAATTCGTAACAAAATCTTTGTGATGTGACTCATTATACTAATTGTTCTATGTTGATCACATTCCAAGGTTCCTGATTTCTTTGGGATTGCAATAAATACAGCATTACATAATTCAGAAGGTATATCTCCAGTATCATATAATGTGTTCAGCAGTCTGGTGACTTGCTCTAATCTAAATTCTTCTAAAGCTTTAATCATTTCTGTTGTGCTGTTATCTACACCGGGGACCTTGCCAGCTGTCATATGCTTAAGAACATTTTGAACCTCCATCTTTAAAATTGGTGGTCCTTCATTATTAAATCTAATATCATACTGTTCCTCTCTGTTATCATTATACAGGTTTTTCACATAATCTGTCCATACATGTAGAATCTGATCTTTTTCTATTATGATTTTGCCATCTTTAGTTTTTAGACAGCCTGTTGATGTACTTGTTCTTTTATTAGTAAGTTCCTGAATTCTTTTGTGCACTAATTTGGTATTTTGACTGTTGTGTTGTTTTTCAATTTCTAAGCACTTTTCCTCAAGCCATGATTCTTTTGCCTTCCTACATAATATTCTGACTTGTCTGTGAATTTCTTCATATTTGGCAGGATTATTTTTGTTGAGTCTTCTTGTTTCCATTAGGTGTAAAATTTCTTCAGTCATCCATTTCTTACGACCCACCTTCTTTAATTTTGGAATAGTTGTTTCTGCAGCCAAACTGATTGAATTCTTTAACATTTCCCATTGATCATTCACATCCTGGAATAATATCTCTAGATCAGACAATATATCAAATCTGTTCTGTACTTCTATGTTGAATTTGTTTTGTATTTCCTTGTCATTACTCAATGTACACAAATCATATTTAGTGTTTCCTGTTATATACTTGACTTTCTTCAGCTTTATCCTCAATGTTCCTGTAAGTAGTCTGTGGTCACTATAACAATCAGCACTGGGAACTGTTTTTGCTACTGTTAGTGCGTTTCTAAATCTTCTGCTAATCAGAATGTAGTCAATCTGGTTTCTGATCCTGCTATCAGGACTCCTCCATGTCCATAATCTTCTAGGGTGTTGCTTAAACCAGGTGTTTCCTACAATCATTTCTTTTCTTTTGCCCACTCTACGAGTCTGTATCCTCTTTTATTTCTCTCTCCTAAACCATAGTTTCCTACTGTGTATCTATCACCTTAATTTCCTACTTTTGCATTGAAGTCTCCTATTATGATGTTTATTTCTGAATTTTTACATTTCTTTAAGGCAGACTCTATGTCATTATAAAATTCCTCTACACTATCTTCACTGGACTCTCCTGTTGGGGCATATAATTGAATAACATTTATGCTAAAAGGTCTGCCACTCAATTTAACTAGTAGAACTCTGTCCGACACGGCCCAATATCCTTGAACAGACGTTGATGTTTTCCGGTCCAAAATTATTGCCACTCCCCTTTGTCGATCTTCACCTCCAGAATAAATAATCTTATAATCTTCATCTATCTTGATGCCTGTTCCTGTCCATCTCGTTTCGCACATCCCTAATATATTATTTTTTTCTCTTTGTATTTCTTGTTTTATGTTCTCTAATTTTCCGTCGTTGTTTAACGTCCTAACGTTCCAATTTTCACATTTTGGTGTCCCCATTTTCTTTGATATCACCATTGTTACTGTTTTCTTGATATTCAAGGACAGTCCTTTCTGTGCACTCTCTGTTACTACACTGTGCCAACAATTGTTGTAGGTCTGGTGCATTATCCGCCACCAATACTGTGTCATCTGCATAGCGTATATTGTTTATATATATCCTCCGATTAGTATTCCTGGCTTCTCTTTGATCTCTCTCATTATTACTTCGCTATACAGGGAGAAGAGACCGGGTGACAAGACACACCCCTGTCGTACTCCTAGCTTTATCTGTTCGTAACTACCCTCTTTATTTCCCATTTTAATTGCTGCTACTTGGTTCCAGTATATATTCTTTATTATTCTTAATTCTTTCCCATCAATGTTGATATCTTCCAACATTTTAATCAGCTCATCATGTTTTACTTTATCAAATGCCTTAGTATAATCTATGAAGCATAAATATATGTCTCTCTGTTTCTCTATTGATCTTTCTATTCATCATCATCATCATCATCAAGTGCCAAGCCAGCTGGCGTAGGCGTTCATGGCTCTCCATAGATCTCGGTCTTTGGTTTTCTGGATCAACTCTGCTGCTGATATTCCTCCATGCCACCGTCTCAATCCATCCAGCATCATTTCTCTTGGTCTGCCGCTGCCTCTCTTCCCCTCGATCTTTCCAGTTGTTACGATGTTCTCCAATGCCTCTAAAAGTACTGGAGAGTTTTGGTCATAGACCATAACTTTAGGAAGGGAAAATCCCAACTGCACCTCCCCGTGGTAGAGGATGGAAACACACCACGGTGTGGCTAACACAGCTCTGGGGACCGAGTATCCACCGGAATAAGTGGACAACTCTGCAGCTGAGCAGAGCAGGGCACTCACTTGTCCTTACGGTCGGAAATGGCTGTCAAAGGCAGAGGTAAAAAGACCACCATGTGAATGTGGAAGGCAAGGGGAAACCACCACATTATCTTCCCAAGACTTCATGGCAAAACATATATCAGAGTTAGTGAACGACGTTAATGGCTGTCTTAGGACATCCTCGTCCGGTAGGGACAGTCATGAGCCACAGGTGACACCAGACCGTCATCCAGCTACAGATGGCAAAATCATAACTAAAATAAATAAATTTAGAGTAGGAACATGGAATGTTAGGATATTAAATGAGCTAGGAAAGTTGACCAATGTTCTAAGAGAGATGGATAGCATGAAAATGAATATACTAGGTGTTAGTGAGATGAGATGGAAGGGATCGGGCAAAATTATAGCTGACAATCACACAATAATTTATTCTGGAGGGGATACACATGAAAAAGGTGTAGGAATAATATGAGACGAAAAAACAGCCAAGTCAATTAATGGATACTGGTGTATTTCAGATAGAGTAGTTATGGTAAAAATCAAAGACAAACCAACAGACATAAATATTATACAGATATATGCACCAACAACAAGCAGTAGTGATGAAGAAATACAACACTTTTACGACGAAATAGAAATGGTGATGGCTCAAATTGGATCACAAGAAATAAAAATAATACTTAGGTGATTTTAAATGCAAAAGTAGGAAAGGGGAAAATGGAGGATGTAGTGGGGAATTATGGTTTAGGTACAAGAAATGAAAGAGGGGAAAAGCTAATAGAATGGGCATATCAATGATATGATAATTGGAAACACATGGTTTAAACACCATAAAAGACGACTGTACACATGGAAAAGCCGTGATAAGAAAATACGCAACCAAATTGACTACATACTAATTAATAAAAGATATAGAAATGCTTTAATTAATGTAAAGACAATGCCTGGTGCTGACTGTAATAGTGATCATGTACCACTAGGTGGACAAATAAAAGTAAGATTAAAGAGAGGGAAAAAAATGGTTAAGATCATGAGACTTAATAAAGAGGTTTTGAAAATAGATAAAGAACTGCAAGAACAATACAGAGTGACTGAAAAATAGGTACAATGCGATAGCTAAAATACAGAATATAAATGAACAATGGGAAATGTTAAGGGACTCCATTCATCAAACTAGCAAAGAAGTATTACCAGAGAGAGGCAAAATAGCTAAGAAAAAATGGATGAATGAAGAAATCTTAAAACTGATGGACAAAAGAAAACAGGGTAAAAATGACAAACAAGAATACGCTAAGATAAATAAAGAAATAAAAGATAAATGTGGGAAGGCTAAAGAAAGTTGGTTAAACGAGCAATGCAAAAAAATTGAATTAAATTCCATTAATGATACAAAAAATATGTACAGACAAATCAGTGAGCTTACAGGAAGAACAATAAGAATAAATACAGGGTGTTTGAAATCAAAAACAGGAAAGATATTAGAGGAAGGTGCTATAATGAAGAGGTGGAATGAGTTTATAAGAGAATTATATGACGGAGAAAGGGAAGAATTAACAGAAGATAGTAACTTAGAAGGTCCGCCTATTCTGAAAGAAAAAGTCGCTGACACTATGAAACGTATGAAGAAAGGAAAAACAGCTGGGCCAGATGAAATCACAATAGAAGAATTAGAAGTGTTGGGAGAATTTGGAGTAGATATATTAACCAAAATGTTGAATGATATTTACAGTAGTGGATATTTACCTAGTGATATGCTTAAATCTGTATTTATAGCTATACCAAAAAAGACCAATTTTCGTACAATTAACCTCATAAACCATATCACTAAGCTACTACTCAGAATCATAATGAGAAGACACAAAAAGAAAATAAAAATGGAAATTAGTGAAGAACAGTATGGATTTGTGGAAGGAAAGGGCACAAAAAATGCAATTTATACATTACGGACACTAATAGAAAGGTCAATAGAGAAACAGAGAGACATATATTTGTGCTTCATAGATTATACTAAGGCATTTGATAAAGTAAAACATGGTGAACTGATTAAAATGTTGGAAGATATCAACATTGATGGAAAAGATTTAAGAATAATAAAGAATGTTTACTGGAACCAAGTAGCAGCAATTAAAATGGGAAATAAAGAGGGTAGTTACGAACAGATAAAGCTAGGAGTACGACAGGGGTGTGTCTTGTCACCAGATCTTTTCTCCCTGTATAGCGAAGTAATAATGAGAGAGATGAAAGAGATGCCAGGAATACTAGTTGGAGGTTATAATATAAATAATATACGCTATGCAGATGACACAGTATTGGTGGCGGATAATTCAACAGACCTACAGCAATTATTAGACGTTGTAGTAACAGAGAGTGCAAGGACAGGACTCTCCTTGAATATCAAGAAAACAGTAACAATGGTAATATCAAAGAAAATGGTGACACCAAAATGTGACATAGAAATAGAAGGAAAAATCCTTAACCAAGTGGATAATTTTAGATTCCTAGGGGCATTTATAACATCAGATGGAAGATGTACAACAGAGATTAGGAGCAGAATAGGGCAGGCAAAAGCCGCATTTCAGAAAATGAAGAGTATCTTGTGCAATAAGTCACTATCACTGAATGTAAGAAAGAGAGTGCTGAAATGCTATGTAGAACCAGCTTTGCTGTATGGCAGTGAATCTTGGAATGTAAATGAACAAAGTAAGAAGAAATTAGAAGTAACAGACATGTGGTTCCTGAGACGAATGTTGCGAATTCCTTGGACTGCCAGAGTAACTAACGATGACTGTCTGAAAAAGGCTAATCTTTCTATTAGTGTTCGTAATATATATATTGTATTGTTTGTACCCTTTCCTTCCATAAAACCATACTGTTCTTCACTAATTTCCATTTTTATTTTCTTTCTTGTTTTTCTCATTATAATTCTGAGTAGAAGCTTAGTGACATGGTTTATGAGGTTAATTGTACGAAAATCTTCGCATTCAAGTGCTCCTGGTCTCTTTGGTATTGCTATAAATACAGATTTCAGCATATCGCTCGGTAAATATCCACTGTTGCAAATATCATGCAGCATTTTGGTTAATATATCTACCCCAAATTCTCCCAATACTTCTAATTCTTCTATTGTGATTTCATCTGGCTCAGCTGTTGTTCCTTTCTTCATATGTTTCATAGCGTCAGCGACTTCTTCTTTTAGAATAGGTGGGCCTTCTAAGTTACATTCTTCTGTTAATTCTTCCCTTTCTCCATTATATAATTCTCTTATATACTCATTCCACCTCTTCATTATAGCACCTTCCTCCAATAAAATCTTTCCTGTTTTTGATTTCAAACACCCTGTATTTATTCTTATTTTTCTTCCTGTCAGCTCGCTGATTTGTCTGTGCATACTGTTTTGATCTTTAATGGAATTTAAACTATATTTCACTCGATGATTTTGCTTGTTCTTGGCAGCAGATGGGCTGTTATTGTCTTTCTTCCACAACCTGAACTCTGTATGGTGTCAGCTTTAATTGGAATATAAGCATGACATAGCTACTATCTACCGGAATGAAGGGAGGGCTCCGTGGGGACGGGTACCACCCACCTCTGTTATATTTACCTAAGGCCGAAGAAGGTCCACACTGTGCTATCTCTTTCATCTTTTAGCAAATATGGTAGCCTGATGGACCAAATAGGCATTGGTTGTTAAGATAAGTCCAGTGAGAGAAATAGACCACCTCTTCTCACTGGGAAGAACAATAAATCATCGAAACAAATTCATTTATGCGAGGCACAGTCTGTGCATTGCGGCGACTGCCCACACGAGAGCAGCTGCCGGAAAGTGTAGAGTCTTCTTTCCTATTCTTAATAAGGATAGGGAACTAAACGTCGTTCCATCCAGAACCACCACTATACTACTCGTTAAGAGGGAAAGGGGGTTATCTGAAATAACCACAGAGTGACCAAAACCTAGGGCGTAGGGGTGGGCACTACCGAACCGTGTAAGCCTAAAGATGCTATGAAGTAGGGCACCGAAGATGGGTCCCGAGAACACTGAGTGTGATCTACACGTTCCCCTACACATCAGTTATCAGTTATCAGTTATCAGTTGGGGTATCTTCATTGCCCTCCGGACATGTCCATAGGTGCTCAATCCTCCCCCAGCATATGCATCAGCATCCGGTGGCTAATAGTGCCAGTTCTGTGTTGGTTGACGAGGCGCTTTGTTTTCCCGATGTACCTCTCGCGTCTGGCTGTGCCGATTCTTACTCCCAAGTCTTTCATCCTGGACAGCGATGTGGAATCACTGATATCAAAGTCCTCTGTTCTCGCCATATCTTTGAGGACGTTAATAACATCGGCACGATCCATGGGCTGGCCATCTACAGAGGGTGCAGAGCCAACCAGTTTATCAGCTCGTTCATTTCCCTCGACTCCCGCATGTCCCGGGACGAAGATGAAGGTGACTTTACGGACAACAGACTTCCGCAGCGACTACGTACAGATCCAGCTTCGACCTTCTGAATCATGCTCATTGAATCACGTAGTACACACACGTTGGTATATTGCTGTGATTCCAGCCATATGAAAGCCTGCGTAACTGCCATCACCTCCATCGTCATGCTGCTCGTGGTCATAGAGTGGGCACCACTGGATTCTTGAACGGTTCGGCCAGTTGAAAGGGCTGTAAATGCCCACGCACTTCTCTGCTGCTTTACAACAGATCCATCTGTATAGATGAGCACTTCGGGGCTATCTGAGTGTTCATAGATGAGCGCGAAAAGTTTTCCCCTACACATATTAAAGGAGAGGGGGGAACACACATAATTACCCACACACCCCACAAGAGCTGTGTTGTGATAAAGGCAAGGTTTGCAATTGAGAGGGAAGCCATGAAATGAATGTGCCCAGTAATAATAAAGGCATGGCATGAGAGAAGAGAGTGAATCTTGTATGAAGAGAGGATGTAATGTTCCTAGGGTCAAACGACAGGACCTATACAAGCTGGAGGGCTAGTCTAGAAAGGACGTAGCCAATCCAGGGGCTACCTGACAGGTCAGGCCCATTCACTCGGGCCTCCTATCTAATTATTTTTGTGAGGTATATGATGTCAAATTTATTGGACTGAGGCCCATATTGGTCCTCAGGATTGCAGTACATGAGTCAGCCCGGAAGCTCACTTATCTCTGTCCTCTCCAGGGTCCTCCTGGAAGTGAAAGGAGCAGAAGGTATCTGCAAGGCCACGAGATAGTCACCTGTCGCAATTCTCAAGTGAACCATGGACTTTCAAGTTATTGGCCGTACCATGCAAAATGCACCCTTCAAGGGATAGAGGCACGATTAGTCCTTAGCGAGTGACAACCCTCAGTACTAGCTCAACGCAAGTCATCTCGTCGACATAGGGTTGAATGGCCCTATATTCTTGACTGGACATATACCTAGTTCCTCAGTCAGCACCATCCTTGTCAGTGACAGTGAAAGGCACATACCCATTCCCTATACACGAACTGTTCCCCTTGTGTCCATTCTTACCCAAAAGAGTGCCAGGTGAATCCAGGTGCCTTCGACGCATAATAGACGGTTAATACTCATAGAGGTCCACTAAAATCCGGAAACCAGGTTCTACAGCGGTCTGTTGTTCTCAAAACTTACCTTGAAGGAAGGAACTGATGGCACACGCGGTGAGGTTTATGTTTACTGACTGGACAATATCTGACTATAGGGCCGAGGATGTAAAGAAACACGAGGTTCTGTGCCTGAACTGAAAACCTTACCCCTATTGGTTTATTTGTGTGTGTAAATAACTATCGGTTTTAACTGCCTTGATATCTTCCTGTGCTGTCCTTTATTAAGTTATTAAATTGAAGTTATATGTTACTATGACGATCGTGAGGTTATCTGTTGTCAGCCAGAAAGACACATCAGGGAGTAGGTCCTGGGGTCAAAATAGAGAGTGACAGTGAGTCCGGGGAACGGAGGAGGGTTGGCAGACATAGACCTATCCCAGCCAGGGCTAAAGAATAATATTGAAGCAAAAGGCCAGAAATGCTAACATGCCACATGTTGAGTTGGCGAACCTGAAGACTGAGGTCGTTAGGACGACGACTGTATTCAAATCCTGCGCCAAACAGGCCAAGGCCGACAAATGGGACGAGTTCTGCAGGAAGGTGTGCTCCGAGCAATCTCTTACGACATTCTGGCGCCTCCACAAGAGCATGAACGGTGCTGCACAACGTAGGGGTATTCCAGACTTTCAAGGCACAGACCTCGCATGGAAAAAGTCGGATGCGGATAAAGGTAAGGCCCTTCTTGCACGCTACATAGAACAGACTGACCAGAAAGACGAGCCCGCCAGACAGAGGACCACAACAACACTCTCTCAGTTGTGCGAGGGGGTCGGGACAGACGAAGAATGGACAATCACAGTTGACATATTGCGTGCGATGCTCAAGAAATCACCTAACACCGCCCCAGGCCCAGACGGCATCCGATATGGTGACCTAATGGTGATATCAGATGATGACATGGAAGAACTGGCCAGAGAATTCAACACCAGTATCCAGAGGGGTCAGGTCAAAGAAGAATGGCTACACAGCTACTTGCTGCCGCTGCCAAAACCGAACAAAGACCACTCCAAGATAAGCGGCTACAGAATCATTACGATGCAGAATACTGTTGGCAAGCTACTGGAGAAAATTGTAGCACACAGACTTGCTTGGGACTTGGAACAGCTCGGCTGCTTCCCGCCCACACTTGGAGGATACAGACGCAACAAAGAGTCATGGCTGAATGCGGCGGTCTTTGCTCAAGATGTTTACGAAGGATTTCAGGTCAGAGAAGAGACATGTGCGGCCGCCATAGACTTAGAGGACGCATATAACAGAGTATCTTTCGAGCACTTGATGCAAACCCTCCTCAGACTGAAAGTGCACCCTCACCTTGTACGATGGATAGCTGCAGTTCTACTCCAAAGGAAGGTGGTGCTAAGATGCGGGAGTTGGTCTTCTGAGCCGATAACGATATGTCCAGGATTGCCGCAGGGTTCACCACTGTCACCAGTACTATTCAACGTGTATACGGTGCCGATCACTGAACAACAGTTGGATGGGAGGGGTAGGACTCTATCATTCGTTGACGACATCCTCGTGTATCGACAGGGTCGAGATAGACAGGCGGTTGCCAACTATATGCAGGGCGAACTAGATCGAATTTCCTCATGGTGTGCTGATGCCGATGCCCTTGTCAACCCTGCAAAGGCAACGGTTACATGGTTCTCACTAAACAACCATATTGTGAAAACAGACCTGCCGGCAGTAAGAATGGATGGGAGCATTCTGAGTAGAACCCAGTCAATGACATATCTTGGCGTGAGGCTTGATCGTAGCCTGTCCTTCAGAGATCATGTCGATTATGTCATAACGAAGGCTCGAAAAGGTTTGGCAGCAATGAGAGTCATGGCGACTGCCAATATCGAGCAAAGACTGCTATTACTTCTGTTCCAAGGACTTGTGCTTTCACGCATCGAGTATGCCCTGGCCATCCTCACTGTCAGCCCTACACAGATTGGAAGACTTGAAAAGGTACAAAACGAAGCCATGCGCATCATTTTGGGCTGCACGAGAGACACCAGCTGTGTAGCAATGAGATACCTCCTTGACTTCCCGACAATGGAACACAGGATCAAGATCTGGAGAGCTCGTGCATACTTAAAAATAAGTGCAGATGAGCAGCACCCTCTGCATGACGCTGTATTCAGAGAAAAGGGTGACAGGCTAAAGAGGGGCAAATCATGGATGGGTCGGGCGGAAGATGTCGTCGGACAGGTCTGCAGTCTTACCAGTATCAACCCCGGCAAGGAATGGGTGCCGGTGCCTCCAGCTTTTAAGTGTACCTTCTCCTGCATTATCACACTCGACAGACGGTGCAGAGAGCAGAACCCTGCCGCTGTCAATGCAGAGGTTAACGCGCTCATCTATGATCACTCAGATAGCCCCGAAGTGCTCATCTATACAGATGGATCTGTTGTAAAGCAGCAGAGAAGTGCGTGGGCATTTACAGCCCGTTCAGCGGGCCGAACCGTTCAAGAATCCAGTGGTGCCCACTCTATGACCACGAGCAGCATGACGATGGAGGTGATGGCAGTTACACAGGCTTTCATATGGCTGGAATCACAGCATTATACCAACGTGTGTGTACTAAGTGATTCAATGAGCATGATTCAGAAGGTCGAAGCTGGATCTGTACGTAGACAGTGGACTGAGTCGCAGCGGAAGTCTGTTGTCCGCAAAGTCACCTTCATCTTCGTCCCGGGACATGCGGGAGTCGAGGGAAATGAACGAGCTGATAAATTGGCTGGCTCTGCACCCCCTGTAGATGGCCAGCCCATGGATCGTGCCGATGTTATTAACGCCCTTAAAGATATGGCGAGAACAGAGGATTTTGACGCCAGTGATTCCACATCGCTTTCCAGGATGAAAGACCTGGGAGTAAGAATCGGCACAGCCAGACGCGAGAGATACATCGGGAAAACAAAGCGCCTCGTCAACCAACACAGAACTGGCACTATTAGCCACCGGACGCTGATGCATATGCTGGAGGGAGGATCCGAGCACCTATGGACATGTCCGGAGTGCAACGAAGATACCCCAACTGATAACTAACTAACATTGAAGCATTGTGACAGGGGTACTTGGGACCCTCCACGCAACCAGTTAGAGTATGTGCGTGCTGTTGGTTTGTCAGGCTGCTGGCTGTTCCACTTTTCACCTGGAATAGTGAGGAGCATTTTATGTGATATTCACTGGCAAAGGAACGAAGTATTATGGGGTGATCCTTTCCGTGAAGTTGGAACCGCGACTAACGACTAACACTGTACAATATGTTACAACTGCATGGTGATTAACGATAGTGTCAGTATTTTCAACTATCAGTTTTCATAATTACCCAAGAAAGAAATTCATGTGAATATAAAGTAATCAATACATTGGTTTTCTCTGGGTAACTAACTGGTCATCCTCCCTTCTTTGGTTCATTCTTGAAACAAATCAGCTTTAAAGGCGACACGGAGTTTTATCCGGTTCGGGACTCTTTCTAGGCTAATGTGAACTACAAATGAGAATATGGCAATGGTATACAGTTCATGCATCCTTTTGATGTTGATTCCTCCGTCTCGCAGAAAGAGGTCTGAGCCAATTACCATACTCACCAAAGCTTCTTACCATTGGGATAGAGATTAATTCAGATATCTTCACAAAATCTAAGTGTGCATGAATATTCAAATAACATTGCATAAATACAGACACGTCTCCCCTGTCTTCCCAATTTCTCGTGAAAAAAACAACCTATTTTTCGTGATACAATATCAACCATTTCAGGGTAAGTAAACCGAAGTTCCACGACGAAGGAGTTACGGACACAGTTCGTAATCTCGCATTCCGCGTTAGAAATACATCTGCGGGCGATTTGGCAGCAGACCGCTTTGTGTTGGGTTTTACTAACTGGTCTGAGCGCCGGTCATTCAGAAAGCAATGGCAGATTACTGAAAGTAAACTTGCCCGGAGATCACAGACAGTAAAATATGCAGGGGTTTATTGCGACGTCCTATAAAGAATATGCAACTATTTTTTTTTAACAATCCAAAGTAAAGGAGCCTCTCCCAAGCTATGAAGAGTATTGGTTTAAAGTGCTGGCTCCACATTTTTACCGGCCAATTGACACTGGACGGGTGTTGTGGTCAGTATATCGCTGGCCACTTTAACTTCCCTAAACATTCCCTGGTACCCATTTTAGGCTAGGTCGACCTGAGAGCCCGGGTCAATCCTAAATATATCCAACCCGATGCGAACTGGAACTCACGGCGAGCGTATATCTACTACACTACTGCAGCTCGCACGGGAAGGAGTAGGTATGTAATAATACCCTTAGTATTTGCGAGACAATTCTGTATTGACTTTTGCGTTTTGTTTTCCTAATTGTTTTATTTATAAACTCTTCAATCAATCAGGTACCGCCTTCACAATGAAGATTGGCTGCAAAGGATCTCCATCACTGCCTGTCTCTCGCCTTGATTGTATATTCTATCACACTGCTGTTTGACCATAGCTTGATGTTATCTTCCTAATTGTATCGTTGTCTACCTCTTGCTCGCTTGCCTTCAATCGTACCCTCCAGTATGGCTTTAATAACATTGTTATGTCTTGTTACGTGGCAGAAATATTCATTTGCTTCTATTTTATTTCCACCATTTACTCTCTTAGTAATAACTTGTTCTCATTGTTGTGATACATGTCCATCATTGCATGTATCGGCTGTCTATAATAATATATTATCTGGCACTGTGATCACCACCATGATTGCTGACTATATATTTTCTTTTTTGGGCAAAATTGCGGTTTTCTGCGAGGCTCAAGTTTATCATTTATAACTCTCTAGTCGTCATTCCTGTTTACTATGACTTCAGTTAATAATACCTGGAACTGAAACGTCACCCACCATTGAACTCGAAGTGTGAACTAACACGCCAGCACTCCGATCTGCTCCACAACTTTACGGTTGTTTGTATAGGGTGTATATTTGATGACTGTGCACTGCTTGAAAATATTGCCTTCCCAAGATTTGTATTCAACCTCTGTAAAGTTCATGCAACATAATAGGTAAATATAAAACTTGGACCGGTAATATCTTCAAACACTGCACTGTCATTAACAATATTTACACAACTCCAACTGTTCTCATAAATACACACTGTAAGCAATTGCTGGACTCTTTATACGACCAGCGATGTTCAGACATATTACTGATCCCATACTACAGTGATCAATCCGCTCTCATCCCATTATGTCACACGTATGCTAATACCAACGTTCAGCACCTGTAGCTGACATAAAGCCCTCCTGGAACTTTGTTAACAGCGTTTCGCCAACTGGATCAGGAACCAGTTATCTGGTATAAATCATTGAACGAAAGTTGCGTATCACTGCACACGCGCGCGCGAGAACACACACACACACACACAAACACACACACACACACACACACACACACACACACCCACCCATGAAAGCACGCACGCACACACACACACACACACACACAAAACACAGATACACACAGACACATAGAGGGACACCCAGAGACACACATACAGACACACAAGGACTCACACACACAGAAACGCATGTACGCACACACACACACCCACCCACACACATGCGCACACACACAAACACAAACACACACGCACACACACAGACACACACAAGGCACATCCGCAGCAGCGTTTGACTTGTAATTATCCAAGCTCTGTGCATTCTCAGTTGTTTCACGAACCAACATGAAATAGTTATCTGGTATAAATCATTGCACGAACGCTACGTATCATTGCACTCTCGCACACGTGCACCCATGCAAGGACACACACACACACACAGATATACACAGACACACAGAGGGACACACACTGACACATAGAGACACACAGACGGACACACATACAGAAACACATGCATGCACGCATATATGCACACACTCACATGCAGACACACACACACACATGCAGACACACACACACACGCGCACACACACACACACATACACACAAGGCACATCCGCAGCAGCGTTTGCCTTTGAGCTATCCAAGCTCTGTGCGCTCAGCCGGCACCGTGGCGAAGAATTTACGGACGCAGTTCGTAATCCCACATACCCACGTTCAAAACACAGCTACGGGCGATTTGGCAGCAGACCACCTTGCGTTGGTTCTTTTACGAAATGGTATGGGTGATGTTTATTCAAAACGCAATGGCAAACTACTGAACGTAAACTTTCCAAGACATCACAGCAGCAAAAATTGTTGGTGTTGACTGCGATGTCCTGTAAAGTATATCAATTAAATTGTAACTTTCTCTGCTCTCTCAGCTAGCTAATCTGGAAACTGGCCCCTCATCGGTAATGACCACTCTATAACCAGGTGCCCTGGACACAGATAGAAGGTATACAGAGTTTACGACATACTACGTTACAGGGTGTATTTTTAATGACTGTGCAGTGTTTGAAAATATTGCCTGTCCAAGTTTTTTTATTTACCTATTATGATGCATGAACTTTACAGAGGGTGAATACAAAACTTGGACCGGCAATATTTTCAAACACTGCATAGTCATTAAAACTACACCCTATATATGTGGGGAAACGCGGTAGAGACTGGCTTCACGCTCGTCTGACTGGACAGTGCTCATGTGTTCGAATTTTAAATTATTGACCCAGGTCGACCCAGCCTAAATGGGTAGCAGGAAGTGTTATGGGAAATAAAGGTGACCGGCGTGATACTGATCACATGGCCCAGCGAGAGTCCGGCACCATATTCCCAGTGCTTAAGGCGTGTAGAGGTGGCCTTCATGTTGTATGCACGAGTGGGATAACCGAGGTTTGCACACTTCTCTGCCGTTCTGGTAGTCTTGCTATAGAGACGAGAAAGTAACAAAATATTGAACTTGGCTTTTATGTCGATCCATCCTAATATGTTGCACCAGGAACTATTCTGGGAAGTAAAGATAGTCAGTGTGATATTGACCACCTCACTCATGGAGTGATGGATGGTCCGTCAAGTCTGGGGCTAACACCATACACCCAATACGCATCTAGGTGTATAGAGGATTTTACTTATGTACGATATATGGGAATGCTATATTTCTTTAAAGTGTGTCAAATATGGGAAATGTACCGAAAATTTACTGTTTGGGTCTAAATTATGCTTCTTTATTACTAGGTATTGCAATGAAGCCTTCATGTATTACAACGATTGCAACACCCAGCCTGTAATATTCATCTATAGCAAGTCATTGAATCGTTGTACAAATGATTCGAATACTGCCCTCATATACAAAGTTCGTCTTTCGGTGCCAAGTTCACACCATTACACTAACAAGTCATTGATGCGGATAGCTATTGCCATAATATGATGATTGGACGGTGGTCATGTGTTCGAATTTTAAATTATTGAGCCAGGTCCACCCAGACAGAAAAACCAATGACCTAGTATACAAGAAACAAGTAACAGTCGTAAATTGATTAGAGAAATTAGACGTAGACGACAGTCACAATGGTTTGGACATGTTATGAGAAGAAATGAACTGGAGAACTTGGTGACAACTGGCAAGATCGAAGGGGAAGACCGAGAAGTAAATACCTGGATGGCTTGGCCACATGGCATGATCGAGACAGGAACACTGAGCTGATCAACGACTCTGGTGATCGAGTGAAATGGCAAGTCATGACCGCACACGCTTTCCGGCATGGCACATAATGGATGGATGGATTGCCATAATAGCATTTCAACCATAGAAATGCTCAGGACCGTGCCGTGCTATAATACAGAGAGACCGCCGCATCGGGAGGCATTGTAAGGGGGCAGCATAGAAAGCGAAATAAAAATACAATTTGAACCTTTCAATAATTAAAAATCTTTACGCAATGCGTTTCTATGTTATTCCGATATTGATGTACACGATTTATGATTTATCGCATGCCTCTGCCTAAGCGATTTCAATACCTTTTGATTTCGGTTTAAGGTGCATCATTGGCGAGCCCTCGCCCAAAGACTTTTGATCTGGTAGCGAAGATTTGATTTTTTGTTTGTAATACACCATACGGCTGCTCCCAAAAGCTGACGTGGCAATTATCACTAAAGACCAGTGTTGCGTGTTGATAGTTCTGCTCTGAGCTTCTTGGTGGTCAAGCAGAGTATACACGTTAAAACCTTTACGATTTCAACTTGGCTAAATCTGTGATGCATTATTCCAAATAATAGAAGACGTCGAAAGAGATGCAGAAACTAAATTTACAGCAAGAATTGAACTTTGAACTTTGAACTTTATTTTAAAAGGGTTACAAATTGCGCACGTCATCCCGTCTTACATTCGGCCCTTCCAATCACTCATCTTTCGTTCTTCAACAGTGCATGATACATTCACATAGGGAAAAAAACATTGACAAATGAATGTTGTAGGCATAAACAATGCATATTATCATGTTATGTGGCACATCCCACCTCCAACACAGACATCCCGCACCAACCCACACACACATCCCTCACCCACACACACACATCCCCACCGACCCACACACATCCCCACCCAGACACATCCCTCATCCACACACATATTCCCCCATCCACACACATATACCCCCACCCACCACACAACGCTCCACCCATCCATACCTCCCCCACCCGCAAGAGGGTTAGCAAGAAATATTACAAATTACAAATGTATATGCGGTGTAATTCTTTGGAATGATATTTTATTTAAAATAAATTAAGTCTCGAAACTATTGCAATCTGTAACTATAAATGTGTCAGATTCTGTAAGGATGTTATCAGAAACCATACAAAATGTGAAAAGTTATAGATAATGATCTGGATATGATCAGATGAAAAATGCTGCTAACAAGATTGTGGATATGCAGTTCAGAATTTCCTGCCGAAACAGGAGTAACAGCGAGAAGGAAAAAGTGTTAATTTGACTATGAAAAAGCTGTCGATGAACCTTTAACAGAGGAGAATAAATTTAAAATAAACATTTCAATTATATTCTGGGCATAACCCTTAATTCACGCTTCTGGAAACCCATGGCAACAATTTTCAGTTTTTATATGACATTTTAAAACTCAAGAATATAGATTTAAAACAAAAAACGCTAGAAAATTATTATACTAGTCTCCAGTCAATCCTTTCGGTCGAAAATGAATCAAATACAAATGCAAATGATCTTCAAGAAGAATTAGATGATGTATATGCTACAGTATTCTATGAAACCTTTGAATTTTTAAATTATTTGTGCCAAAATAACTTAATCACTTTGTATCTGAATACTGTTGTAGCTCTGGGAATTTTACTAATACTCCCTGTCTCTGTAGCTCGTGGGGAAAGACGTTTTTCCAAATTAAAATTAATGAAACACTACTTAAGAAGTTCAATAAGCCAAACAAAATTTAGAAATCTGTCATTAATTTCTATTGAATTTACATTGGCTGCCACCCTACACTTTTGTGTGTGTGTGTTCGTATACCCTTTACAGGATATCGCTGTCAACATCAGCATCTTTCAGCTGATTGTTGATTTCTTGGCACGATTACGTCCAGTAGTTTGCCATTGCTTTCTGAGCGACCGGCTCACATACCCCGTAAGTTACCGACGCGGAGAGAACAGCCACCGATTCTCACTCATCTCACATTACTCACGAGAGAATATGGGATTACGGAAAAAATCGCTAACACCTAGGCCAGGGAGACTGGCCACTCTACACTACACATCCCTAATTAACGAATTTGCTAAAGTTAAAGTTAGAAGGGTAAAACTGTAGTAGATTGTTGTAGGCATGATAGTTGATATCATTATTGTAAAGTAGTTTATATTTTCAAACTAAAAATAATATTCGCAAATTTTGTGCAGTTTAACAAAACAAACAAACAAACAAACAAACAAACAAGCAAACAAAAAACTCACAACCGAAGGTTATTTTAAAGAACAACATTTAAGAGTGGCATTTCGAAGACTTAAATCATACTGAGAAAATCTACTGCATGGCCCTAGGAATGTTCAGTGTGTATGGCTCTGCATGTGAGAAGATAACACTTTCTATGTGTTGCAGTGGTTGCATCAGAAGATACACTGAATGAACATGAACGAGCAAAACACTACAAACAAGCGAACTAATGAGTAAGTTAGAAAGTAAATAAACACAATAAAATAAACTTGAATTATTACTATAGTACGTTTTTTTATTGCCCCAATATAAACATCCATATCTCAGTAACCAACTGAGGGGAAATTATGAGATTTAGTATATAATCTTATCATTATGTCTACCCAACAAGAACATTTTTGTTCTGGAGATTTTACAGCAGATTTCAAAGTTTGTTTATATGCGGTATATAATTTACGGGTCTGAGATGAAATTCATAATTTTAAATGTATTACAGCGTAGCCAGACAATCAGCGCTGTATTGAATATTGTTCGTTTTTTCACGGGATTGGCCTTATGCCAACTACCCGCGTTGTTTAAATTAGGACTGTTCATTCAGAGGTGTCTCAAAATGTGGGTTATTTCATGAAACCTGATTAATATGTTTTTGTTTTATTTTTAAATCTTACCACTTATCGCTAACATTGAAATGTGTGAATATTTTTCAATGGGATTGAATATGAAATTATACACTATGAAGTTGTACACGTATTTTTGTCAAGGAGCTGATCGCAGGAAACTGTTTTATACTATTACAAATTCCGAAAAATGAACAATGCATGCATTGGGTTTGAGTAAACGGTCATTTCGTCGACAGCTTTGACAAAGATGTCATAAGGCGAGCTATTATAAAAATGCTTGAAAAAGTCGCTTGATATACGACAGGGTCGACTTCATTGCACCGGGTTCTATCCAATATGGCTCGGTCTCTTTCCGCAGCGCGGAAAGCATCGCATAAAGCACGAACTCCGCAGCTCTAGCGACGACAGAATGCTGGGCTCGTGTTCGTATCAAAGCATACAGACAATAGGGATTATCATAATAAGATGAATGGTAATGTATTTAGAGATTGGCTCGAGAATACTGTGCTTCCATCCCTAGATAGACCGTCGTGTCCAATTATGGACAATGCATGATATCAATGTTGTTGCCCAAGAAGACAAAATACCTACAGCATCGAGCACAAAGGGAGCAATAAAGATATGACTCCGAATGGAAAACATACCATTTCCAGAAACGTATTTCTAGCTAGAATTGTTATTCCTTGTAAAACAGACGCTAAAAAGCAAGAAATATCAAATCGACAAGTTGATAGAAAAGCATCGTCATGGGTGCTTGAGACTTCCGCCGTACCATTCTCATTTTAACCCTATAAAACTTGTGTGGGCTAAAATTAAAGGATAGGTGGCAGCTGACAATACTATATTCAAGTTGTCTGACGTTATGATACTAATCCAGTCCGCGCTATTAAATATTGATAAAAGTTACTGGAAAAATGTGAGGACCATGTGTTGAAAGAGGAAGAGGATTATTGGAGAAAGGATAGATTGAATTTTATGCAACCGAGAGCAGTCATCAACCTACTGGAATCGTCCGACACAGATTAAGGTCTGAGCAGATCGCAGACATTAATCCACATGCG
The DNA here is from genome assembly GCA_014155875.1 of Cepaea nemoralis. Lineage (NCBI taxonomy): Eukaryota > Metazoa > Mollusca > Gastropoda > Stylommatophora > Helicidae > Cepaea > Cepaea nemoralis. Next base: position 286,826 of record JACEFZ010001606.1, on the reverse strand, counting down.
CACCAACTGGGATATTTTGCTACAAATATTCAGAAGAATTGCAGGCCCTAAACATTACAGCATCAGTATAATGTCAATGGCAACAGTTTGTATTCCACAGTGATGAATCTTCAATTCCGCAAGCCCTCAGCGGTGACAAACAACTGTATTGAAACACACGCACGCACACGCACACACACACACACACACACACACACACACACACACACACACACACACACACTAAACGCATTGAATACCAACAGAAGAGTAATATTGCTGTGGAAACTGGCATGTTGTGGCATAACAAGAAACGTGAGAGCAAACACATTGTCAAATTAGGAGACAACACACGTGCATAAGAATCAATCTATAAACTTCAATAAAAAGAGGACCAACATCTTGGTCGTTAAGAAGAAAGCCCACTACAGAGACACTGACAACTATTTTCATAGTGCAAAACAGGTAATCATGTTCCGTCTCTGAACGGTAAACAGCAGAGTAGACAATCTTTCAAGAAGACTCAAAGCGGGTCTGTCACCCATGTGTACGTGTGAACAAACTACATAGACAGCTGAACAGATCCTTAAAAATGGAAACATGATGACTAAATTGCGGTATCATTTCTGGTCACTCCATACGCACACTAACGCACAGCTATTTGGAGGCTTTCACGAACTCAATATAAAAAGCTAACATGAATACTTGTGTACACATTCATTAATAACCAGCAGCTGAAGAAACAAGAAGGAAATGAAAAACAAGGTAAGAAATATATTCCTTCTACTTTCCTGTCAATTTACAAATTATTTACCCCATGCCTCTGTAAATTCTCTGTCTTTACTAATATTACACATTGCACCCCTCTCGGGATTCTCCGTGGTGAAGTGGTCAAGCCGTCTGACTCGGGCTTCGAAGGTTGTATGTTCGATTCCGGGCCGCGAGTGCATTTTTTTTCGGAGACTCCCGAGGGTCGTCGCTGGAGGTACGGAGTTCGCGCTTTGTGCGACGCTTTCCGCGCTGCGGAAAGAAACTGAGCCATATGGGATAAAAACCCGGTGCAATGCAGCCGACCCTGTCGATTTTAAGCTACTTCTTTCATTGCACCCACTCCCATACGAATCCGGATACGCCTTGTGTGTCATCTGAATTGGCGGGGCTTTCATTACTGTAAACATAAATTTGTTAGCGAGAAATCACTAGTTTTTCACCAAAATATCAAAGAAATGTCGCCGCTTTTAAGTTGTTTTTGGACCTTTCAAATATTCCTTGGGTGGGGGTAAATATAAGACGGCTGGAAAAATTTCATAACGATGCAACAGACAGTTTTCAAAATAATTGATCGTGAATGAAGGCATTCTTTGCGGGACATACTATAAATGTAGATCGTGTGTACTGTCGCCACCGGTTAGGGTGTCAGCTTGCCCGATGAAGTGGGCACCCTTCAACATCAAACAATAAGTTAAAATTGCCTGTGTCCTTTTAGCAGTTTTGCCTGCTGATAACCAATATTGTTTGTTATACACAGCCAGCCACTGATTGTGTGGGCATTTTAACTGTGTACTTCCAACTATACACTGATGGAACAGGTAGCATTCATAATCCGTGATATCTTCTGAAAATAACTGGGCGCTAATGGACGTGACGACGCTTCTGAAAATATTAACGAGAAACGCTTTATTCTAGCCCAGGATGGCACTGAGTTTAGCTTGGCGCCTACGGACGTGACAATACTTCTGATAGCCACAGGGAAAAAAGAAACATTTTAATTGCTTTAGCTATTTCAAAGCAATGTGTGTTCTTCCTGTAATTTCTGTGATCATATTTCAATCTCCCGTCAGCGGTGAACCTAGGTATTTGAAATTCCCCACTTCCTGTAATTTCCATCCATTCATAAATATATATGCTGACATAGTTGTTTCATAGTTTTCATTATGTGTGTTTTTGTTGCCTTGAGATATATATATTCTGATTTTAGCTTTGCTCCTGCACCGACTTTATCACTTTCTCAGTCCCCGTTTGTGTTGTGGATTGTAGTGTATCGTCAGCATATCGAAGAGAAGGTTCACTTAATGCAAACATATCGACATGTCCATCATCAGAGCCACATTATTAGTGCACTTGATGCCAATATATCAATTTGTCCATCTTCAGAGCCACATTATTAGTGCACTTGATGCCAACATATAAATTTGTCCATCTTCAGAGCCACATTATTGATGCACTTGATGCCAACATATCAATTTGTCCATATTCAGAGCGCCACTATTGGTGCACTTAATGGCAACATATCAACGTGTCCATCTTCAGAGCCCCACAATTGGTGCACTTAACATCAACATATCAACTTGTCCATCCTCAGAGACCCACAATTGATGCACTTAATACCAACATAACAGATCGCTCGTTTTTTCCTACCTCAGAGCCGCACAGATGGTGCATTTGATGCCAAAACACCGGCTTCCTTCATCATCATTGCTTCGCTGTTGGTGCACTTGTTGACAGCATATCAGCTCTCTCATTATGTCGTTCTTCAGAACCCCATTTTTGCTGCACCTGGTACCAGCATAATAGCTCGTTCATTTCCTATGATATCTGAGAGTGACTCCTATAACAACGGTCAGTCGAGTGGCACAAAGAAAGATGCATTCCCAATACTGAGAAAAGTCTAATTCTTCTTCGTCAGGTGTAATGATGAAGCTGGGTCGCATATATTATGCTTTGTTGCAAAGCTGTTTCGACTGTCTATACAGCCCAGTTTGTAACTAGTAAGAAACGTCTGCTAAGTTGGTTCATGAAAGAAAACCGTTCATTGTTACCATGCCAACAAGGTCATCATTATCACGCAGCAGGTCCTTTGCAGAATCTCGCTTTCCTCATGGATTGTTAACAAGATTAATGATCTTTTACCAAGTCTCTAAACTCATCCATTTTCATGCTCATGGTGTATTTAATGTCATGTGGTCCCTTTATGTTGGTCTACCCTTGATAATTCATTCAAGACCTATGCCATCCATTACTATTCTTCCGAACAGTGTCAGGTTTAGTATAGCCAAAGTATTTTAATTTCCATATATGGTAGAACTCGTATAAACAAAGATAGAAATGCCGAGGTCCATGACATAGAAATCATGAACTATAGCAGCTATTTGCAAATGCTTCTGTTAATTGATATATTATAAAAGTAATAAACAAAATGAGATATCTGCGTTTATGGTAATTTAATCAACAGCCAATCCATCGCTACTTAATTTAATAGAGCCTGAACGCTGGCTGTGCATAGAAACGGCTTCCCAGAGCAAACTGAGAAACTCTGCAGATGGATAATACATCAATTTTATAACACGCTGTGCTAAAGAGTACTTTGAAGGTAGTAATAACTGGGGTTAGACAGAATTTGAATGGCAAGGTATGAAGAAGATTAAACAGCTACCTTGTCAACTTGCTCACTCCAGGGGAACTATTGTTATATAATAACATTACGAGTCAGATTCAGGCAGAGTGTTACAAAAGGTAGAGGTTCCATATCAGAAAAAACCGTTGGGTTGTGTTAGGCTTTCACATACTCTACGCCATGGTGAATGAACGTATGGACGTGGTGGTGGTCAGTTGCTTCCCTCGTTGCCTTTCTTTCATAAATAATTGTCAGACAGTTCAGACAATTGTCTGGTAGCAGTTCTTGTGAGGCCGGGTTAAACCCAGAAACGTGCTACTCGGAAAACATTGTCTCGCCTTCCTGGGACTTAAACCCGGACCCTTGTTAGGTTAATACATGAAACTAAATTAGCTGAAGTAACCATTGGAATAGAAAAGTTTAGCGCAGAGACTGGAATAGTTGAAGTAACCATTGGAATAGAAACGTTTAGCGCAGAGACTGAAATAATTGAAGTAACCATTGGAATAGAAACGTTTAGCGCAGAGACTGAAATAATTGAAGTAACCATTGGAATAGAAACGTTAACAGTGGAGACTGAAATAATTGAAGTAACCATTGGAATAGAAACGTTTAGCGCAGAGACTGAAATAGTTGAAGTAACCATTGGAATAGAAACGTTTAGCGCAGAGACTTCAATAGTTGTAGTAACCATTGGAATAGAAACGTTAACAGTGGAGACTGAGATAGTTGAAGTAACCATTGGAATAGAAACGTTTAGCGCAGAGACTTAAATAGTTGTATTAACCATTGGAATAGAAACGTTTAGCGCAGAGACTGAAATAGTTGAAGTAACCATTGGAATATAAACGTTTAGCGCAGAGACTGAAATAGTTAAAGTAACCATTGGAATATAAACGTTTAGCATAGAGACTTAAATAGTTGTAGTAACCATTGGAATAGAAACGTTAACAGTGGAGACTGAAATAGTAGAAGTAACCATTGGAATAGAAACGTTTAGCGCAGAGACTGAGATAGTTGAAGTAACCATTGGAATAGAAACGTTTAGCGCAGAGACTTAAATAGTTGTAGTAACCATTGGAATAGAAACGTTTAGCGCAGAGACTGAAATAGTTGAAGTAACCATTGGAATATAAACGTTTAGCGCAGAGACTGAAATAGTTAAAGTAACCATTCGAATAGAAACGTTTAGCGCAGAGACTGAAATAGTTGAAATAACCATTGGAATAGAAATGTTTAGCGCAGAGATTGAAATAGTTGAAGTAACCATTGGAATAGAAACGTTTAGCGCAGAGACTGAAATAGTTGAAGTAACCATTGGAATAGAAACGTTTAGCGCAGAGACTGAAATAGTTGAAGTAACCATTGGAATAGAAACGTTTAGCGCAGAGACTGAAATAGTTGAAGTAACCATTGGAATATAAACGTTTAGCGCAGAGACTGAAATAGTTAAAGTAACCATTGGAATAGAAACGTTTAGCGCAGAGACTGAAATAGTTGAAGTAACCATTGGAATAGAAAACGTTTAGCGCGAGACTGAAATAATTGAAGTAACCATTGGAATAGAAACGTTAACAGTGGAGACTGAAATAATTGAAGTAACCATTGGAATAGAAACGTTTAGCGCAGAGACTGAAATAGTTGAAGTAACCATTGGAATAGAAACGTCTAGCGCAGAGACTGAAATAGTTGAAGTAACCATTGGAATATAAACGTTTAGCGCAGAGACTGAAATAGTTAAAGTAACCATTGTAATAGAAACGTTTAGCGTAGAGACTGAAATAGTTGAAATAACCATTGGAATATAAACGTTTAGCGCAGAGACTGAAATAGTTAAAGTAACCATTGTAATAGAAACGTTTAGCGTAGAGACTGAAATAGTTGAAATAACCATTGGAATAGAAATGTTTAGCGCAGAGACTGAAATAGTTGAAATAACCATTGTAATAGAAACGTTTAGCGTAGAGACTGAAATAGTTGAAATAACCATTGGAATATAAACGTTTAGCGCAGAGACTGAAATAGTTAAAGTAACCATTGGAATATAAACGTTTAGCGCAGAGACTGAAATAGTTAAAGTAACCATTGTAATAGAAACGTTTAGCGTAGAGACTGAAATAGTTGAAATAACCATTGGAATAGAAATGTTTAGCGCAGAGACTGAAATAGTTGAAATAACCATTGGAATAGAAACGTTTAGCGAAGAGACTGAAATAGTTAAAGTAACAGTTCGAACAGAAACATTTAAGGCCGAGATTGAAATGGTTAAAGTAACCATTCGAAATAGACACGTGTAAAGCAAGAGGCTAAAATTGTTAATATAATTGTTCGAATAGAAACTTTTAAAGCAGTAGCTACATTAGAGTGAGTATAAGTAATAATAATATGAAAGTTAATAAACCATTAAAAGCGTATTGTTGCATAAAGTATACCTAATCAACTTCTTTTGAGTTAATAAAATGTTGCGTGTCCTTTAGGGCCCCTTAGATTAACTCCAGATTAGTTTTCTGGGTTGTTTTGCTTGTAGTAGTTTGGTATTACTTTCTAAATGTATCTGTATCGTAAAGCATGAAAGCAGGTCTGTTTTCATTTTGATTCCCAATGTTTTGGAATATGTTAACACGAGCAATCCGCAAATGTGTAACATAATTGTTCAACCAATGGCCTGCATGAATGGGCATAGGAACCATGACCCTCTCCACCGCTCACCCCTTATCTCCCTAACCAGGAAGGGTGAGGGGTGGAGGGGGGCGTTTGTTCCCATTCGTTATGGAAAAACATGATGTTCTCATTTGGATTCGAACCAGGAAAAAAGCAAGTCCAGAATGATGAAACTGCTATGCGTCTGTGATGAGATGAAACAATCGCACTTCCTGATGTCACAAGGTGGCTGATGACGAAGGCGGAAGTCGAAACTTTGTCCGACTGTGCTTATGTCATTATCAACGTCGCTTCCTATTAACTACACTAACGCGCCTGACGGATTCGAACAGAGAAAAATCTATGCTTGGCCTGTAAGCCATTGCGACCTCCACAATGATAAATGGAGGACAGCAAATCTGTCAAATACACATACTGGAGGCCCCGTGTCATTTTCAGGAAGTTTCAATCACACCTACAGCCACTGTTCGTGATGGTACTTGTCAGTTTTAAGTTTAACAGTTTGTCATTTCTTTATGAACGAGAAGAGAACATCTATGTCCAACTGACTGGTGTGTGGAACGAACCCATTTCCACGGTACCTTGAGAAAGTTTGCGCGAGCGGGTTAAACCTTTGGACCACGTCTTCTTCTTTTATTGAATGTTATAGAACACATTCTACCGACAACAGTATGGGTCAAAGTATGGAATGTGCAGGTCGTGTACTGCCCGGGGGAGCTGTGCGATCAGAAAAGACGCAGGCTACGACAGAAGAATCAACGTGCAATTATTTATGTTCCGGTGTCCACTAGGAATTGTCTAAAAATAAGCCATGAATTTCGGGAAACAGAAAGTGGCTGTGCAGCAAAACTGTCATGCAAATTCTGTCCAAGCAATGTAATCAATGGATCATCATGGAACACCCTAACAGGATATGTCAGAACTACGGTGGCTAGCAGAATGCTGAAATGTCATTGTGGACTCGCAGATAATAAGGACAGGACAGTCTCACTCAGGATAGTTACAAGTTGCAATCGTGACTGTTTTCTCTAATGGCTGTCAATCAAGTAACCGGGGCAGCACGCACTCAGGTGTGGGACATGACGTGACCAGAGAGAAACGATAGGTTGGTTAATTTAACCATTTCATGGAATTTCTCTACATCAGTGCTTGTCATACTGACTGACTAGGTTTCTGCAGAAACTGTAAATCATCATCATCATTATCGTCACATCATCATCATAGTCATCATCATCCGGTGAATTTTCCCAAGCGGAATTGTGCAGCCATAACCGTCTTTCGAAATTTCTCTGCCATTAACCTCTTTGGTATTTCGTTATATCCTAGAACTTTGGAAGTGGATACCGGGAACTTGAGTCTCCAAAACAATCACTGTGTCTAATTATAAGTCTTACATGCAAGAGAGACAGTTATCTATGCTTAATATCCATTCATTGAAAGTCTATACACTTTGAACTTTGCTTAATACGGACTTATAATCAGACACTGTGATTGTTTTGGAGACTCAAGTTCCCGGTATCCACTTCCAAAGTTCTAGGATATAACGAAATACCAAAGAGGTTAATGGCAGAGAAATTTCGAAAGACGGTTATGGCTGCACAATTCCGCTTGGGAAAATTCACCGGATGATGATAATGGTGATGATGATGATGATGATGATGATGATGATGATGATGATGATGATGATGATGATGATGTTCTTGCAAGACTTACATCGTGCGTCGCGCACGTTTTTCATCGCGTGGCAACTGTGTGCGCTAACAAGACAAGTCACCTGAACAAGTCAAGAAGCCTGATACGGGGGAAAATGGCACGTTGTAAGAACAGCAAAAGACACGTGGCAACCAAGATGTGCAGCGTGGGAGCCGACAAGACCGTCAAGAAGACGAACGTGGAGAGCCTGCCTGCGAGCTGTAACAAAGAACCTGAAACTACAGCTACTACTGAAGCCACCACGAGGGAGACCGCCGACAGCTCACCACAGACAAGATCCAAGACAGCTGAGAAGAAGGAAGAGAAAGACACTACAATCGGAAACGCCAACTCAAAAACAGTCCGATGGGTTGTCAAGCGGATTCAAGTGGAGCTGTCAGACGAAGAAATCCAGAAGCAGCTACAGGAAGAAAATCTCAACATTCGAATCTTGAAGGCGGAGCGGATCCTGACTTATTCAAAGATTCCTACGACACTAGCGGTGGTGACGACTGAGGGCAGCGAGATACCACGCCAGGTATCTATAAACCAGAAAATTCAACAGCCTGAAGGATTCATACCACGAATCACCCAATGTTCCAGATGCCAGAGGGCCGGCCACAGCAGAGCAACATGTCGCAGTAAGACGGAAATCTGCCGCTACTGCGCCGATCACCATGCCTTTAAGGAGTGTCCGCTGGCCAAGCTGGACACGGACTTCCGAGCACCCAACAACAAAAGAAAGTGCGCCAACTGCCTGGGCAAGCATGGAGCAAGATACCTGGGCTGTCCATACCTCCAAAGACACAGAGACGTCTTAAAGCTCGCCACTACAACAAAGACACCATATAAGGAAGCAATGCGGAGGTGCGAGACGGCCACGGGTATATCACAAGCTGTAAGAGATCAACTGCAGAACCAAATAGACGAGCTGAAGAAGCAAGTCAAGGCACTACAGACACCAGCACCAACCAGCGACAATGAGAAGCTGCTGGCCGACATGAAAGAGATCCAGCACAACATCAAACAAGAGATGGAGCGCATGGCCGAGATGAAGAAGGAAAACGAAGAAATACTACGCACCATTAAAGCGGAGAGAGAACTGCATAAAGCTGAAATGGAACTTCTCCAAAACAAACCAACAGAAGCCACACAAGAACCCACAGAGGAAAACCAACAAGAGACCGAGCCTGGAACGCAAGCTAAAACCGCCAGCAGCCCAGCCACGACGCCAGAGAAACTCAAGGGGAAACCATTATCCCGCCAGGACTCTGAAGAAAACCGAGATGAAGTACCACGACGAAGGCATGGAGGACACCCTCGATTCTCCTATGTTTTACCTGAGGAAGGAAATCGCAGAGATGAACAGGGATCATGAACTCAGGTGCAAGGAATACAGAAGGCGCATGGAAAGAAAAAGAAAAGAAGGTACAAGAAACACAAGGGAAAACCAATGCCCTACCGTACCTATAAAGAATACCCAGACTTAAACACGGATGACGTACACCCATGGGCATACTATATAGATGACGGAGAAATCGTCCCATGGCTGACCACGGAGGAAGAGATTGAAAGGCAACAAAAACTCGAAAGAGAACAAAGGCGTATGGAAGAAAATGAAAACATCGACAAGCTTCTACGGGCTATACACAAAAAAGGAGGCAAAAAGACTAAATGAAAAGTCCTTATAAGGACTGCAACCATAAGAGCCAGAAACTGCCACCAACAAAAGAAACCACCAGGATACGGCACAAAGGACAGCCGCCACCAGCCCCCCCCCCAGCTGATGTCAAAGACACAAACTAATATAACCAGTCCGAGATAGGACTCACTCATAAGAGCGCACAAGACCAGAATCAGGGTGAATGAACCCACAAAAACAACGGCTCTCAAAAAATAACCACCGCTGAGGAAGCAGGTTAGACGAGACTGAATTTGGAAATTTTTGTCGAAAATTAGAATTGGCATTAGACTTACATTAACATACTGTCATAGTTATGCTGAAGTAAGAGGTGACGAGTGAGTGGGACGATGATTTCAACAGTGTCAGGGGTTGGAACATATATAATGGGCTATCTATGAACGACCAATAGTTAAAGGCAGCACACAGTAACAGACGAAACAATACATTCAAGGAAGGTTGAATTAAAAGCGTCATGAGTGGGTCTGGTACAGACGATCGTATGAGAGAGAGAGTTCGATGTTGACGTGATTACAAATATTGACAACTAGTGATTACCATCTATACCTTGCGACGTTTGCTGCGGCATACGGAGTATATATGGCTTTGCCATGAATGTTATACCGACGATTCTTGAACCAGTCAATGAATCTATACATCTAAATATCCTAGAATACGATCAGACCACGAATTTATTCGGTTTTGAATTACTTGTTTTTCTTTGTTAGATATTTCCCCCCCAAAATGTGTTCATTTCATAACTATTCGCATTTGCTATTCGTACAGCGTAGACCGTGCGGCCACTGCACCGCGAAATTAAAAAAAAAAAAATTTAAAACACTTACCCATAACATAAATGCAAAGAATAGAATTGGGGGGACAGCCAAAACGACATAGACAGTCCTTCAAGAAAAAAATGAATAAACAACCAATACTTGTGGGCACGCTATGAAGAGAAACATACTTGGAAACTTTGTGACCACTGGCAAACCTCAAGGGTAAAGAACAAGGAGAAGAAAGAAAATACAAATATGCATCGCTTGGTCAAATGACATAATCAATAATCCAAGATTTGATAATCGAGAGAAATGGCAAACCTTGACCACCAATACTAATCAACATGTCAGATGACGATACTAGTACCATAATAATTATAGTATGTATGAATTCTGGCATTCCACATTTAGTTTTCACTCTTGTTTTAGCAACGGGCGTTGTGGCTTAGGGGATAGTGAAACTGCGTTTGACAGTTCACCGATATATCAGTCGAGGTTTAGAAATCAGCCATGGCCGATACGGAAACAGACCCTTTGCATTGATTCGATGGTATGAGAGGTCGGCCATCCTAAAAGCAATAGCAAACAATTTATTCATTCAGAAGCATGTCCTTTGAAGAACCTCGCTCCCATAACAACCTTCCGGAAAACTCGGTCATAAACGGCGTTCGATACACCCATCTGGAGATCTATTGCTACATCCCTGCACCATCTTCTCTTTGGCCTTCTTCTTCCACTCTTCACGGGCATATACCCTCCATTATTATTAGCAAACTACTAAATTTGTCTAGTAAATCACAGCCAATACATCTTGGAGTTGATTGCAGCAAGCCCTCTTAAGACGTGCAGCTAACTTAGGTTAGCAGGTTAACCACTGAACTGAGATGCACTCAGTATGATGTAACAATGGAGATTAAAGAAGAGCTTTACGATGCGAATAAGATGGCCATTGACTTCAATCAATAAATGATAATAATGGAGTAACAGGTTAATTGCTGAAAGTTAACGCCATTCACAGTATTGGGATGACATAAATCAAGATCTTTAGAAGAACCTGACGGAGCCCGAATGACATGTAGATTTAGCGTTGAAATAAAATACGTCACCGTTTGCATATAGATCAGACATAGGTGAGGCGTGATATTGAAATGCACGACTATCTGTGTCGACCTTGGTTCTATTTAACCTGGATCAGAAAGCGTTAAAATTATAATCGCTTGAGTCAGAAATAGGTTAAAATAACAATTGTGAAAGAGTCAGTTAAAGTAACAACGTTTATTGTTACATGCAGTGGCAAGAATAATTATTCTTTAAAGTAACAACTTTGTTGATTAGAAGCATGGACAAGAATAACTAGTAAAGAGTATGTTAAAACTGTATTTAAAGCTGAATTGAATTGAGTTAAGCTAAGAGCCGACATCACTGCATTCAGGACATTCCCACTACGCACTTCCGTCCCCTCGTTCAACAGCCAGCGAAGAGTAATACTACTAATCGTTCCCACCACTGTCTGATTAAAAATTCTCCTGGTCTTCCTCTCCGTTTTGAGATTCTTCCAGAATCCCTACCGATCCCCCGCAATCTCATTTTTTCCACATACAGGTCCTCAATCTGTTCCCGCGTCTTCTCCACCTGGTCCCAGAGGCGTACGACCACCTCTCCCTTGTCCACAGGTAATCTACAACAAAGAGGTGCATTCCCTGCCAGCCTATCAGCCTGTTCACGCCCCACCACGCATGGTCAGGGTAAACAACTCTTGACTTAGTTTGCTTATACTTGTCAGCCTGAAATTAAATAAAGAAACAAATATGCCATGAGACGTGGTGCATATGTAGTACTTGACCAATATTTTAGACCGACTAGTACTCTATTGCCGGTCTGCCTGGCCTAGGAGTTAGCGACTTTCTTCGTAATCCCGTGTATCCACGTGAACAAACGCAGCTGCGCGAGAATCGGTAGCGGTTATCGCCGCGCTTGTTACTTCGGGATATGTGAACCGGCCGCTCAGAAAGCAATGGCAAACTACTGATCGTAATCTTGTCAAGTAATCAACAACAGCGGTAAAATGCTGGTGTTGACAGCGATGTCCTGTAATAGGATATGCAAAAATGAATACTCTGTTAGTGATGTGGTCATTACCACTCCGGTGGCCTTTACTTCCAAGGGAATTTTATGGTACTAATTCTGGTTAGGTTGACTAAGAAGTTCAGGGATAATGGGACAAAGAATCTCCGACCTCAAAGGGGATCCAAACACATAGCCACAGAGTTGACAGGCAAGCGCTCTAATCATTGCGCTACAGCGGCTGTCTATCAATCTAAAGTGCGTCCAGGAAAAAAAATGTATAGTTTGACGCAGTCATGGGCTTACTGATTACTTTCATGTGGGACTGCCACATTGCAAGTAATGGTCGAAGATTGATCTGAGTGTATAATTGTTTATACCCAACTGGCCAAGGTGGACCTTCTACTTCTGCAAATCATCTTCCAATAGACTCAATTAATTGACGCCAAGCCCTCTGTAGACCGACTGGTTGGATTTTTCAGCCAACCCTCCTTACTCTCTCTTACGACATTCTTTTCTTTCCGAACGTGCCTCAGGGGGACACAGACAGACGTGGGCCTAGAAAGATATTTTGTTTTCGTGTGCTCTGTCAACACAGAGGGTCGGATCAGCAGACAGCAGTCTCAATGGCGAAATGGTTACGCCGCCTGCCTCGCCCTGAAGTATGTAGGTTCGATTCCGGGATATGACATTCGGTTTACGACCTGGGGGTCGTCGCTGGGACAATGGAGTTCGTGCTTTGTGTGACGCTTTCGCCTGGCCGATCTATCGAAAGAGGCTGATCCAAATAGCATCAAACCCGATGCATTGAAGTCTATACTCTTGCATGTTAAACTCTTTTAACTCCTTTTAAACAGTCTTTATTTGAAACGAGATTATATTTTCCTGCTAGCAAGATTCTAGGATTGATCCAATCTCATAAAAGAAAGATGGTTGTCAACCAATTTCTAAGAATATTCTGGCAATAGTCTGGGGATGGGAAAACGGAGGGGTGTGCAATGATCCAAAATTACCTGAATACAGTTAATGTAAGAAGCGACAGTGATGAACTATATTAATAGGACCAGAGATGGTTAAAACATCAGTGATGAATAAACAGTCATTGAATACCAAAAAAAAAAAAAACTAAGGACGGTCAGTTGACACGGATTACTAATCACAGAAGTACGTGACAGGGCGGAAGGTGAGACTGTGACTAGACGTGGCGAGCATTCGGTAAGGGGCAGCTGATCCGATAACATCGAATGCAGTCAGCAGAATATCAACTACACTATATCAGTGGCTGACTGAAACCGTATTCTCTTTAGTTTCCAGTTTGAATTAAAGAGCAAACCAGTGCCAGACGGTGATTTAAGATAAATAATGAAACATCATCAAAACTTCTCAAATAGTCCAGGGTTGTACCAATCCAACAGAATGTAGAAGCATAATACCAACAGTGATCAATGACTCGAAGCCGGTATTCATCATGTTGAGGCACTATTTATTTGCCTATGTCCAAGCTTGTCACTTATTCAATAATATTAATGATAAATTACAATTTGTTGATACCGTGTCTGTAATGGCCAGGTAGTGAAGACATTACTTATGAATAATACACAGTTGAATATGTTAGATACTTGCAACTATAATGTCCCGGTCCTTCTGTCCTTCACCAATCGGCTTCTGCGTCACCTTGTCCTGACTTTCTAAGTCGCATTCTGATACGGTTGCATCTGTCCGTCGTTTTCGGGCTTATACAAATCATACCTGAATAATCTCGCCCTTCAATTTAATATTTATTATCCATCCTTGTAATGTTGTGCCAGTTTATAATGTATCTTATTTCTGTGAATCGAATCGTGCTGCCTCTTCTGTCAATCCCAAGATCTGACTGTTTGTTGTTGTTGACTACTTGTGTGACGTTTTCTCCTTTTTTCGTCACATCGTTGGTTTCTCGTAAAAGTTGGTTCGCGACTTTCTCACCAACTCTATTTTACGTCATTTCGTCTGCTCTGCTACTTGGCAACCAGGCTCCACGGCCGTCTAGAATTTAAATGACGAAATACAACTGTGCGGCAAAGTAAACTGTACACGCTGATAGGCCATATTCTCGAACAAGCAGCGCAGTGTGTTATGAGTGTGTATTAAAAGAAAATACGAAAGCAAGTTGGTTCCATTTACTATTTTGTAATCGAGAATTGACAGCAACAGGCGATTAAGACCATGACGCCAGGGGCGACACGGAAATAGGAAATCCAGTGACAGACTACCTAGCATGTTACAATATCTTGCAGTGTCATGTATTAAATGGGGACAAGTCTTGGTCGATGCGGGTGTTGATTCACTGTGGCTTGCTAAAAAAAAAACACTATTTAAGTTTGTTGTATTGTGACAGCGAGCTATCATTTAAACACCCCCAACAATATGACAGGGTGAAATCCGGCCACCCGAACTCATATGTGAAAGCTAAGTTTTCCGTAACTGTTCTATCTAAACCACTGGGACATTTAATATGGTCAAAGTATTATTCCCAAGACCTGAAGCTGTTTATGAGCTAATTTTCTTGAAATGTCAGATCTTAGGGCATTTGAGTATTTTTCTTTTCTTTTTTCTTCTTCTTCGAATTGCCAGATCTTGTGGAATGTGAGTATTTTATTTATTTATTATTTTTTTTAAATTTGTTTCATGACCCATGGTAATTTAAAAAAAAATTTTCTGGAACTTTTAAGCCCCGAATTTTTTCTGCAATGAACTGGAAATCGTTATTGACTCACTTCCGTGTGTTGCCACCGGATGCATTTTTAAACGTTTGCACTGTAATTTTGCATTGCTTGTATTGCGGCTTAGGCTCTTAATACCATTTAATCTCTGATTTGCCATGGCCAATTTCCTTCTGACTTCGTTTGAAGAGTTTCCATTGTTGTTAATTATGTTACAATTTTTTTGGCATTTTCAGTCCTGTTCATTTTATGATTGTAATTTCTGGTTGTCATGTAATTTTGTCAGTCGAAATTTTGTTAGTAATTTAAAGTTCAGAACACACATTTTGATTTGCTCTGGGTATTTCATGACCGATGAAATTAACTGCTCTAATAGCTTTACACTGATTGTGGGGAGAGCATTGTTATATGCGCATAGAATTTCTAAAAGTGGATACCACCAATTATGAGTCTCAATTGTGTCGCAGGTTTCAATGTTTTTGACGTTTCCCGTTTCATTATCTGCCTAGATGTTGAACAGGTATCCGGAAGAGAGAGAGCGAGAGAGAGAGAGAGAGAGAGAGAGAAAGAGAGAATGGGGGGTCGGAGATAGATAGATAGATAGATAGATAGATAGATAGATAGACAGATAGATAGATAGATAGATATATAGATAGATAGATAGATAGATAGATAGATAGATAGATAGATAGATAGATAGATAGATAGACGGACGGACGGACAGACAGACAGACAGACAGATAGATAGATAGATAGATAGATAGATAGATAGATAGATAGATAGATATATAGATAGATAGAGACAGAGCGAGAGAGAGAGAGAGAGAGAGAGAGAGAGAGAGAGAGAGAGAGAGAGAGAGAGAGAGAGAGAGAGAGAGAGAGAGAGAGAGAGAGAATTTATTCTCTTTTTCAATTGAACAAAAACCTAAGCAAAATTATCTGTTGCATATTAATCATCTTTATGAACTCATGTTTCCAGTCGCAAAGCTAAGTAACTTGTGATGACTCGCATACATTTATAAAAGGATTATGAAACCATGTTTTCTTAATTAAAAAAAAAAATAATAATAGGTAGTCAATCTAATTACATAAAAATCAGAAAGCAACATTCATAATTTTTGGGGTCATATCTTGATAATCTAAAAACTGTAACATATTATGACAATTGGAAGAATTTGTAGAAAACGAGACAGTGGAATACAATGAGAGACAATTCCGAACAGTCTTGTGTCATGGCAGAGAAGTGTATCAGCACACGAACTGGCCATGCTGTTGGAGATTACACTATGTGGAGAAGCATCATTCTGGATGACGTGTTTCACTCACCTTACATCTGAATTGCTCACTACCAACACACACATGTTCCACGGCAGCTCACTGCTATGCATGTTTGATACATTAAGGCCATTGAATTTTGCAGGCCTAAAAAAGCCCAACAGATGGGGCTTGTTATGAACCAAGATAAGACAGAATATATGGTAATTTCAAGAGAAGGAATGGCTAAAAACTCTGGCTACATACAAATAGATAATATGACCATTAAAAGAACGGAAACATACAAATACCTGGGCACAATCTTCAACTGCCCCAACATCATAAGGGAAGAAATACAAACTAGAATCAACTCTGGAAATAAGATATACTATGCACTACAACATCTACTAAAATCAAATGCGCTATCTCGTAACACACCAAAATCATAATATACAAAACACTGATCAGACCAGTTGTGCTGTATGGCTCTGAAACATGGAGTACAATGAAAAGGAGGCAAAGCCTTGTTACAAACCTTTGAGAACAAAGTTTTAAGACGCATCTTTGGACCCATCAAGGATACACAAAGTGGATAGTGGAAAAGAAGAAGTAACAAAGACATTTATGATCTGTTTAAGCCCCCTTTAATCACTGGTATAATGAAGGCTAATAGACTACAATGGCTGGGGCATATAGAAAGAATGGAAGATAATAGGGAAACAAAACTCGCTTACACTCAGGAAATAAATGATGATGATGATGATGATGATGATGATGATGATGATGATGATGATGATGTTCTTGCAAGACTTACATCGTGCGTCGCGCACGTTTTTCATCGCGTGGCAACTGTGTGCGCTAACAAGACAAGTCACCTGAACAAGTCAAGAAGCCTGATACGGGGGAAAATGGCACGTTGTAAGAACAGCAAAAGACACGTGGCAACCAAGATGTGCAGCGTGGGAGCCGACAAGACCGTCAAGAAGACGAACGTGGAGAGCCTGCCTGCGAGCTGTAACAAAGAACCTGAAACTACAGCTACTACTGAAGCCACCACGAGGGAGACCGCCGACAGCTTACCACAGACAAGATCCAAGACAGCTGAGACGAAGGAGGAGGAAGACACCTGAGTCGGAAACGCCGACTCAAAAACAGTCCGATGGGCTGTCAAGCGGATTCTAATGGAGCTGTCAGACGAAGAAATCCAGAAGCAGCTACAGGAAGAAAATCTCAACATTCGAATCTTGAAGGCGGAGTGGATCCTGACTTATTCAAAGATTCCTACGACACTAGCGGTGGTGACGACTGAGGGCAGGGAGATACCACGCCAGGAATCTATAAACCAGAAAATTCAACAGCCTGAAGGATTCATACCACGAATCACCCAATGTTTCAGATGCCAGTGGGCCGGCCACAGCAGAGCAACATGTTGCAGTAAGCCGGAAATCTGCCGCTACTGCGCCCATCACCATGCCTTTAAGCAGTGTCCGCTGGCCAAGCTGGACACGGACTTCCCAGCACCCAACAACAAAAGAAAGTGCGCCAACTGCCTGGGCAAGCATGGAGCAATCTACCTGGGCTGTCCATACCTCTAAAGACACAGAGACGTCTTAAAGCTCGCCACCACAACAAAGACACCATATATGGAATTAATGCGGAGGTGCGAGACGGCCTCGGGTATATCACAAGCTGTAAGAGATCAACTGCAGAGCCAAATAGACGAGCTGAAGAAGCAAGTCAAGGCACTACAGACACCAGCACTAACCAGCGACAATGAGCAGCTGCTGGCCGACATGAATGAGATCCAGCACAACACCAAACAAGAGATGGAGCGCATGGCCGAGATGAAGAAGGAAAACGAAGAAATACTACGCACCATTAAAGCGGAGAGAGAACTGCATAAAGCTGAAATGGAACTGCTCCAAAACAAACCAACAGAAGCCACACAAGAACCCACAGTGAAACCGCAAGAGGAAAACCAACAAGAGACCGAGCCTGGAACGCAAGCTAAAACCGCCAGCAGCCCAGCCACGACGCCAGAGAAACTCAAGGGGAAACCATTATCCCGCCAGGACTCTGAAGAAAACTGAGAGAAGTACCACGAAGAAGGCATGGAGGACACCTCGATGCTCCTATGTTTTACTGAGGAGGAAATCTCTGAGATGAACAGGGATCATGAACTCAGGTGCAAAGAATACAGAGGACGCATGAAAGAAAAAGAAAATAGGTACAAGAAACACAAGGGAAAACCAATGCCCTACCGTACCTATAAAGAATGCCCAGACTCAAACACGGATGACGTACACCCATGGGCATACTATATAGATGACTGAGAAATCGTCCCATGGCTGACCACGGAGGAAGAGATTGAAAGGCAACAAAAACTCGAAAGAGAACAAAGGCGTATGGAAGAAAATGAAAACATCGACAAGCTTCTACGGGCTATACACAAAAAAGGAGGCAAAAAGACTAAATGAAAAGTCCTTATAAGGACTGCAACCATAAGAGCCAGAAACTGCCACCAACAAAAGAAACCACCAGGATACGGGCACAAAGGACAGCCGCCACCAAGGCCCCCCCCCCAGCTGATGTCAAAGACACAAACTAATATAACCAGTCCGAGATAGGACTCACTCATAAGAGCGCACAAGACCAGAATCAGGGTGAATGAACCCACAAAAACAACGGCTCTCAAAAAATAACCACCGCTGAGGAAGCAGGTTAGACGAGACTGAATTTGGAAATTTTTTGTCGAAAATTAGAATTGGCATTAGACTTACATTAACATACTGTCATAGTTATGCTGAAGTAAGAGGTGACGAGTGAGTGGGACGATGATTTCAACAGTGTCAGGGGTTGGAACATATATAATGGGCTATCTATGAAAGACCAATAGTTAAAGGCAGCACACAGTAACAGACGAAACAATACATTCAAGGAAGGTTGAATTAAAAGCGTCATGAGTGGGTCTGGTACAGACGATCGCATGAGAGAGAGTTCGATGTTGATGGCTAGTCTTACGCACACTTTGCAAGACGATAAACGCAGGCTGGCTATCATGAAAATAATCCACGCATTCGCGCGCGCGCGCGCGTGTGTGTGTGTGTGTGTGTGTGTGTGTGGTGTATGTGCGTCTGTTTGTGTTTGTATCTGTATCCCCTCCCCCTTCCCCCGTTCCCCGACGGGAACAACTCATCTTCATCTTGCAACTCAGAGACACGACCGGCAACCTTTCATTTTAATAAACAGCGTACAGAAAGGCAGAGAAGACGAACATCACAATTAGGATGCATATGTTTACGTGGTGTATTTTTTATTTAACGCTGTAGAAAAAATATTTCAAATATCAATGTAATCACACAAATAAATGGCGCCTCCTGATCAGTTGGAAATGTCCTACTGGTGAGAACGTATGAATGGATCTCTCAATGGATGTAGTTTCTTTGAAGAATAGGTTCCGCCACTGATGTTGGATAGCCCACCTTTAACCCTACCAAAGTTACTACACCATTTTCACACCCCACACATTTAAACAGATTATTGTTTTCTAAGTATAATATCCAATCCGTATATATATATGTGTATATATATATATATATATATATATATATATATATATATATATATATATATATATATATATATATATATATATATATATATATATATATATATATATATACATTCTGACCAATAAAAAGATGTCAATTGAAACGAGAAAAAGAGTGTTGAAGGGATACATAGAGCCTGTTCTTTTGTATGGATGTGAAACTTGGACAATGAGCAGTCAAGCTGAAAAGCATCTGATGGCTGCAGAAATGTGGTTTCTGAGGAAAATTCAAAGAATACCATGGACAGACAGAAAAACCAATGACCAAGTACTACAGGAGACAAATGAACACCGTAAACTGATTAGAGAAATTAGACGTAGACAGTCAAAATTTTTTGGACATGTTATGAGAAGAAATGGATTAGAGAACTTAGTGACAACTGGCAAGATCGAGGGGAACAGACCAAGAGGAAGACCGAGAGGAAAATACCTGGATGGCTTGGCCACATGGCATGGACGAGACAGGAACACTGAGCTGATCCACGACACTGGTGATCGAGTGAAATGGCGAGTCATGACCGCCCACGCTTTCCGGCATGGCACATGATTGATATATATATATATATATATATATATATATATATACTAGCTGACCCGGCCCGATTTCACCCAGGCCCTGGAGGGGATCTATCTATCTATCAGTCTGTCTGTCTGCTTGTTTGTCTGTCTGTCTGTCTGGCTGACCCGGCCCGGCTTCACCCAGTCCCTGGTGGGGAGCATCTCATTTAATTCATATAAGTAGTCATATAAGCTCTCCCGTTCCCGACTATCTGTCTGTCTGTCTATCTGTCTGTCTGTCTGTCTGACCCGGCCCGGCTTCACCCAGTCCCTGGTGGGGAGCATCTCATTTAATTCATATACGTAGTCATATAAGCTCTCCCGTTCCCGACTGTCTGTTTGTCTGTCTATCTGTCTGTCTGTCTGTCCCGGCCCGGCTTCACCCAGTCCCTGGTGGGGAGCATCTCATTTAATTCATATACGTAGTCATATAAGCTCTCCCGTTCCCGACTGTCTGTCTATCTGTCTGTCTGTCTGACCCGGCCCGGCTTCACCCAGTCCCTGGTGGGGAGCATATAAGTAGTCAAATAAGCTTCCGTTCCCGACTATCTGTCTGTCTGTCTATCTATCTGACCCGGCGTGGTTTCGCCCAGCTCCTGGCGCACAGTAACTTAAAAGAATGTCCTTCCACACACCATTCATTATTTTTAATGAAAACTTTTTAATCACCGACATGACAGTTGATAAGTTCTTTAAGCAGAAAAAGATGGGTTACAATGTTATGCATTATGCATTATTTTTATGAAAACTTTGAAAATGCCTTAAAGATTATATCATTATTTATTATAACTTATATGCCTGAAAATAACTATAGACAAAGAGTTTAACAATAGTGCAAGTAAGTCCAACAATATGATTATAAAGTATATAGAAATGTTATTAAAAGTTATGCCCCTTGAAATAACTTTTCTAGAGTGAAGTCCCCCTGCTATATAGAAATTATATAATGAAAAATGGAAAAGTAAATGTTATTAAATAAGTAGAAGATTTTACACTAAGAAACTATTATAGTCGGTTGCACAGGAATGAAAGGAAGACGTGTAGAAAATTTCATCTCAATCGGATGTACCGTTATCGAACGCATCCAATACATACATAGCTGACCACAAACACACAAAGCCACATACACTCTGTTTTATATATATATATATATATATATATATATATATATATATATATATATGTGTGTGTGTGTGTGTGTGTGTGTGTGTGTATGTGTGTGTGTGTGTGTTTGTGTGTGTGTGTGTGAGTGTGTACAACTGAGAAAACGGTACAAGTTAGTACCATTCCGCCTTAGTTGGATCGCTGCAGCCCTCTTCCAAAGGAAAGCAGGATTTAGATGTGGCAGTTGGACGTCGGAACCAACAACAATATATCCTGGCCTACCACAGGGATCACCATTATCTCAGGTACTGTTCAACGCCTACACTGTGAGAATCACCAGTGAGCAGATCACTGGAACCGGTAGGACATTGTCATATGCAGACGATGTTTTAGTGTATCGCCAGGGTAAGGATAGAGAACAGGTTGCTGTGGAACTACAAACCGAACTCAATCGCATAAGTACTTGGTGTGTTGAGGCTGGGGCAATGATCAACCAAACAAAGGCAACAGTGACTTGGTTCTCTTTGAATAATCATATTGTCAACACTCCAACACCAACTGTAAATCTGTATTCAGAGACGGTGGAAAGAACGCAGGCAATGAATTACCTGTGGATACGGTTTGATCGAAGCCTTAATGATAATGAGCACATAGACCAGGTGATAACAAAGGCCAAGCGGGGGTTGGCTGCGATGCGGGTGATGGCGGCAGCAAACTGTGAGCAGCGCCATCTATGTCTTCTATACGAAGGGCTGGTCATGTCTGTATTTGAGTATGCGATGGCAATCCTGACTCTCAGCCGTAAGCAGATAGAAAGGATGGAAAGGATACAGAATGAAGCTATGCGCATTATTCTTGGATGTACAAGAGATACAGCATGCAAGGCGATGCGCTACCTTCTTAATTTTCCTACCATTGAAGACAGAATACGAGTCTGCAGAGCTCGCGCTTACCTCAGAGTTAACAAAAACACACAACATCCATTGCATAGTGAAATTATGAAGGTGAAGGGCAACAGGTTAAAAATAGGACGGTCGTGGATGGGTCAAGCCGAAGACATTCTTCAACAGGTGTGTTCACTTGAGGACTTAGAAGCTGGCGAGGAGTGGGTACAAGTGCCAACAGATTTCTGCACATCCTTTTCAGTTTGCATCCAACTAGACAGAAAATGCAGACAAGAATACCCGGCAGCTGTGGAGGCGGAAGTACAAGCGTTGATTTTCGAGAATTCGCTAGACGGTGATGCTGTCATTTACACAGATGGGTCGGTCGTCCGACATGTGAGAAGCTCATGGGCCTTTACGGCTCAGGCCGGAGGGAGAATTGTGAAGGAGGACTCTGGTGCTTTCACTGAAACCACAAGTAGCCTGACTATGGAAGTCATGGCAGTAAGTAAAGCAATAACATGGCTCGAGACACAGACATTCACTAGGGCATGTTTCCTTAGCGACTCAATGAACATGCTCAAGAGGATAGAGATGGGGGGGGGGGGGGGATCCGAAGAGAATGGTTGCTGTCTCTGGAGCGGTCTCGGCTGGCAAAGATTAGTTTCATCTTCGTGCCAGGGCATGCAGGAGTACAAGGGAATGAGCGGGCTGACAAGCTCGCAGGTAACGCTACTGTGGAGGGCGGACGCGCCATGGACCAGGCTGACATTCTGAATGCTCTACGAGAAGTAAGACTTTTGCGAGAACCAAGTGATGACTGTGAATCTACAACCATGGCCAGACTGCGAGAATAGCAAATTAAAAGAGGGGTGGCCAAACAAGAACACTACGCAGGAAGCCAAAGAAGACTGATAAACCAACACAGAACTGGTGTCGTTAGCCGCTACACGCTGCGGGATTTGCTGAGGAGGGGATCCGAGCACTTATGGACTGAGTGGTTCGATGTGCAATGAGGATGATCTAACTAACTACAAGTATGTAAATAAGTAGACCAAGTACTCTAAGTAAACGTGGTTCTAACAAGCCAATAGGAAAACTACCCTGAACGTATAACAGTAGACTACACAACCCAGCTGAATAGGCATTGCACCGAGTAACTGGAGACTAAATTCAGTCTGATACCACGGCTATTTCGGAAGGGGTGGTTTTATGGTGTACTGAATTAGTTTGTATACGCACATTATTGACTATTCGTGCGTCACTACCGACGTCTACCAAATATTCTTTAAATTGACAGACCAAATTTAGTGGCCTGGTTACACAAAGATACATTCGTCTTGGCTGTTTTGGAAAATGTGTTACCTGTGCCAGTTCTATTTTCTTCACACACAAAAATAGCATGTTCCAAATGGCATCGTGTGTCCATAGTCCCACAATTTCCTACTGGTCGTCTGTATTATTAATCCCATAGTATTTCATGCTATGGGACATATTGGGTTTATGATGGCAGCTCTATGCTTTAGAGCAGGGGTGGGCAAACTACGGCCCGCGGGCCGCATGCGGCCCTCCGACTGATTTTATGCGGCCCGCGAGGGCATTTATGAATAAACATTTTTACTTCGTTTTTAAGTTATTTTGTTGAATTTTAAAGAATTTCATGTACCGTTATGATTATTTTAACATTTTTGATAAAAATGTCTTTCTAATTATCTATTTTTGTAAACAGTCCTTGACACCTTCGTAATGTAATGCTTCTTCTTCTTCTTTCGTTCGCCATAAATATGTCTATAACTGCAATGTTGCCTCTTGTATGAATTTAACTGTCCTTTTTAGTTCACTCAGCAGTCCATAGAGTTTATCATCCACTGTCATCTCTCTAGGCCAGTAGATTTGCCTAGATATGTTGTAATTTGGGAAATCTTTGAGTATGTGCTCTGCTGTCTGCGACGATAATCCACATGTGCACATGGCTGATTCACCAATCTTGAATCTTGTATACATGTGGTTGCGTAATCTATTGTGTCCTGTACTTAGGCGCAAAATAATGACTTGTTCTGATCTGTCCATAACGTGGTAGTCGTCTTGAGCAGGTTCTGGTGGCCTTCTGGCTGATTTGATCATTCTTTTCTTATGGTGGTATGTTACGGGCACATCAGGCTGTTCTTCTTTTAAATATTGAGCACAACCCACTACTGGCAACGCTGATCGTATTCTGGTATGAACCGAAGGCCTATCCACGTCAATATGGAAGCACTATACTCGAGTTTCGCTCTCGTTTGAGCTCGTCAGTAGTGTATATTCCTGACCGGATCCGGAAACAAGCCCCGGATAACTGGCGTGTGAAGCGGGTGTGTAACCACGCGGTACACGCTGGACACGGCCAAATTATCATAACATAATATTACAACGTCACCCATCGTAGGCTATGCTTCTTCTTTTGCGCCTTCCTTAGCCAATCGATCAGTTCTGTCGTTTCCGGGTACTCCACAGTGGGATGGTATCCACTGTGTGGTGACCTTATGCTGGCTGATAAGTTCAGAAAGTAGTGTCCTTAGCACTGGCAATTTCCAAGACGTCATTTCGGTTTCGTTGAGGTAAGTTTCTTGCAAGCAACATACCCTTACATTTTCTTGGTCCAAGATGTTTTCTATTTCTATTGTTGTGTTGCTGAATCCCTCCACATTCCAATGCATTAGTTTTAGTCTTTGTTTGGTATGACCTGACGCTCTATTCTCAGGTCCCCTGGCTCCACAGAACATCCGAGAAGGACCTCCAGTAGCTGTGGTTGGACCCTTTCGAGGCATATGACGCGGCACTGCACCTGCCTGGGGTGTTAAAATAATCATAACGGTACTCGAAATTCTTTAAAATTCAACAAAATAACTTAAAAACGAAGTAAAAATTTAGCAGTAGTCGTCATATATCATTACGCGTGATTGGTGGCATCCTGATTTCTGTGGTGCGCCTCCTAGCTGGTTGCCTCCGTATTCAGCACCTTTCCTTTGCTAGAGCAGACTGTATGTAGTCTTACTCGAGTTTAGGTGTGTAACCATGCACACACATGTCTGCGCATGCATGTACGTGCATACACATCTAGAGCGTTCTGGATATTTCTCGGCGCCAGTGACTCGCCGTCGCCCCTTCTCCTGTAAGTTAAATCAGTTCCGCCACGAGAAGGCCAGGAGTTGGACTTTTGCTGCATAGGTGATGAATGCACGAGCCATAAGGGTATTTATGCAAGGTTGGGTGCTCACCCCAACCCGGCCTCTGGCTACATACAGCAACATTTGCAACCATGTAATGCTAAAGTGCGAATTTATCGATTTTATATAGAGAAATAATTATCGACATGTAAAAATTTACTAAGGATGATTTTATGAAAAACAGATATTTCTCCGGAGAATAAAATGATTTATTTTGCAAGAAAATATTAAATTTAAAAGTCTTTTGCTGTTATAAATTATTTCCACATTTACAATGTTCAAATTAATTTATTTGTTGTAGTAGTATTGATATATTTCTGAAATTTATTCTGAGTTTACTACTTGTTTCCGAATATTTTATTTTCACACACAGCCGGAAGTAGGTTTTGTTTCATTTCCGTTTTAAAGTTTTGTACAATTCTAACTGTTCGAATTTTATTAAAGCAATGAGTGTCAATAACAAACATAAGATTGAACATGACACCGTGTTTTTAATTATGAATGGACAACTAAGTACTGTTTTATAAAAGTTGGTAGCAAATCCGTTTGTTTGTTGTGTCGTGAGTCAGTGGCTGTCTTCAAGGAGTACAATGTAAAAAGACATTATCAAACAAAACATTCCGATTTCGGATACAATTTAACAACCGAAAAGGAGGGAAAGGAAATGCCTTGAGTTTGTGAAAAATTTGGAGAAACAGCAAACTGTTTTCACTAAACAGTCTTCAATTCAAGATGCTGCAACTGAAGCTAGTCTTGTGCTGTCACACAGAATTGTAAAACAGAACAAGCCATTCTCTGGTGGCGAGTTCATCAAGGAATGTTTGATGATGTTTGCTAGATGCAGCAAACATTATGTGTCCAGAACAAAACACAGATTTGACAACATTACTTTATCAAGGAGAACTGTGGTCAGACGTGTTGACAAGAAAAGTGACAATTTGATGCATAAACTTCAAGATGCAAGTAAACAATTTTCGTGGTACTCTATTGCATTGGATGAGAGTACCGATGTACATGATACTGCCGTGTTATTGATATTTATACGTGGAATAAACACTTCTTTCAAACTCACTGAAGAGTTACTGAGTGGTGAGTCATTCAAAGACACAACCACAGGCCTTGATATATTAAATGCTGTTACTAACTGCGTTGAAAGAACTGGGTTGGTTTAGAACAAGATGGCAAGTGTTACAACTGACGGAGCTCGTGCTTTGACTGGAAGAAATGTAGATCTGGTAAAGTTGATAAGTGATAAGCTTAAAGCAGAATTTCCAGACCACACATTATTACCACTTCACTGTGTGAGTCATCAAGAAAGTCTGTGTAAAACTGTTTTGAATATCAAGCATGATATTGTCCCAGTTCCAGCTCATTGGCAAAGATGTAATGGACGCAGTTCGTAACCCCGCATACCCGCGTTCAAAACACAGCTGTGGACGATTTGGCAGCAGACTGCCTTGCGTTGGTTTTTTTTTATGGTGTGACATGTTTGATTGAGTTGCCAGAGGACCCAGTTAGTAGTGTTCTCTGGAGATATATCTTGAATAATAAATAACAAGATAAAGGATATGATTTAGCACGTTTTGTCTAGAGGTCACTCAAATGAGCTAATCATTCCCGCAATAGCCTTTTTGGAGAACCACTTTTCTTTGGCTCAAACCCCCACTGTGAGACCACTATGTATCTACACAGAAATTTATAAAAGAAGTAACTAGTTCCCCCAAGGCCAGAGAAGATCTGAACTATTAGCGCCTGTACAACTGAGGATCCCTCTCACTCAACATAATGTTGCCAGTGTGCTGTTCGTCCGTCACATAGATCTTCTCCTATATATTTTGTCATTTTGTGACCTAAGAAGTACCCAAACGGCTATCGACCCGGCAATGTTAACAGACTACGAGATAGATCAGCGATTCAAAAAATAGGCACAATGAACGTCTGTGGTTTCAATAGTAAAGAAGAAGAGCTTATAGAAACAATGGAGAAGAGGAATATTGGTCTGATGGGAATAGCGGACACCAGAACAAAAGGGAAAGGATGCAAGGAGCTCCACCGCAGTTACACGTTTGTTTACTCTGGAGTAGAACAGCAAGAAAGGGCAAGACACGGTGTGGGAATAGTCATCGAACCACAGCTAGCAAGAGCAATACTAGAAATAAAATATATATCAGAAAGAATCATAACAGTGAGAATAAAAGAACAAACAATCACAACATATGTACAGATATACGCACCATGTAATGCAAACAATAATGAGCAAGAATGTGAGGACTTCTACGAAGACATACATGATGTGCTAAATAAAATAGATAAGCAGGACAACATCATAGTTATGGGAGACTTCAATGCAAGACTAGGACATAACAGAGGGGCATAGAAAAACACCTGGGAGCATTTGGAGATCAGCAAAATGAAAGGAATGATAACGGAAGTAGACTGATAGAGCTTTGCAGCCAACACAATCTCTATATAACAAACACATTCTATAAATATAAAGATTCGCAAGTATACACCTGGTATAAATGGAACAATCTAGATACTAAAAGCCAAATTGATTTTATATTAACAAGAAATAACAGAAAGAGAAATATATTAGATGCAAGAGCAGTGCCAATTTCAGTATAAACACAGATCATAAAGCAGTCGTTGCCACAATAAGAACCATTAGAAGAAGAAAACAAAAAGCAGGAAAATACATGCCATGCGAATCAGTAAACTTAAAAAACCTTAAAGACGAGGCAGTAAGGGAAAATTATGAGAAAGAACTGACTGAACTCTTTGTAAAATTACCTACGGAAAGAAAAACAGTGGAAGAAGAATGGGAGACGTTCAAATCAAGCGTTTTAAATACTGCAAAAATAACATGCGGAACCACGAAAAAACGCAAAACACGGATAAAGAAAATAACAAGTTGGTGGAACGCAGAAGTAAAGAAAGCGGTAAAAGAAAAAAAAAGGAAAAATATAAAAAGTGGTTGAAGAGCAAACAGGAATGTGATTACAGAGAATACAGAATATCGAGAAGACATGTGAGTAGAATAGTAAAGAGGGAAAAACAGAAAGACTGGGAAGAGTATGGAGAAACCCTAAATAAAAACTACAAGGAGGCAACCAGAAACTTCTACAAAAAGATAAGTGCAATGCGAACCAGAGGAGTGCCCTTTGACCCAACTGAAATAATTAACAGCGAAAATGGAGAACCAATAAGTGAACAAAAACACATCCTAATAAGATGGAAGCAGTATTTCGAACAACTTCTCAACATCCCATCAGATGTCACAGGAATTCAAGAGACCAACACAGATGTCACCGAGGAACTAGAACCAGACATACTAAAAGAAGAAATTATAGAAGCCATCAGATTAGCCCCATTGAACAAATCACCAGGACAGGATGAAATACCAAATGAACTAATTAAAGCAGCAAGGGAAGTAGGAACAGCTTGGCTACATAGACTATTCAACCATGTTTGGGTAGAACAACAGACACCACGAGACTGGGGAAACGCCATAATTATCCCAATTTGGAAAAACAAAGGCAGCAAAAGAGATTGCACACAATACAGAGGCATTTCACTGTTGAGTCATACTGGGAAAATATTTTGCAAAATTCTTGAAAAAAGATTACGAACTACTTTAGAACCCCAGCTAAGCGAAACGCAGCTTGGATTTAGGAAAAACAAAGGATGCACAGACGCCATTTTTGCTCTTAGACAACTTATAGAAAAATCAATTGAATTCAATGAAACACTCTACTTAGCCTTTGTTGACCAAGAAAAGGCATTTGATAGGGTAGATAGAAACAAGCTGTGGGAAATCCTTAAACAATATGGAGTGAGTACACATCTAACAAACCTATGTAGAAGTTTATACGACAACAGTGAATGCATAGTGAGAGCAACTGGAGGACACTCAGAACCCTTCACCATAAGATCTGGAGTACGACAAGGTTGTGTCCTGTCCCCTCTCTTGTTCATAACATATATAGACAACATATGTAAAGAAACCAGCCAAGCAGAGACAGCAAGAATACCGCATGACGAGAACACAGAAGAAGAACCATCTGCAAATCTAACCATTAGAGAACTCCTGTTTGCGGACGACCAAGCACTAATAGCAAAATCAGAAGCTGAATTACAAGACCACATGAATAGTCTAAACGAAATGTGTAGGGAACATAACATGAAAATTAGCACAAGCAAAACAGAGGTAATGACTATAACTAAAGAAGAACAAACAGCAACAATTCACCTAAACGAACATCCCTTGAAACAAGTAAAGAGCTTCAAGTACCTAGGAAGTATAATATCATCAAATGGCAGATCAGAAGACGAGATCGAAAATAGGTGCAATAAGGCAAATCAACTCATTGGACAAATGGCACCAATACTAAAGAACAAACATGTATCAATAACTACTAAGAAAGCACTTTACAACACAATCTTCCTACCAACTCTGTGCTACCAATGCCAAACCTGGACAATGACAGAAAAAGAGAAAAGAAAAATCACAACAACAGAAATGAGGTTCCTGAGAAGAATACTCAACGTATCAAGAAGAGATAAGATCAGAAATGAAGAAATCAGGACTAAAGTGGGGGTTAAAGCTGCTCTAGATTTTATTAGAAAGCAGCAAGTCAAATGGTTTGGCCATGCAAGTAGGCTACCAGTCAACAGCATGCCACAACAAGCAATGACGTACAGACCAGATGGAAACAGAGGAAGAGGCCGACCACGTAAACGCTGGACGGAGGGAATAACAGAATCCATGGGAATGTCGATATACGAAGCCCATAACCGGGCACTCTCACGAAGTTTATACTTCACCTCGACACCGCAAGGTACAAGAGGAACATGATGAGATGAGAGTGACCTATATCAGTTTGTCCCATTTCTTTGGGATTGTAGGACTCAATTATTTGTAGACAAACTCAACAATAACTGTACATTACATCTGTTGGACAAGACATCTACATGACAGTTTCTTGACAAAAGCGGGACATACATTCACAAGGAATTGGGTACACCAGCCATTGTACAAGACTTACATCATAAGAGATACTTGACAACATCCATACAAGACTTTTCACAATATGTATAACCAACCACAGCACTTAAGACAGTCACCAGAGACAACACTTGACAGCAACTGTACAAGAAATTCACTGGGGACATGTACTTAAAACACTGGTTCATGAAATACACAATTTATTGAGTTGATGGTGAGTCGAGTGATGACCATTGTCTCATCTCCTGTCATGTCAACACTTCAATTATTGCATAGAAAATGCATAAAAAATATGTCACACATGCATGTAGAGAAACAAGATACACCACCTCCCCTTTTCTCCACCAACTAATAACTAAACTCTCCTCCACCTCTCCTCTCTAATTACCACTACACCATTGACTTTTATCCTTTCCTCTACTGTTAATGAGGGAAAACCAAGATAAGCCATAACCTGGGGCAAGCATAGGGACCTTCTGCTCCACTGGTCTGTTTAATCTTTTTAGCACCTATGATGGGTGTTGGACAAGCTCAGGTTGCAGTTCTCCCCATGATGATTTTCCAAGTCTGACTAATTATCAACTACTGTCACAGTTTGAAGAAAAGCTACAGCCTTGTCTTTCACTGGTGAGTTGACTGTTCATGAAGTTGAGACTTAGGAATCTGTTCTCCTTTTCCTGTAGAGGAAGATCTAAGATACAAATATGTCCCAGTCTTCTTCCTTCTCCTCAGTCTATCTCACGTACTTAACCAGTCTTCATTCTGAAAAACACTGTGTGAGCACCAGGCTGGAGATTAACTAAGATAAGTCCTAGCCAAACAATCCATTGTCCCAGTCATTTCACCAGACGTCCTGAATGAGGTTCACCACCATAGACTTGTTGTTTAGTTCTCAGATGACATTTGATTGACTCAAAGATCACTGTCCAGTTCACCACATTTGTAGTGCTTCAGATTGTGTTTTGCTCCCATTTGTGCATTCAGCTGTTAAAGAGCTGAGAGAAAATTCTCCTTAGATTTTCCTGCCTTTTGATAGGGAGTCACTTCTGGATCTAGGACTTCTGTTTAGTTGTCCCAGATGATATATGGATGCCTCTCCTCCATCCTCCTGTTCTCTGTCAATATACAAAATGGCACAACATCTCTTTACATGTGTTAAAAGATGATGTTATCATACATTAACATACACAGATGGAGATGGGGAAGGTTAAGGTTGATGATGTAGTGAATTTCACTGTGATGCACTGTGGTAATCACAAGACCATATGCTGAGACAGGGTAGCTTAACACAATTACAAGCATTTATGTGGTCTAAGTTCCACCATGTTTGAACCACAGTAGACCTGGGCACAAGGAGGACCAGACACAGTACAGCAATCATTGTGACATAGCAACATGGGACAGGCATTGTGAAGGGAAATGGAAAATAGGCATTTACAACTGCAATATGTAATATGGATTAACTAATGGCATTTACCCAATTAGCAGACCAGACATCCATTCCTATGTTGGTGCATGAATGTCCTATTCCATATACACTTACACAGCAATGCCAGACCTCACCCCTTTTCTCAGACAGACCTGACTCACAGGTACATCATCTTTATCATCATCATGTGCTCTCTCCCCACTGAGTAATTTTCATGTCTACTACAGTAGGTAACAGAAGCTCAATTGCATACACAATTGTTCACATATGCACCAAGCACATATGTGGAAAAACATGTTTAGTCCTTGTAAATTTGCATGAGCCATACATTATATTCAGCCAACTAAGACACAGGTTCACACACCTATGGTTCTCTTAAGAACTAGTTTATATGAACCAACCAACAGTAGAGGTACCAGTGTAATACTTCAAAGAGAAATGATATTAATTCTCTTGAGCTTATAGCCACCAGGCATCACATGGACTTAGCAATTCTGGCGTGCCACACACAACCTGTTTACATATGGATATTGAGGCATCTTTCCTTCCACTAGATGTGAGAGGCTATTTATTAAATCACCAACTCACTCACTCCAACATTCTCAGCATTTTACCAAGGAACTTGTACATGTTTACATCACTCATTCTAATTCAGACTGCCATATGTTAACTCGCGAGAGCAAAGGTACAGTTGATTTAAGAATAAGTCATCCTAGGCATGAAGAATGCACAAGGGGTTTGGGTTTGCGAATTTGCATTGAGTGTACTATACATTCATCAAGCATACGCAACCAGTCACAACAAGGGATTGATATGCACTTGGAGTATACAGCGTGAAAGACATGTCAAGGTTGAAGAAGCAGTATCCAGAATACTGGCGCACAGAAGTTAGGTTTTCCACTTTCACATTTTATTCATAAAATACTCTTATATTCTTCTCATTCGTTCACTAGGCACAACTACAACATTAAAGTATGTTTTAAAGTGGTACCTGTTGTCCAGAGAACAATATATTATTGAATCTTGAAGGGCATTGTTGGGTCATCACATCACACTAGCGACCGCTCCCGGTGAAATCCCCGCTCAACTAATTAGATTTTAAAATATGGCCCAGGAATAGCGTGGGCTCATTACTTATTAACCAATCAAAAGACAAGCGCATATACCGCTGCCCTCCCCCAACTCGTTCTAGAACATACTAGTTCCAAGAATCGTCCTTCTATTTGGAAACGCCACTTAAATCGGAAGTATTCTTATGAATGTGTCGGGCTGGGAATGGGGAGTTCTGTTTCATCATGCTACAAATGGTATGGGGGACGGTCATTCAGAATGCAATGACAAAGTATTGAATATAAACTTGCCAAGAGATCACAACAGCAAAATATGCTGGTGTTGACTGTGACATCCTGTAAAGGATATGCAACTAACTAATTAAATCTTTCATGGATTCAAATCATATGATATTAATATAATAGTGACACCATCTGTTCTGTTTCCTTGTCCTATGGATATCAATATATATATATATATATATATATATATATATATATATATATATATATATATATATATATATATATATATATATATATATATATGCTAGTCTCACTGGTGAAGAAGACAAAGATGCTGTTCGTAATCTCGCATACCCAGGTACAAAAAATAGCTGCGCGAGATTCGGAAGCAGATTGCGTTGCGTTGGTTTCTTATGGAAAGATATGTGAGCCGGTCGTTCAGAAAGCAATGGTAAACTACTTAACATAAAACGCTTACAAACACACACACACACACACACACACACACACACACACACACACACACACACACATATATATATATATATATATATATATATATATATATATATATATATATATATATATATATATATATATATATATATATATCAAACTAACTATATAAACTATTATATACACACTCACACCCAAAGATATATGATATATAAGCTGTGATGACGGCGCTCGTAGATCTGAGTGAAGTCGTGATAAAAAGCTATCCATAAACAATCGACCCCGGCCGCGTAGAGTGATAAAAATTTAAACCTAAATACTAGAATGGGTGATGAATGCAAACGTGCATTTATTATCATCTTGTCTGTCTGAATAATCCATAAGAATATTAAATGATCATCGCTTTATTATGACACGGAAAACCGCTATATTCCCGCCATTGAAATTTCACATGACGGCATCATAAGCATACGATCTTAATAATTTCTGTTTGGGATGACCATGCCGACTTAAATATTTGAAAATTTCACAGTACGCTTAAGAATAGATGCTCAATTTAATTAATCTTACTAAATCAAGTGGCAACGTCTATATAAAACAAAATTTACGAGTCAACTTACGTATTAATAAGACAGTATCTTTATCCCCGTTAGAAGAACAATTTGAGAAGCCACGATGTATAGATTTGTAGACAATGAAACCAAAAACAATACTCAGTAGACGGTTTCTGTTTTAATGCGATCTTGAATTAATCGGGGAATTTAACGTCACGAGTACTCTTTATATCCTTAATATCGGGGAACAAGAACAGGGAAACGTATATCGCCGTTAAAAACATCGCTGGCAACGTTCGGTAACTACAAATAAGGGGACAATACACAGCCCTGACGAACTCCTTGCGTTATGTGAAGCCAGTCTGATGTCTCGCCATCTATTCTAACCGCTGCTTGCTGGTTTCTCTCTCTCTCTCTCTCTCTGTCTCTCTCTCTGTCTCTCTCTCTCTCTCTCTCTCTCTCTCTCTCTCTCTCTCTCTCTATATATATATATATATATATATATATATATATATATATATATATATATATATATATATATATATATATATTGTCACTTAGTCCTAATATTAATAGGTTTTAGGAACTAAATCTATTTATCTGGTAGACTCATTGTTTGTGCTATTTGTTTGTTGGCAATGTCATGAGCACAAATATACATTGTGAAATTTAAATACATTTAAATTATGATAGTAGTAAGGGATGTTGTAATAGATGATGAAATATGGAGCTATACGTCATAGATGACGTAATGTTTGACTAGATGAAGGGTATGGCCCCAGATTGTTTCGTCACAAAAGCGACCCTCAATTTTGACATTTTGGCGGGTATTTTCTTGGGATACTTCCGGTTGTCACTTCATGTAGACTACTTCCTGTTGACTTCCGTTCCCGGGGGCGGGCGGGCGGGCGGCGGCGGGCGGACCGACGCGAACCGGACGTCGTCACGCGAACCGGCGCGATCATCTCACATCTGTTTGCTGGGGTCATCACACATCTGACTGTAGCTGGGTTGAAAACTGGCGGTATAGTATGCGTCTACTTGGTGGTTTCGGTTAGTTCCTTGTTTAACTTGAGCACTGAATTTAGTGTTTTGGACTTGATTGCTTCTGGTAGTTCCTTGTTTGACATGAGCACTGACTTGAATGTTTTGGTTACTGACTTGCTTGCTCTGTTAGTACCTTGTTTGACTTCGTTACTGGCTTGGTTAACTTGGTTGAGTCTGTCAAAGTCAGCTAGGATCTCGCGATGCATGGCGCTCATCTGTTCATATTCTTGCCGAGTAAATGTCACACCCGTCGTAGTCGGGAATTTCTTGACGGATTCACCGTAAAATCTTCGAATGTGTAACGTGCTCGTTTCTCTGTAGGATGAGACAAACACGGCCTTATCACCACCGCCCACTGGTCTAATAGTCTCACCACTACGAGTCATGTAGACCCAGTTAGCAGGTACAGTCCTGAGGTCTGTAGTCACCTTCTGATCACAATTCTTGAGTGTTGCCAGCCTCGGGTTTATACACTAGTGTTTGAGCCACGCGTAAAACCGGTTGCAGCCAGTTTCTTAGTTCAAGCGGTTCAGATTACGCTGACGTGGCTGTCCGTATGGCGCGACTAAGCGTTCTACTACCCGCTTCGTTGACCTGTTGTATGTTTGAGCTGGGTTGGGGAATGCGGGTCATGCTCGCCACATGACCTCTAACCATGATGAAATAGATAGCGTAGAGGGCGCCGTGTTACTTGCGTTGTAGTCACTGTGAGCTATAGTCTGTGAAGTCAGAATACCAGTGATATACATATACAGTCTCCTCACACCCACTGTAGTTTTCTTCGTATTGAGGACTGGTCAGCTATTAAAGACAGGACTGTAAGTATATTACAACCATTTTGTTTTATGTAGGTGTTTTAATACTCGTCCGCTAGTGTAGGATTGACTAAAGGTTAAGGATGCCGGTGACGATGTTCGCTCGACGTTTGGTGAGGATGGTTCTGGAGTATCCTGTTGTCGATTATAGTCGAGGATGGACTCCTCAATTCTATTCAGGCTTAATGTGATTATTTCTTGTTTGGTGAAGTTCTGTTGTAGTACATCCCGCAGTCAAACCGTTACTAGGTCCGCAAAACTACCACCCTCACCATAATCACAAAGACTGACTGGATTCGGCTTCTTGATTTTATGGGACATTAAGACACGCCATGCAATAGCTGTATGGTTCAGCTCTTGGTATGCTTCACAGTTTGCTAATTAGGTTTTCGTGGGCCTCGATATGTGTAAAACAGATAAGAATAGGGTACTTTATCAGCGTTATAGACATGGATATTAAAGATATTAGCTATGGATCTGACATGCACTTTCTTTTACACAGTTCATATATTTCTATCGATAATGGGTATGTGGACCACGCAGTACACTTTCACCTTCCCCTACGACTACACATTACTACCTATATTATTACGGTACCACCATAGTGCTGTGTTCAAAAGTTCGAATACCAGCTCTATTCCATGTAGACCCAGCCTACAATACTATAGGAAGAAATGGCTTGTCTCTTCAGATATGTGCGTCTAGCAACATATATCCCCTGTATTATACTAGTATTCTTAGGTTACCCATATGCCTACTTGGAGAAACAAAACGAAAATGTGAAAGCTTTATCAAAAAGCCAACTTACTGTTAGCGACTTGTAAAATTGTGAGCTGGTTGCTGTTCACTGAGACCGGTACTTCTAGACGGTGAATGGTGGACGCTATACACACGATATCTGCTGACGTAGAATGACTCAGCGGAATATTGTCTGGTCATGTCTGACCTTGATACAATCACGCACTAAAGTCATGGTCTATCACCACGACATAGTCGCTTGTTGAATTATTCATCCAGAGTTAGGTCCCTTTGCTCGATACTCGACAGTTTTTGTGTGTGTAGTATTCATCTTATCCACGTGTTCTAGCTGTATCATTACAGCTATACCCGGCTGTGACGCCATTTTTACCGGTTTTAGCTAGTTAGCATGTAGTCTGGCTGTATTTTTTATGGATGCGACCGGAAGCAGCGCCATATTTGATCCGTGACCGTTACCCAAGTGTCTCGGCTGTATCGTTATGCGGTAAGTACGCTCTGAGTCATCCTCCGATTTCCCCCCAAAGACATGTCTAAATATGTTCACTCAAGTTCATTAATGGTATCGTCACGTGTTGAGTCACCCATGAGGTCACCCTCAACTCAGCCAACTATGTGTTCATGCCCCAGACTTTTAATATGAGACTTAACCTCCGGATCTTATCAAGGAATGGCCGTATTTATCTACCCACCCAACCACTCGACCACCCCTTAACAATGATCAGAAGCACCTATCTACCCGTCTTACACCCACTCCACAGCCACTTCCCCATCGGCTGAATAGTACTGTAGCCCCATCACACCCATGTGACTCCCTCTTTGATATCTCTTAGCCAGTGAGCCTGTGGTCTGGTTGGCATTACACATGCGACCGGGAGAAGCGTCATATGTGATCGGATGTGACCATTAGCCACGGTTGCTCGGGTGCAGCGACAGCCAGTGAGCATGTGTTATGGTTTTCCCATTACCACTTGTGATAGGATCATTCAGCCACGGTGACCTCCTCGCTAATCAGTTTTCCACCCCCTGTCTTCAACATTCAGCCCCGGTGGCCTCTTCGTTAGTATCTTTTCCACCCCTGTCTCCACAATTCACCTACGCCGCCCTTTGATCCACCCACGTTTTTACTAACAGCAAACCTGTCCTACACCCACTCCACACCCACTCCCGCAATATTTAAATTTCCTACGAGCGCGCACATGCGCGCGCACGCAGTACACACACACGCACCCACATACACACACACGCACCCACACACACGCACCCACACACACGTGCACGCACGCACACGCAAGAGACATCATTGCAGTTATAGATGTCAGACGAAGGAAAATATTTACTTTTCGTACGAGCGCGCACATGCGCGCGCACACACTCACACACACACCCACGCACACACTAACACACGCATCCACACACGCGCGCGCACGCTTGCACTCACACACACGCACATGACATGGGTGCCGTTCGTTCAGAAAGACAACTGCAAACTTGCCCAGGAAGCACGACACTCCACAGAATGCTGGAGCTGACTGCGATGTCCTGTACTTGATATGTATTAGTGTTGACCGTCCTATACATACTATGCGTTAGACTTAATTGCAATATGTAAAAGATAGACAGTTATATTTACTAGTCATGACCGCCCACACTTACTGATATGGCACATGATGATGCTGTTGATAGCATAAGATGATGATGAATGGTCAGGCATTCAGCTACCTAAGAGTACTAGGTGGTTAGTACATTGGCCAAATTTGTTCAAAATGAAATGAGAGCACT
The DNA here is from genome assembly GCA_014155875.1 of Cepaea nemoralis. Classification (NCBI taxonomy): domain Eukaryota; kingdom Metazoa; phylum Mollusca; class Gastropoda; order Stylommatophora; family Helicidae; genus Cepaea; species Cepaea nemoralis. Next base: position 248,122 of record JACEFZ010001606.1, on the reverse strand, counting down.
TTACACCGCTTTATTTTAATGCGTTGACGACGCATTAAAAATAGACATGATCGCCCTACGCAAGTCGACAGAATTTATTCTGGTTGAGTCAAGAGACACGAATCGTCTCCCCTGGGAAACTTTTATTTTGTTTGGAAAAAAGGGGGAAATTATCTGTGCTGTTTTATCTCGTATTTCAATGATTATCTTAGCAAGTTATTGCTTATACTACTTGAGAATAATATTTTTATATTCACATTAATATTCTCCGCTATACATACAAGAAATGTAGCCGTTTATTATTTTATTGTGCTTAATTTTTAATAATATTGTATGCCTGACTAGTATATTTTTAAGCCAGATTTTCACCACTCACTTAAAGTTGATACATGGGTATGGACACCTGCCGAATTAGCTATCATGCTGAGCCGTGGAAAGTTTATTGACGAGGCCATTATTTGGCCTACTCGAGGTAACTGGTGTGACGGAATAATTCCTTTTTTCAATCTGTCATATTGACTTCGGTCTCTTCAACGAAGGGGTCGATATCCACATTACTGGAGCTTGATCACACCACGTGCGCGGTCCGGTTCGCGCCACCGTGGTGCCCCGGGTCGCCTCTGTTCGGATCGCGCCGATCCGT
>JACEFZ010001606.1:0-245000 GCA_014155875.1 Cepaea nemoralis | reverse complement strand
CCTGTACCAAACCAGTGTTCGATGGCTGAGTCTTGGCAATGTGTTGAGGCGAGTGTTGGAACTCAGAGAAGAAATAGTGATGTTCCTAGAGATGAAGGGCATTGAATGTGACTTTAATACTAACATTATCAATAAAGAGTGGAAGTTAGACTTTATGTTTGCCATTGAAATTATGGAAAATTTAAATAAACTGAATGTCAGACTTCAGGGCAATGGTGTGTTTGCACATGAATTGTATGTACATGCAAAATCATTTCAGGCAAAACTCTCATTGTTCTCCAGAAAAGCAAGTGAAAAAAGATTTTGTCACTTCCCTTTGCTGAAACAAGAAACCATTTCAGGTGAAATGACTGAAATATACAAAGCCCAATTAGATGCATTGATTGAAGAATTTGGATGGAGATTCCAAGATTTCAAGAAATTAGAGCCATAGTTCAATATTCTCAGTTCACCTTTTAGTGCAGAAGCTGATACAGCCACAGAGGACATATAATTGGAGCTGGTTGACTTACAAGCAGATCATGACATGAAAGAGAAATTCAAGACAGATGGTTTGCTGGATTACTATGGATCTTTATCACAAGAATCATTTCCCAACTTGAAAAACTTTGCAGCTAAACTTTTATTATTGTTTGGATCAACATACATTTGCGAACACGCATTCTCTTGCTTGACGATAACAAATCTAAGAATAGGTCATTATTGTCGGACTGCAACTTGCATGCTGTCATGCGAATTTCAATAAGTAAACTTGCTTCAGATTTCAAGAATATTGTCAAAAAGTGAAAGCAGTTACATACATTTCATTAGAAATCAACGATTATAGTGACAATGTAGTTGGTTTGTGTCTAAATTAAAGCCATTGATAGATAATAAAGAATATTTGTTATAATAACAAGTTGTAAAATCGTGTTAACATATTAGAAAATTTTTTTGTCCATATTGTCAAATATAATGTATAAGTGTATAAGTAAAATAAAATTGCAATAATTAGCTATTTATAGTGCTTAATAACCAATAAATAATTAATAATTACTTATTGTGATAGGTTGCTGTAAGCAAAATGGATGTGTGTGTGTGCGTGCGTGCGTGCGTGTGTGCGTGTGTGTGTGTGTGTGTGTGTGTGTGTGTGGCTTTACATTTGTCAATGCGGCCCTCCGCACGAAAAGTTTGCCCACCCCTGATATAGATAGATTAGCAGACTAGTCCAGAATTAAGTTGAAGCTCGATGATGTAGTTCTATAGAAGAATGACGATGAAGCTATGGCGGATATAAGGAGTAATGAAACTATCTTGAAAGATATTAACTCACAAAGAGAACTGGTTACTCGCATCAGAAGAATACATCGACATTATCTGGGCACGTCATGAGAAGACGAAAGCTGCAGTATGTTGCTACAACAAGAAAGTTGGAAGAGTGGAGAAGCGTGGGAACACCGAGAGAGAAGATAATAGTTTAAAACATAACATTGGGAAACATCGGTAATGGAAATTATTGATAGTGTGCGAAAGAAAAGGATGCGGGCAGACGTGATCACCAACGTCATACTGTACGATTAATAGGAAGAAGAAATAACCAAGAACACCATTTGAATGACAATGCATCGTAAGCAAAAATGACAAATAAGATTAAGAGCCATGAATGCTCGTTAACATAAATCATTACATAAAACATGTCTGTTCAAACACTTAAAAACAGAATCGGTTTGAAGGCATGTGCACATAGTAAAGAAGTCATCATACGAGGCATATGCAGAGTGAGATCAAGACATTATCTTACCAGCCAAACAACCGCATACGATGTAGGAATGAAAGATTCTACTTGATGAGAAAGAAATATATCGCCAAGATGATCAGAATACGAAAGAGATTTGTTTGAGATAAAAGATGCAATACACCGACATTGAGCAATAATCGAGGCCCAAGTATTCCTCATATCGGTACCAGAGACAGCAATAAACGCCACGAAGAGAGAACAGCCTCAGGCAATGCTAAATTATTAATATGAACAATACCAGCTATGGAACATTTTGAGATAGAATTTCTGATTAATGTAATGGTATAAACAAGACTCGAAAACATCTACCTTCACAGCATTACCAGAACAATGGAATCAGTAACTACGTTTTCAGATTTCAAAATAGTTAGTATCTTGAACCACACCTGAAAATGACTATTCAACACTGTACACGCGAGAATGCAGCATACAACTGTTACTGAGGTCTCCGAAGAGCAATTAAAGGCTTTGACATACACGTGAAACAAGAATGAAAGAAATATATATCAAGACTCAGAAGATTATATATGTGCCCTTCACAAACCGTAAGGTAGAGTTATCCAGTCTTCCCAGATATAGAGTTAGTCAATATAAATTCAATAACATTCCTAGTCGAAATAGATAACAATGTCAAAGACAGCAGATTAATGACGACGTATACTAGAATATACAGCAACTTTGGGAACAGTTTATGTTGTCTCACTGAGATATAAAGACGAGCATGAAACAATCGTGTCTAATACCCTCATACCTAATTAATATGTTACCTTTACATATAGGCTGCTGAATAACAGAGAAATCATAAATCCGCGTTTGTGAAAATAATCAATAAATATTAAACATTAACTCAATAACAAAATCGAAGCAGTGTACATGTGACACACACACACACACACGCGCACACGCACACACGCACGCACTCATGCGCACACACACACACAGGGGGTTGCAGGACGGTTGCTAGGACTCTTGCCTTCAGGTCCCAAGGTGATGTAATAGCGCTATTATATGTTGTAGGTCTTAGAGCACGGAGGGATAGGTGGTCAGTCTCTTCCCCTGTTTGGCGAAGCCAGGCCTGGGACCGGGCTCATGACATTCATTACCAGCACAGATGGCTGTCGACAGGGCTAGAGCGGCCGCCTTTAATTGTGATAGCTGACACTGATCTCTTCTAATATATAGTCATCTCATTCTGTAATAATTATTGAGTTGGTTAATTAGTTAGTTAATTAGTTATTTATTTAGTTTGTTACTTGGTTAGTTGGTTAGGTGGTTATTTAGTTAGTTGGTTAGTTAGTTAGATAGTAGGTTAGTTAATTGGTTCTTTCCACATATGGGCCCTCAATCTGTTCCCCCGACTTCTCCACCGGGTCCCACAAGCGCACGACCACCTTCCCCTTGCCCATAGGCAATCTGCCGCAAGAGGTGCATTCCCTGCTAGCCTATCAGCCTGTTCATTTCCCCGCACTCCCGCAAGGCCAGGGCAAAATATCCATACAATTCTCACAATCTGGGACCTCTGAAGCGACGAGAGCCATTCCATACGAAACATTCCTTTCTCCACCTTACTATGCATACTCTTTGGATCCGTAATGAATACAACGTGTGTTGCAGTTGTTTCCTCTAGCCAACGGAATGCCGCTGTTACTGCCTTCCACCTCCATTCTCATGCTGGAGGTCGTAGTTTCATATGCCAGACAAATGCCTCTTAATTGTGAACACTATTGTCTCGTATGGTTCCGTCGCCCCGCTACTGAGTGGGTGCGTGGCGCGACTCTGTGAGCTGTGATATTCACGTGGAATGCTTCTACATGTCCGTTTTTGTTTGTACAGTGACCTGCATGTTCGGAACAATGGCTACCGGCTATTGCTGAATTGACTTATTTTCCTTTTCGGTTCACGAGTGCATTTTTTCAGGAGACTCCTTGGAGTCGGTGCTGGAGCTACGGAGTTCGTGCTTAATGCGACGCTTTTGACGGGTTGCCCTGCAGGTAGAGATAGAGTCATTGAGAAAACCCGGGTCAATGAGGTATTTCTGGTGACTGCCGATTCCATCGACGATGAACTGTGGTTTTCGTGGAGGATTTTTGTGTTGGCATTCTGGGGGCGGCATTATGCATAGTGTACCTGTGCGGGCTGGTGGATTGCCGAGACTTCTGTCTGTTAGACTTTTCACATTGGAATGTGGGGAGCATTTTGTGTGATATTCACTGGCACAGGAACGGAATATAGTGGGGACGACCCGTTGCTGTGAAATTGGAATCTCGACTGACTGACTGACTGACTGACTAACTAACTAACTATCTAACTAACTAACTAACTAACTAACTAACTAACTAACTAACTAACTAACTAACTACTACCTAACTAACTAACTAACTAGCTAACTAACATTGTCTCGTTTCTTTGTTTAGTGATTTGCGTCATGTTAACCAAAGCAGATCATAAAGGTCAAGAACATCTCCCGTGTGTCGTAGTAATTGTATTTAAGGTCGGTTAATTATATCTAATCCAAACTGGATCCTTATTTACTTTGTCTATGTATGTATATTATCTGACTCAGTACGGAATTTATGTAGGCTGTGCTTAGAATTTACGAAGCCCGAAAAATCGTTACCAACGTACTTTACATTTGCAATAATATTACTCCTAAAGTTTAGTGCAAAATATTTTATTGTATATAAATTAGTCATAAAAAAGTACTGGAGGGTTTTGGCAATCATGGCCCATAAGGCTCGGAAGGGAAAATCCCAACTGCACCTTTTAGTGTTAGAGGATGGGAAACATAACGGTATGGCAAACGCAGACAAGGGGACCGAGTATCCACCGGAATAAGTGGACAACTCTGCAGCTGAGCAGAGCAGGGCACTCACTTGTCCTGATAGTCGGAAATGGCTGTCAAAGGCAGAGGTGAAAACCCCCATGTGAATGTGGAAAGCAGGTGCAAACCATCACATTACCTTCCTGAGAATTCATTAGTATCCACACAGTAGTGTCAGTTAACGATGTTAATGGCTGTCTAAGGACATCCTCTTTCGTTAAGGACAGTCATAAGCAACAGGTGAAACCACTCAACCATCAAACTTCTGATGGCAAAACTAACATGAATAAATTTAAAATAGTAACATACAGGCTTGGCCTTGGGAATCCCATGGGGAAAAAAGGGGGATTTTCTGAATAGTGTAGGGATGGGATGGAACGGGATGGGACAGGCATAAATTACCATTGGGTGGGACAGAAAAACATGTCCCATGGACAAGCCTGGCAGGCTTGGCCATGGGAATGTTATTCACATGGGAAAGTCCCATGGGAAGGGACGGGATGGGACATGCATAAATTACCACGCAATGTAAATTTTGTCCCATGGACAACCCTGACTAACATGGAATGTTATTCAAATGAGTTAGGAACAGTGCTAAGAGAGAAATGGAAAATATGAAAATGAATATCCTAGGCATAAGTCAGATGAGGTGGAAGGGATCTGGTAAAATTATAACTGATAGACAAACAATAATTTATTCTGTAGGGGATACACACAAAATAGGAGTAAGACTAATATGAGAAAACTGCTAAGTCAATTAATGATTAGTGGTGTATTTCAGAAAGAGTCATTTTGTTCAAATCAAATTCAAACCAATAGATTTAAATATTGTACAAGTATGTGCATCAAACCGGTCTCTGTGGCTAAGGCCTTGCGAACGCGGTTTGTGAGCCCGTATACCCGGGTTCGAAACACGGCGGTGCTGGTTATTTCGAAAAAGGTATAGGGGCCGGTCGTTCAGAAAGTAATGGCAAACTACTGAAAGTGGCACTTGCCTAGTACATCAAATGCTGGTGTTGACTGCAACGCCCCGTAAGGGATACGCAACAAAAAATTTTATTTGCATCAACAACAAGCAATAGTAATGAAGAAATATAACACTTTTATGACGAAGTACAAATGGCTATATCTAAAATCAAATGACAAGAAATGAAAATATTAACAGCGTGCAAAATTAGGAAAGGGAAAATAGAGGATGTAGTGAGGAAGTATGATTTAGAAGCAAGAAAATGGGCAGATATAAATTATATGATAATTAGAAACACCATAAAAAACAACTTTATACACGGAAAAGCCCTGATAAGAAAATACACAACCTAGACTGACTACATACTTATTAATAATAGAGTTAAAAATGTGTGAGTAAATAATAAGACAATGCCTGGATCTGACCGTAATAGTGATCATGTACCACTATGTGAACACATAAAAGAAAGATTGTACAGAGGGAAAAAAGTGTTTAAGAATATGCGACTTAATACAGATAGTGGATAATGCAACAGATCTACAACAATTGTTGGACATTGTAGTAACGGACAACAGTTTTGGCTGACTGGCTAAACTATATGACTGAAGTAGGGGTAATATCCTACTTAACTGGGAGTGTTCATCCCTAGAACACAAAAGTGAACAAGGCGGTTGAATCTACATACATCAACGGTTTCGAAAGCGAAAAGGCAGAGTGTGTGGCACACATGAGGCGTATTCAGGACACACCAGTGAACACGGTTGACCATCGTGAAAGAGATTGGGACCTCACCACATAATATCATAAAGTAAGCAATGGGACTACAACGAGAGGAAAACAGCGATATGGACAATTCGTGAACCCATTCGGAATAAAGCCAGATGTAAGTATACTCAGGAAAGAGACAACTCCTATAGTGAATACGGCAGCGAATAATAATGAATGCATCTCAAATTCGTCTGAAAGGATACATTCTGACAAAAATCAAATGTTATGTATATTCAATACTACTATATGGCACAGAAACCTGACAATAAAACGCGTAATTAGAAACTCGAAGAGAGGCTTAGAAGATGTGTATATATAGAAGAATATGCCGCATTTTATGAAACAAAAACAATCAAATACAGAGGTTCTAGAAAAACTGGGAATGAAAATAAAGTTGATGAAAGTAACAAAAAAGAAGCAAGTGAAATATTTCAGACACGTTGAAAGACATAACACTCTTATAAAAACCATACTTGAGGGTAAGAGTGAAGGTAAGCGAACTAGAGATAGACAACTAGTGGGGAGATAACATCAAGAGATGGGCGAACAGCTAATCTGACAGAATGTATAGTCAGGGCGAGAGACATACAGTGATGGAGATCCATTGCAGCCAACCTTCATTGTGAAGACGGAACCTGATTGTTTCATTTGTATTTGCTGATTTCATTTACCGGAACGAAATGTTAGACTTAGTCTGCTGTGAATGACTTACATTTTGCGACTATATTCTTTAGTATTGAATGTTCTGTCAGATTAATCGCATGCATCGTATTTGAAAATGACCACTTCTACTGACTTAGTTCCATATTTTATGGCCTGCTACTTTCAACATTTAAAAACTTACATTAAATAGAAATATGTCTGTTTCAGTGTGATGGTAATATATTAACGCTTGATAATTAAATTGAAACCACTCGTTAATATTATTTTATATTCTCTGAAATACAACGCGAGGCAGCCGACAGACTCTTGTTGGTTATGGTCTGCACTCTGCGTCGATATTCAGATGATCTCATCAGTAGGGACAATGGCTATGACCACCAACTAGTACAGTCACTGCCCAGAGGGAAAGCAACGGCAAATTGCCTTCTGCAAAATTTGCCAATAAACCATAACAACCATGACAGAGGTGTATCGGATGCGGAACATCTTGTATATGACCGAGAAGTTTTCCGGAGGGTTGTTATGGGAGTGTGGTTCTGCAAGAGACATGCTACTGAATGAGTGAATGAAATACAACGTAATTAAAACATATGTATGTCTTTTTAGAATAAAAACAAGTTAAACAACTGCATGCTTTTCCCTCCCTCCTTATTTTTCGCGAAACACATTTCCGTTATTTGCACTTAGTGCAAGACCCATATCGTATGCTGAGCAACTTAGGGCAGCCCCGGAAGCGTCTCGTGGCAACCAATGTTTGACTAGGCGATAAATTCTTCTCAAGTGTTCCTCAAAACAAGGAGCGTCCCTTAAAGCACGCCCCTGCATTTCGTGTCATTACTGATCACACGCAGCATTTGTGAAATGTTCTCTGATGGTTTTTTTTTTTCTGCTATAATTATGCCACGTCTGTCAAGTTCTTTGATGCCATATATTTTTGTTGACTCATTAAACGCCCTGAGTTCCAAATGATCAGGGTTGATATACATCGGTAATTATGAAAATAAATATCTTAAATGAAATGTCAAAGCCTTGTTGATTATTTTTGCACCGACAGAAGACATTTCTTTCCTTAGTCAACACACGAAGGACGCAAGAGCGTTACATAATTAATATCGCCCTTATATATTGATCACCTTAAAAGAGTACCAAGTAACGCATATTCCCCACTCTGTTTGGCTCCGTACTTTACCTAATCCCCCAGGTAATTACATATGCATGTGTGGGTTGCTGTGAGAGCTCATAAAATTGATGCCAGAAAATAAGAATTAGTTTCTCGTCCATGACTTATGTGGCCCCATGTAACGTTCTAGTCGGGGAATTCAAATTTCTCATTACATAATATAAAGGGCTAGATGTAACAATATTCTTCTTTTGTCCCGAAGCAGTGTTCTGCCATGGGTCTATGAAGTTTTAGGGTCATCCCATTCTGTAAGGCTCAATGCCCGGAGGAATGTTGACCGATTGTGTCCTCACATAGCGAGACGACAACAGTAGACGTTCAACCCTCCACCGACCGCGTTCATTACATGATTATCGCAGCTTCTTATCAACTACGCCATTGCGTCTGATAGATTTATATATATAGACATGTTAAAGAATGTATGATTCATGTTGAGATAGAATGGGCTATGCAAGCTGTAATTCGTTTTACGTCAGAGGTTAACTCGTATTTGTGTGCAACACGATCATGCATTTATTCATAATCAGAAGCTTGTAGTAAAAACAGCTATATATTGTACATATTCATTCATGACTACATTGTTGCTGAGTTATTTCGAAACAGAAAATCATTAAACAATTTGCCCCCCCCCCCTCTCCCACTCCCATGATATGCTCCTAACATACAGGGCGACAATGTTCATCTGTGTTTATTGTTCAAGTACGACCAATCTCTCGCATTATATCTGAAAATGACCACCTCAACTAATTTAGTTCCATATTTCGTGGCTTGGCGCTGTCACCGTTAGCAATATTAAATTAAACAGGAACAAGACCCATAACAATAAATGTCCAACATTGTAATAATATTCCTGCAGAAGAGCGCAAACCTATTTCAAAATTAAGGTGATGGTGTGAGATGATGACTGCCCAAGCTTACCAGCATGTCATACAAGGCTGAAGAGGAAACTGTGCATGCTTTAGGGCCTTTCGAAACCACTGTCTTGTGTTATGTAAATGATTATCAACGCTGACCACTTCTTTACAACGTGTGTCCACTTCAGTGACATTTGCAAACATTGACGTTTGATGATTAAATTGACAGCACCTTTTACTATAATTTTGTATTCTGTGGAATTAAACGCAATTTAAACATCTGCATGTTTTTGGAATAAAACGTCGCTTAAAAGGGATGGAAATGAAACTCAGATTAAACGACAGCTTATTTTTATTCCTTCTTGTTGTTTTCTACGAAACACATTTCCGTTATTTTCACTTAGTGGAAGACCCATATCGTATGCTGAGCAACATTGGATAGCATCGCAAACGTCTCGTAGCAACCAGTGTTTGGATAGGCGATAAACTTCCCTCATTTGTTCCTCATAACAAAACTGTGTGCCTTAAATCACACCACAGCATTTCGTGTCATTAATGATCACACGCAGCATTTGTGACATGTTCTCTGATGTTTTATTTGCTGCGATAATTGTGCAACGTCTGTTAAGTTCTTTGATGTTATATTATACTTTTATTTACTCCTTACACGCCCTGGTCTACAAAGAGTGGACTGCGCCTGGCGGTGCAGCCAGCAGGATTAGGATATTCAAACCTCTCTCTCAGAAGGGGTGAAAAGTGAAAATTAGTTGTCGTTTTTTCTCCATATCCCAGTACAGTCAACATCAGCATTTTTCTGCTGCTGTAGATGTACTTGGCTCAGTAGTTTGCTATTGCTTTCTGAGCGACCGACTCACATACCCCGAAAGTTACCAACGCAGGCGAGAACCGCTACAGATTCTCGCGCAGGTTACGTTACTCACGAGAATATACGGGATTACGGAGAAAGACATTAACCTCTAGGTCGGGTAGAACAATAACAAAATATGATAACAACTTGAAACCAGTTTATTTTTATACATAAATGTGAGCAGGTCGCTCAGAAAGCAATGGCAAACTACTGAGCGTAATCTTGCCTAGTACATCAACAGCAGCTGAAAAATGCTGGTGTTGACTGCAACGACATGTAAGGGATATGCAAAATAAAGTGACTTACTTATTGACTTCCCCGCGTATAAACACTGCAAAAATAACATGTGGAACAACGAAGAAACACAAGACATGGAACACAAATTACAAGCTGATAGAACGCCGATGTAAAGACACCTGTAAAAGGCAAACAGGAAAAATATAACAAACGGGTGAAAAGAAAACAGGATCATAAGTAGTAAGGAAAGCGCAAAACGGGTTTGATTTGGGGTTGACAAACCTTAGGGGTCACGGTATAAATCCTTATATGTGGGTTATACAGCCCCCTCTTGAGGTCACAAAAGCAAACCTTACTTTTCAAATCTCGGGCGTTTTGGTACTTAACTACTTCCGGTTTTGGGTGTTTAAAACGTTAAACTTCTGAACTAAAAGTTGTTTTTATTATCTTTTTAATCTTTTATTTTTATTTTTTAATTTAAAATAAAAGATAGCGGCTATTAGTGGTCTTTCGTGGACGGGGTTTAAACATTATCATCATGCGAATTACAAATGAAAACTTTAAAAAGTCAAGATGGTCGGTAGTATTGGTTGTTGTTGGTATTTATTAGTGTCACTCGTGTTACGGGTGGGTAGCGGTTATTAGTGGTCTATGGTGGATGGGGTTTAAACACTATCATCTTACGGTTTCGGATCGTTAAATTAAAACATGTATATGTGCAAATACAAAAGCGCACACATACTCTAAACAGATCTGAAAAATCATGTCTGACCATGATCACGAGGGTTCACCTCTGTCAGTTCGCCACTCTTAGGTCACTCAGAGGTCACCCCTAGTTCAGCCATCTATGAGCTCACGCGAGCATGTCTGGACACATTTACCGTGCCAGTTTATTTAGCTATGAGTCACCAGGGAAGTCCGGTGAGAGATGGCTCTCTACGGTTCTAAAATTGCTGTCAGAGTGGGGACTATCAGTTTGTATTAACTTTAACCCAGTAGTTTATATAGAGTCACAGTCAATACGCAGACAGATTATGACATCGCATACAGATGAATACACACACAGAGAGAGAGAGAGAGAGAGAGAGAGAGAGAGAGATAGAGACCCCATACATAAGATGCGAGTCATAACCGCTGCCACGATGTGTCATTTGCTTAGCCAGGGCGACCACTGGGTTATACACTCAGTCACGGCGACCACTCGATCACACGCGTAGCCACGCTGACCACTGGGTCATACACTCAGTAACAGCGACCTCCTCGCTAGTAAAGATGGAATCCAGTTTCTATTCTTCAGCCACGACGACCCCATCGCTAGCCGATTTGTCTATCAGTCTCCACTCTTAAGCCATAGCGACCTCCTCGCTAGCCACTTTGTCATCCCATCTACACTCTACAATAACTCCGCGACTCAACTCGTTCACCTCTACAACAACGAAAATATGGCATACACATACACCACAGCCACTCCTCCAAGCAGATGAGCAGCACCGTAACCCTACCACACCCGATCACACGCATATGCACACCCCTTAACAATGACCAGAAGCACTTATCTAGCAACTCCTCCACGCAGCCACCAATTTACACCTAATTATACAAAGCCATATCAATTTCAACCAATAATATCGGCCATCTTTACGTTTTAAATGTTTTCATTTAACGATATAAAACTGTATGATGATAGTGTTTAAACCCTGTCCACTATAGACCACTAGTAACCGCTACCCACCCCTTAACACCAATAACGCTAAGCCATACATACTGCAACCTATTCTTCTTCTTCTTCTTCTTCTTCTTTCATTCACTTGAAATATGTCTATAACTGCAATGTTGTCTCTTGTATGAATCTAACAGTCTTTTTTAGTTCACTCAGCGGTCCATAGAGTTTATCTTCCACTGTTGTCTCTCTAGGCCAGAAGGTTCGCCTGGATATGTTGTAATGTGGGTAGTCCTGGAGTATGTGCTCTGCGTCTGCGACGCCAAACCACATGTGCACATGGCTGAGTCAACAATCTTGAATTTTGTATACATGCGGTTGTGTAATCTATTGTGTCCTGTTCTGAGGCGCAGAATAATGACCAGTTCTGGTCTGTCCATAAAGTGGTAGTCGTCTTGAGTAGGGTTTGGTGACCTTCTGACTAATTTGATCATTCTTTTCTTTTGGTGGAATGTAATGGGCACATCAGGCTGTTCTTCTTTTGCTCCTTCCTTAGCCAATCGTTCAGCTCTGTCGTTTCCGGATACTCCACAGTGGGATGGTATCCACTGTATGGTGACATTATGCTGACTGCTAAGTTCAGAAAGTAGTTTCCTTAGAACTGATAATTTCCCAGACAGGAGTGCCTCTATTACTGTTTTTGCATCTGTAAGTATCACCACATGTTGTCTACCATGTCTGGTATTTTGTAATTTCTCTATTGCTATCTTGATTGCTTCAATTTCAGCATCATAGTTATGGCAGTACTTTCCTGTTGGAACTCTGGCCGTGTCTCTAGTATTATTTGGGTATTCTATGTACACTCCCACTTCTCCATTTCGAACAGCATTTTGCGCTGACCCATCTGTGTAGACTCGGATCCAGAGATCCTGTGGGTATTCGTCATCAAGGAAGCTGAGAGTGGCTGTTCTGCGCTGTACACTGTTCTGTTCTTCCTTGTCAAATATTCCGCTCACTTTTGTCTGAATTTGTAGTGATAGTCTATGTTCATCTGTCCATGGAGTTCGCTCTGGAATAATTGTCAGTGGGATACCAACTGTGGGAAGATTGGTGGTTTCTCTGTAGAGTCGTTTGGCCTGGTGGATAAAACTACTTCATTTCAACCGCCCCATAGCTAAGTTTTCAAATCAATTCTTCATAGGGTAGCCTGGCAAGCTGAGGAACTTGTCTGCTTGTATTAGTGTTTTTGTATCTCTGCGTTCTCTCAGTGCTTGTGTCCTCCCCATTTTCTCCATTGCTACTATAGGGGTTGATCTCATCCCTCCTGTGATGACTTTAAGAGCTTGATTTTTCACCTTGTCCAGCTCCTGTAGTGTGGTTTTTGATGCTGAACACCACGCAGTTGATCCGTATTCCAGGTGTGGTCGTATGCTCTGTTAATAAACTTTGCTAAGTATTTTCCCACTGGCTCCCCATGTGGTTCCACTTAGCTTTCTCGGGATGGCTATTTACCTTCTGGCTTTTGCTACAGCTTTGTTGATGTGTTTTCTCCATGTCAGCCTGTCATCAAATGTTACACCTAGGTATGTTGGTTCTTTATCTTCTCTTACGAGCGTTCCATTTATCTGGATGATCCCTGCCTTTTGTTTCGGAGAGAGGGTAAATAGAGTGGTGCTGCACTTGTCAGTGTTTATGCTGACACACAATCTATCCGCCCATGCAACAAATATATCTACAGATTTCTGTAGCAATATGGTGGCCACTGATGCATGCTAATTTGTGCTCCACAAAACCAGGTCATCAGAGTACAATGCCGCTTTAATTCCATGCGGTAGATTAGCAACAAGTTCATTGATGAAGATTAGAAAAAGTGTGGGGAACAAGACTCCACCCTGCGGAACACCGTGACGCAATAGTACTTTCTTGCTCTTTAGACCGTCTATCTGTACTCGAGCTCTTCTGTTGTGCAAGTATGCTTTCACCTATTTACATTCTTTCATTGACTTTACAGTTTCTCAGTTTCTTCATAAGACCTTCTTTCCAGACTTTGTCAAAGGCTTTCTTCAGATCTATCCACGCCGCAAGTACCAGCTTCTTCTCTTGAAATGCAACCTCAACTTCTTGAGAGAAATAGGTTGTCTGATCTTCCGTAGAGTAGCACTACCTAAAGCCAGCCTGTTGTGGCACAAGGATGTTTTCACTTTCAATGTACCACTGTAGTCTGTGATTGATGATGCGTTCCAGTGTTTTGCAGAGACAGCTGGTGAGGATAAATGGTCTGTAGCTAGATGCAATGGAACTGTCTTTCCCAGATTTTAGGAGGTGTGTCATGATTGCTTCTCTCCAGGATTGTGGAACACTGCAACCAATAATACCGACAATCTTTAGTTTTTAAAGGTGTTCATTTGTAACTTGTAGGATGATAGTAGTTTGAACCTACGTCTTCTAAAGACCAATAATAACCGTTATCCTTTATTTTCAATAGAAAAAATAAAAATTAAAAAGATATTATTTCGTATATAATTTACCTTTTAGTTCTTAAAGTTTAACGATTTTACCACCCAAAACAGGAAGTAGTTAAGCACCACAACGCGTGTGAGGTTGTCAACCTCAAATGATACAATTTTTGCGTTTTCCTTTCTACTATCATGATTACACCGAACATAGAATTGCATAACGACACTCGAATAGAATAATAAAGAGAGGGGGGAAAAACAACAACAACAAACACAAACTTGAGGGAATGTGGAGAAACCCTAAACACAAACTACAAGGAGGCAACTAGAAATTTCTACAAAACGATTAGTGTAATGAGAACCAGAGCAGACCCCCCCCCCCCTCCCCCCACCAGAAACAAGTAACGAGCTTCAAGTATTTAGGAAGTACTGTCACCATCAAGTGCAATACAGGCTGGAGTAGGCGTTCATGATTCTCCTTAGATCTCGGTATTTGGTTTACTGGATCAACTCATTTGTTGATATTCCTCCACGCCATCGTCTCAGTCCATCCAGCATCATTTCTCTTGATCTGACTCTATCTCTCTTCCCCTCAATCTTTCCAGTTAGCAAAATGTTCTCCGATGTCTCTCTTTTCATCACATTAGGAAGTATAATATCGTAAAATAGCAAATCACAAGAAGAGATCGAAATAGATGCAATAAGGCAAATCAACTCTTTAGTAAAATGGCACCAATACTAAAGAACAAGCGGGTATCAATAGATACTGTTTTTTTTTTTTTTTAAAGCACTTTGCAACAAAATATTCCTACTAACACTATGCTACCAATGAGAAACCTAGACAATGACAGAAAAAGAGAAAATAAAAATTACAGCAACGGAAATTAGATTCCTGAGAAAAATACTTAATGTATCAAGAAGAGAGAACATCAGGATTAAAATGAGGGCTATAGCAGTCCTAGATTACAACAGAAAATAGCAAGTTAAATATTTTGGCCATATACCTAGGTTGCCAACTAACAATATACCACAGCAATGCAATGATGTACAGACCGAACAGAACCAGAAGAAGAGGCCCACCGCGAAACAGTGGACAGAGGGAAATCAGGATATATGAAGCCCACAAACCGGCACTCTCCCGCTGTTTATGCTACACTTCAACACCGCAATGTACAAGGGGAACAGGATCAGATGATAATGAGATGATTAAACACTCTGAGTTACACATGATCAGGGTGATATGCATAGGTTGTATTATGAAAATAAACATCTTCAATGAAATGTCACAGCCTTGTTGCTTATCTTTGCACCGTCTGAACACATTTCTTTTCTTAGTCAACACACCTAGGATGCACGAGCATTACATAGTTAACATCGCCCTAGTACTCGTATATTAATCATTTTAAATGAGTACAAAGTAATGCATATTTCTCGGTCAGTTTGAGTCCGTAATTTACCTAATTCCCCAGGTAGTTATAGATTTTGTGTGTGTGTGTGTGTGTGTGTGTGTGTGTGTGTGTGTGTGTGTGTGTGTGTGTGTGTGTTATATATGCGAGCTTATAAAATGCTTGTCAGAAAAATGTGAATTTGTTCAACTTCGATGATGTATCCCCCCCCCCTCCCCCACACACCCCAACCCTATATTTCCCTTGTAACATTCTAGTCGATAGTTGCAAATTACTTTACATCACATAAGTGACTAGAATTAAATATAAAGTAATCTTTAAGAGTGTATGACTGTATGTGCAGATAGAGCGGCCTATTTTAGTCTGGTCCTAGTCCCTTGTGTGTCACACGACCATGTATGTGTGCTTAATCTGAAGCCACTAGCAAGTACAGCTGTATATCAAACGTATTCACCAGGGTTACTTGTTTACGAAGTTATTTCCATACTGATAATAATTAAACAAACAACTTCGCCTTTCGCTATATGCGTCTTGCATACAGACCTATCTAGAAGGTACTAGCTCTACACCGCTTTTATCATTAACATTAAAGACATAGTTCGCAAATGTAATTTCTAAAACAACTTGAGAAATGTAATTAGAATTTTGAAAATAGAAAAAAAGAAAAAGAAAAAAAGAAAGAACAACTGAATTAACACCGAACAGCCAGTTTAGCTTTAACGACACAAACGCGGGATTTCATGTCTCGTTAAACACAAGAATAAATGGCTCGTACTGTATAAGGTTATGCGGTGCCTTCGAGCTGCCCCTTCAACCGTTATTGCTTCTGGCTACATGCTGACACTGCTCACTAAACTAAAAAATCACATGTTTTATATTCAGGGATCGCATAATAAAAACAGACCACTAGGAGGTCTGCTAGTGCTTTGATTCACAGAGTCCCACGCCTGTAGGTGCATACACACAGTGTATTTACAGGCTCCAATTAAATTGAATTAATAAGGACGTTGTCTCCACGTGAGCATTATCCCCGTCTGAACAGAATTAATGGTTTCTTAGTTCTCTTATCTGAGTAATTATATTTTAATAGAAATAAAGCAAAAGTATTTTAAGCTAAAGAGAGAATGTGTAAAATGTGAGGGTTGCCAAATAAAAGAGTCGGGGAACTGTGAGGTTTTACATGTCATACCCCAAGTGTACATCAAATCCGTCAAGACACTTCATATATGTAACGGTTCATAATGTGTATATTTATATCAATATTTGATCTGCTTGGAGCTACAGCCAAAACCAAAGGTGGTCACGTTTGTAAGGATGTTAAAAGCAGCCAAGTTGGACAAGATGATGAGTAACTAGATCATTAATCCGGGCAGCTGTTTATTTTGGACATTTAAGAAACAAATTGAAGCACCAGTATGTTATCCTAACAACTGGCAGCATATTTTTTGGATAAGGAAGAGCGTGACGTGTATTGGTATTGACTGAAAATTCTAAGCTAAAAATACATTAACTTGCATTTTACTATGTGGTGTCTGCAGCGCAGATGCGGTTCAATTGATAAAACAAATAAGTGTGCTTACATCAGAAATGTGAATGATGTTTAAGGATGTACAATCTCTACAATGCCACAATGTAAATGAAAATGACAATAAAATTGGCAAACAAACTTAAGTAATCTATTCAGAGACACTTGAAACAGCTAAAATCTTCATCACAATGATACAGTTGTGTATGACTGAAAGAAAATGCTACTTCAGTGCATTAAGACAATGAAAACAGCAGTTCATTATCCTAACGTTAGATGCCTGTGCCAACTTTGTTCAGCTTCCAACTTCGAGTTTGAGGTACTTGTAATTTACGTCCCCAAGTCAATGACGAGAAATCAACATTTTAGTCCAACTGACCGGTGTAGGCATCCTAGGCATCAGCACACAGGAAGTTTAAGAGCAAGCCTTCGTATCCATTCGGCCATGCTGACCTCCAGAGTGTCTATTTATACTGTCCTCCGGTTTTCACAGTGTGTCCTAACCAGTGACAGCTTCTTTCCCTCACTTCTTGGTTCACTGGAATTACTTTAGTTCTCTCCATAAGCTCTACATTGGAGATTTTATCATACCACGCTATTCCCATTATTACTTTACCAACCAGAGAGTAATTTGTTATTTTCGTTTGGCACAGACGTGAATTCTTAGTTCTGCATATGTAACACTATATATTTTGTAATACTATGTGTATATCCATGGTACACTATGCTTGCCATTTGCTTTGCACAGTTTTGAATGAATGTCAATATCAATTTAATTGCCTTTGTTTTTTTAATACTCCTTTTTTTTTCTTTTAGCAGGCTTCGTGGCGAAGGTATTTACTGACGCAGTTCGTGATCCCACATACCCGCGCTCAAAACACAGCTACATGCGATTTGGCAGCAGACTTCCTTGCGTTGGTTTTTTTTTACGAAATGGTATGGGTGCCGCCGGCTCTGTGGCGGTGGCGTTACGGACGAAGTTCGTAATCTCCCATACCCGCGTTCGAAACAGATGCGGGCGATTTGGCAGCAGACTGCCTTACGAAATAGTATTGGTGCCAGTCGTTCAGAAAGCAATGGCGTACTACTGAACGTAAACTTGCCAAGATATAACAGCAGCAAAAAATGCTGGTGTTTTCTGCGACGTCCTGTAAAGGATATGCAACAAACGTTTGGTGAGTGTGTGCCGGTCGTTCAGAAAGTAATGGCAAACTACTTAACTTAAAATTGCCAAGAGATGACAACAGTAAAATAAAAAGTGCCTGGTGTTGACTGCGACGTCATGTGAAGGATATGCAGCGAAGTTTAACCTTTCGTTCCATTCACTTACACATATCCTCTCTCGGCGTCCGTATATGTTTTAATTTTAATATATGCTGCTGCTTGATTCGGCTAAAGTGGTCATTACAGAATGTCCAATAGAGCGAGGAAGACTGCAGTGTTAACTAAACAAACTGTAGTTTTGAAATGAAGGAATATAATTTCCCCACAATACATAAATAAAATCTTACCGTTGCAAAAAGCATCAAGCTGTCCATATTCGATCATTCAACATCCACAAACACCTTAAAAAAATTAAGTGAAGATATATCATATACAGCTAAATTTATATCATAAACACAACTGCGTTTTTTTTTTCTGTATCTTTTATATGATGATTTATTAGAGATCATTCTCGTATTCTCATGACATCAATTAAGACTCACTGTCGACAAAGCCTACATTGGGTAACAGGAAATTCCATAACAGCTCGTCGGCGTGATACTGACCGCATCAGCCACCGAGTGACGATCGGCCTATGCAATATGGGCCCAGCACCATATGCCTAATGCGCCTTCAGGCGTGTAAAAGAGTCCTTTAAACAAATAATTAAAACGCCGTTTAATTTAGAAAGATATTGTCAAGATTTTGAAAACATAAACAGAGTTGTATAGTTATTGCGTGCATATGTTTCGGTGTGGGAGAAACGGCAAACTGCTGAAGGTAACATTGCCTAGTTAAGCATAAACATTAAATTAGCGTTGAATGTGACTGCAACGAACTGCCAGAACATACAAACTCTAAAAATATTATTCTTAACACACTACATCTAGTAAGTTAGGAACTTTCTTCTTCTTCTTCTTTTAATCCATGCCGTGTAGCGTTGGTGATCATGTCTGTCGATAGCCATCTGTCTCGTGAACTGCCAATCATTTCTAATACTGATGTTTCTCCAGCACATAATGTCAAACTGTTTGAAATTTACAAAGAAATAAATATAAATAAATGTTACAGGGTTATCTGTATTTCTAGTTACTTACTCTTAAATTTACACTAGAAGCTAAGTCATCATCACTATACGCCATGCCGATAGACGTGGATGGTTAGCTACCTCACACGATCCCCAGAGTCTCAGATCAGATATGTGATCTTGGCCTGATTATGCCATGCGGCCCAGACGTACAGGTATTTATCTCTTAGTCTTGAATTTGCTCTTTTCCTATTAAGTTTGCCAGATGTCACCAAGTTTTCCAGTTACTTCTGTTCATAACGTGTATAAAAGCCTTGACTGTCTTCGTCTGTTTTCTCTAACAATGTAACATTTTCATTTGTTTCTCGAAATACCTCGCATTCGATTTTTCTTTCCGTTTATGGTATTCTGTACATGGTTCCAAAAAATCTAAATGTTGGCCCATTTCTTATTGAATAAGTCACTATTAATGAATATCATAAGGAGAGTAATGAAATTGTATACATCATCTATTCTCCCGTATGGCAGTGAATCATGGAAAATGAACGATAAAAACTAGTGCATGTGGGAAATGGAAATGTGGGTTCTGAAACGTATAGTGAGAATACCATGGACTGCTGAAATAACTAACAGCTGATGCTTGGTACAGACTAAGGAAAATATACCATCATATAGAGCGCTCTTTAATAATGTCATTAGAAGAGAGACATTGGAAAATATCGAGGCGTCTTTAATGATCAGCCGATACAAGAGGCAGGAACAGACAGGGAGAAATTATGCTGTATGGACTGTGACGGGGGCATTGAAGGAATATCATCACCATAATTGATCCAGAACACCGGGGAATGCATGAATGTCTAGATCAGTTGGCAGAGCAAAAGTAATGATGACTGAACATTTCTCCCGCCATCGTGTTACTATTAGTATAAATTGGTTGCATAGCTACCTGATCCCACTCCCAAAGCCTAGGTAAAGATCACTCCAGACTTGAAGGATACCGCATAACCTTGCATAACAAATTTGGCAAATTCCTCAAAAAGATAGTAGCCCCAGGCTCCAGCGACATTTGGAAAGTCGTAATCTACTCCCCCAAGAGCTCGGAATTATCGACTTGGGAAGGGCACCTTGGCCAATGTGGCAACTTTTGCATTTGATGTTTATAATGGATTCCAGGATAAGCAAGAGCCAGTGGCGGTAGCGCTTGACCTGGAGGATGTGTATAACAGGGTCAGGTAAGATCGGTTAATATACACTCTGTTGGACATGGAGGTCTGTCCTTGCCTTGTCAAATGGGTTGCGGCAGTCCTTTATGAGATTAAGATTAGACTGCGTATGGGTTCCTGGACTTCTGACACCTGTACAATTACATCTGGGTTGCCAAAGGACTCTGCCTTGTCCCCAGTGCTCTTTAACGTCTACACCAGCAAGGTCGCAGCTATTGAGACACCAGGTATTGGTAGAATCTTGACATTTGCAGATGATGTGCTGGTGTACAGATAGAGCAGAGGTAGGGCCAGTTTGGCGGAAGGCTTACAGCTGGCAGTAAATGGGGTGGCAGCGGGATGCAGGGGCCGTTATAAACCCAGATAAAGCATCGGTTGTGAGGCACACCCTGGATAACCGAATCGTGAAGGCAGATGTCCCATGTATTATATTGAATGGATGTCCCTCTTAGTAGAGAGAGTAAATTGAAGTACTTGGTATCACCATTAACAGGTGTGTGTCTTTTAAAGATCATGTGGAGAATTTGGTGGTGAAGACTGGCAGGGGACGAAATACATTAAGGGCGATGGCAATAACCGGGGTAGATCAGAGGATGCTTTACAGCAGTGTTTCCCACCCTTTTTTGTGCTATGCCCCACCTAAGCCTTTTAGAAATTCTTATCCCCCCCCCCCCCCTCAACATACACATTATTTTTAATATTCAAAAATTGAAATGTTCACTAAAGAAACATGAATAATAGATTTTAGGAAGAAATCACTAGGAAATTATTGAGCAAACACAGTAAGTAAATTTTCGAAACATATAATGGAGAACTGAAATTCAAGTACAAAATAATTTTAATGAAAGATTTTTCTATATTATTTTAATTATTAGTAATTATTTATTATTTAAATTTAGTGAGATCCTTGCGCTTGATGCTTGCTGCAAAGTGATTTTATGTCAGGCTCCAATTTAGTTAATTTCAGTCTCATGTCTGCCCGTTTTTTTTATATCCAGCCGATTTCTTCCATTTTCGAATTGCCCCCCTTAACAGTCGAATTGCCCCCCTGTGGGGCGTGGGCCCCACGTTGGGAAACGCTGCTTTACAGGCTCTTTCAGCAGTAAATAATGTTTGTCATTGAGTATGGTTTGGGGCTGCTGACAGTATCAAAGAGTCAGCTTGAAAGGTTGGAGCGGATACAGAATGCGGCCATGCGGGTGATCCTTGGGTGCAGAAAATACACCAATTATTTGCATGAGGCATATCATGGCGCTACCAACAATTGCGGATAGTCATAGGGTCCTTCAGGCCAAATGGTATACTGATAAGTCAGTGGTAAGAAACAGATGGAGTGGTTGGGGTTTCATTGTGAAGGCTAATAGGCAATTCTTAAAAGAGGAGAGTCTGGCATATGAGGCTACGACCTCCAGCATGAGAATGGAGGTGGAAGCAGTCACAGCGGTATTCAGTTGGTTAGAGGATACTATTGCATGCAACACACATTGTCTTCATTACGGACTCAAGGAGTATAGTTAGTAAGGTGGAGAAAGGAATGTTCCGTATAGAATGACTCACCTCACTTCGGAGGTCACAGATTATGAGAACTGAATGGAATTCCTGGCCATGTGGATGTGCGTGGGGGGGGGGGGGGGGGGGAGAAGAGAGGCAATCTGCCATGTCCCCAGTTCTCTTTAATGTCTACACCAGCAAAGTCGCTATTGAGACACTAATTGTTGGTATAATCTTGACATTTGCAGATGATGTCCTGGTGTACAGATAGGGCAGAGGGCTGGCAGGGTATGCTCCTCTTGGTGGTAGATTACCTATGAACACACGGGAGGTCGTCAGCACCTGTGGGACCAGGTGGAGAAGGTGGAGGAACAGACTGAGAACCCCTATGTGAAAGGATGGGATTGAGGCGGATTGGCAGGATTTCTGATAGAACCTGAAAAGAGGGAAGACCAGGAGAACTTTCAATCAGATAGCTGTGGGAACGATTAGTTATGTGACTCTTCGCTGACTGTTGAACGAGGGGCGGAGCGTATGGGAAATGTCCTGAGTGCAACTCAACTAATTGTGTTACCAAGGCCCTTAATTAAAGCAGTAAGGAAGAGTAACCATGTACTTTATCATGCGTATCGTAAGAGAAGACAAAGAAAGATTATACTTAGAGAAGACTACCCCATTATTTAGAAAACATCAGTCACAAAATCCAGCCAACCATGAACAAGGTACTTAAAGAAAAAAACATCAATCAACCGACCAAGAGGATATCACGATCTTCTAGAGTAGTTATGACGCTGTGCAGATAAAATAGCAAGTTGTCTGGATCGCTAATTGATTTCCTTCCACCTGGGAAATCTCCAGATGTGGCACATGACATCTGAGATCTATATGCATATTACGACAGACATCGCAGGTGGTATAAGGAATGAAATATAAGATTAGCATTTTGGGATTGCGATAAACAATTTGGAATAAAGCAAGCAATAACTATCCAAACACAGGTGAAACAGTGCTGTTCCCATGCCTTAAGTTGCAAATTCCCCTCTCCTTCCTCAAGTCAGTCAAGGAGTGACAATAATGGTATCTAAAAAAAAACACACACACACACGCACGCACGCACGCACACACGCACGCACGCACGCACACACACAAGCGCGCAAAAAAAAAAGAAGAAATATTGACATGCAGATGAGCCGTTGTCACGAGCCAACATGTGATAAATATGAAACAGCGGAATGAATGTTGCATTCAAACTTCAAAGGATAATTGGAAAATTACGATGCTGAAAGGTGACCCAAAGGCCAAGATAGGATCGGACAACAGTGGTTACTAAGAAATTATGTAATGAATGAAAATCGATAATTATCAGCCACATTTTGCGTAGTGAATCAATATGTCATAGAAGGAAGTGTTTTCTACACAAAATAGTGTCTAAAAGCAAAGTGAACATCGCCAGACTACAAAAGGGAAAATCGACAATATCTGTATTAACAATAAATTTAGATCCACCATATGACGATGTTGTACACGGTTTTATACTTGCAGATATAAATTTAGATCACCTTCTGCTGATAAGTAAAATTAAGTTAAACACAAAAGATACATGCCATCTTTAAACATGGAATTCAATATATCTCAAAAACTGTAACAAATGAGTGCGAAAACCCCATTGCCTTTAGTTATAATCTATGTTACTGTGTTATACATTTTGTCAACGTTTATGCTAGTGTCGCCCGACTAAAGACCACAGATGAAAGACTACAGAATAAGCTTACTATCTACAACAGACACCTGAACTAGCACTACCAACAACTCTACGTTGAGCGGGGGAGAGGGGGTGGAAGGTAATAGAAATCTTTATTAGTGACTTCGTCTCTAAGGAAATTAGAAAAAACAACGGTGGTTCCTTCAGGATAAGAATGATCCTCTTGCAATGTCATCACCAAATCTTGGAAGGGTCAAGTATGTTCCGTCAGTATGGTAGTACAAGTGGGTGTCGATGGAGAGGAGATCACCTGATGTTTGTTGGAACTTCCCCGAGGCAATAGACCGTCGCTAAGTGAGTGGAGTATCTTCTCGGGCTGGCTGCGTGGGTTCTGGACAGTGGGTATTCTCATCTGGTAGAGAATTCTTTGTGGTAGCCTTGATGGGGAGACAAGCCTTCATTTCCTCTTGGACACTGAGGTGGATAGCATCCTCGTCAACAAGCAAAAAATGGGGTCATGGAACAATAACACCTCAGGTGTGTCAATCCATATAGACCATTACCATTTTACCTTGTATAACATGTACACTTGTTAACTCTCTCTCTTTGGTCTTTCAGCTCCTTTATTAGCAGACCTATATCTTAGGCTTGCCCAATATGACATCTTCTATGCAGAACCGGTTTGAATTATAGAGTTCATTACCCCTAATACTAACCCATTCTTGGGATTCAGCATCAGTTTCGAGAACCGGTTTATAGAGTTGAGAGTCTAATGCAGGAAGATAGCAGAACCCAATGAACTCTTGTGGGTATCAAAGATTATTGAGGCATGTTATGACATCCTCGACCAATACAGTTTGTCAAATAGAAACGAGCATTTCGTATATAAGGATACCATTGGTTAGCATTCTCTGCCACGTCGAGTTAGTCGTGTGAGCGTGTAAGGGCAACTCCGGTGAGAATTCCCTGTTATATCAAATGGATACGAGAGGGGGGAAAGGGGGGGGGGGGGGTACATTTGTAAGGCCTTCACCTCCTATCTCACTCGGGTAAGTAGAATAGTCATGTGTGTAGTTAAAGACAACACATACGATCTTATTTCTATGACAGCAAGGGATATGTGTGGGTGTATCCAGACAGCTACGAACGCATTAGAATATACAGGAACATGGGTATGAGTGGGTATAAATATAACACTGCTGAGCACACTCGGGTATGTAGATAGGAGCACAGGTGTAGATAATACCCTCACAGCTCGACATCCTCCTATCACTAACATAGTTGTAGGTGTGTAGGTGCTTCGGTGCACTGTTTTGCGCCCCCCCCCCACCTCCACCCCCTACAAACTTGATGATACACCAGTGCTGGTTTCTAACTTGCCCATGATGTGAGTCAGTCGAATGCTCAGTACTACAGGAATTACTTTTCGTGAGATTTACTCCTGTTAGACACTTCTTCTCAGAGACAGGCTTCAAAATAATTCATTAAAACGAATCAACCAGACTCAGCTCATAACGCCCTTTTCGCCATGTTATCTTTTCCTCCACCGACGAGTGGTTTTAACGGGTCAGTAGAGGTCAGACCACGGCAACAGTACCTGGCAATCTTGGTTACTGAAAACAACCTAAAGGTTCATTGACCTGATACAGTTATAATTGATTCCTTACTTAACTATTTTAGAAAGAAAGCATATTCCTTACTTTAACTATTATAGAAAGAAAGCATACATGAGTACGTTGTAGATCGACGCACTTAGCAAAAGGCTAAGCATGGAATACAGCTGTTTTTGAGCGACCCTTCGTTCACAGTGATCGGACACAGACTGAATGTTGGGTTCTCTCGCTGAGCCCGGATGTTCTATCCGAATCAAATTCTGGATTCAGAATATAAATCCTAGAAACACCCTGAATGAATTTAATAGAATTCATTAGTTAACAGAACTATAGAATGTCCAGAAATGAATGCCGTCATTCACGATCAATTATTTTGAAAACTGTCTGTTGCATGGTAATGAAATTTTTCCTGCCGTCTTATATTTACCCCCACCCAAGGAATATGTCTTTGATAGGTTCAAAAGCATCTTAAATCATCGAAAGCGGTGACATTTCTTTGATGTTGTGGTGATAAACTAGTGATTTCTCGCTAACAAACTTGTTTTTACAGTAATGAATGCCCCGCCAATTCAGATGACGACACAAGACGTATCCGGACTTGTATGGGAGTGGGTGCAGTAAAAGCAGTAGCTTAAAAGTCGACAGGGTCGATTGCATTGCATCGGGTTTTTATCCCATATGGCTCAGTCTCTTTCCGCAGCGTGGAAAGCGTCGCACAAAGCACGGACTCCGTAGCTCCAGCGACGACCCTCGGGAGTCTCCGAAAAAATGCACTCGTGAAATGAAGAACGCGGCCCGAATCGAACATACAGCCTTCGGTGCCCGAGTCACACGGCTTGACCACTTCACCACGGAGAATCCCGAGAGGGGTGCAATGTGTAATATTAGTATAGACAGAGAATTTACTGAGGCATGGGGTAAATAATGTGTAAATTGACAGGAAAGTAGAAGGAATATATTTCTTACCTTATTTTTAATTTCCTTCTTGTTTCTTCAGCTGCTGGTTAATAATGTGTACACAAGTATTCATGTTAGCTGTTTATATTGAGTGCGTGAAAGCTCCAAATAGCTGTGCGTTAATGTGCGTATGGAGTGACCAGAAATGATACCGCAATTTAGTCATCATGTTTCCATTTTTAATGATCTGTTCAGCTGTCTGTGTAGTTTGTTCACACGTACACATGGGTGACAGACCCGCTTTGAGTCTTCGTGAAAGATTGTCTACTCTGCTGTTTACCGTTCAGAGACGGAACATGATTACCTGTTTTGCACTATAAAAATAGTTGTCAGTGTCTCTGTAGTGGGCTTTCTTCTTAACGACCAAGATGTTGGTCCTCTTTTCATTGAAGTTTATAGATTGATTCGTATGCACGTGTGTTGTCCCCTAATTTGACAACGTGTTTGCTCTCACGTTTCTTGTTATGCCACAATATGTCAGTTTCCACCGCAATATTACTCTTCTGTTGGTATTCAATGCATTTAGTGTGTAACTTTTTTTTTAAATACAGTTGTTTGTCGCATCTTAGGGCTTGCGGAATTAAAAATTCATCACTGTGGAATACAAACTGTTGCCATTGACATTATGCTGATGCTGTAATGTTTAGGGCCTGCAATTCGTCTGAATAGTTGGAGCAAAATATTCCAGTAAGTGTGCACGTAGATAAAGGTCTGCGATCTGCTCAGACCTTAATCTGTGTCGGACGATTCCAGTAGGTTGATGATTGCTCTCGGTTACATAAAATTCAATCCATCCTTTCTCCAATAGTCCTCTTCCTCTTTCAACACATGGTCCTCACATTTTTTCCAGTAACTTTTATCAGTATTTAATAGCGCGGACTGGGTTAGTATCTTGACGTCAGACACTTTGAATGTAGTATTGGCAGCTGCCACCTGTCCTTTAATTTTATCCCACACAAGTTCTATAGGGTTTAAATGAGAATGATACGGCGGAGGTCTCAAGCACCTATAGCCATGCTCTTCTATCAACTTGTCGATTTGATATTTTTATTTTTTTTTGCGCTTGTTTTACAAGGGACAACAACTGTAGCTTGAAATATGTTTCTGGAAATGGTATATTTTCCCATCGGAGCGATATCTTTATTGCTTCCTTTGTGCTCGATGCCATAGGCAAAAACTTGGGCAACAACATTGTGATATGATGCATTGTCCATGATTAGACAAGACGGTCTATCAAGGGATGGAAGTACTGTATTCTCGAGCCAATCTCTAAATACATTACCATTCATCTCATTATAATAATCCCTGTTTGTCTGTATGCTTGGATACGAACAAGAGCCCAGCATTCTGTAGTAAGCCGTTATGAATACTACCAGCATAGGCTATGATCAAACGCTGTCCTTTACTACTGGGGACATAACGCTTTATCTTTCCATCCACTGATTGCCATTCCTTTTCACTTGTCTGTTGCGCATTGATCCACGTCTCATCAAAATACACTATGTCATAATTTTCTTTGCGCATTTCCCTTATTTCACGTAGATATTTGCTTCTCATGGCTCCTAAATGCGGTTGCTTGCAAAGGATATTTCTACCTCCCTTGTACTTTCTAAAAGTGAAGCCTAATGTCCTTATAATTTTCCACAAAGTTGTTTTGGATAGCTCTATGTTATTGTTCTTTCTCAACCAAACCCTCAGTTTTCTTACAGTCACTGTTTCTTTGGCATCCATCATTTTTATAATATCTCGCCTGATGACATCCTTGCCAAAGCTGTCTACAATTGCCTTTCTACCTACCGTTTGGTTATCGCGTGTTGGTTTCATTCCAGATTCTTGCATCCATCGACGAAATGGCCGTTTACTCAAACCCAATGCATGCATTGTTCTTTTTTCGAGATTTGTAATTGTATGAAACAGTTTCCTGCGATCAACTTCTTGACAAAAATATGTGTACAACTTCATAGCGATGCTTTGAAGTGTGCACAATTTCACAACATTAACACATTCAAATATTAGCTATTAATATTAAATTAATGGTAAGATTTATTTATATATTTATTTGTATAATTACGTTTCATGAAAGAACCCACATTGAAGACACCTCTGAACAATCCAATTTAACTGCGCAAAGTTTGTGCCAAAACGGAATCCACGAGACAATTGGGGAAAATAAGAGCGGATGTGTCTTGGTGAAGCTGTAATACTTTTAAAATTATGGACTTAATCTTTGAGCCGTAAATTATATACCGCATATAAACAAACATTGAAATCTGCTGTAAAATCTCCAGAACAAAAATATTTTTTATTGGGTGGACATAATGATATGGTTATATGCTAAATCTCATAATTTTCCCTCAGTTGGTTACTGAGATATGGAATTTTATATTGGGGCAGAAAAAAGTAAACAGACTATAAGAGACAAAAGTTAATGTAATTAGAATAATACAAATATTTATCATCACACTCATTATTTTAGATAAAACATTAGTTAGTTAGTTAGTTAGTCGACAGATATCCTCGTTGCACATCGAACCATTCAGTCCATAAGTGCTCGGATCCCCTCCTCAGCAAATCCCGCAGCGTGTAGCGGCTAACGACGCCAGTTCTGTGTTGGTTTATCAATCTTCTTTGGCTTCCTGCGTAGTGTTCTTGTTTGGCCACCCCTCTTTTAATTTGCTGTTCTCGCAGTCTGGTCATTGTTGTAGATTCACAGTCATCACTTGGTTCTCGCAAAAGTCTCACTTCTCGTAGAGCATTCAGAATGTCAGCCTGGTCCATGGCGCGTCCGCCCACCACAGTAGCCTCACCTGCGAGCTTGTCAGCCCGCTCATTTCCTTGTACTCCCGCATGACCTGGCACGAAGATGAAACTAATCTTTGCCAGCCGAGACCTAGTGAATGTCTGTGTCTCGAGCCATGTTATTGCTTTACTTACTGCCATGACTTCCATGGTCAGGCTACTTGTGGTTTCAGTGAAAGCACCAGAGTCCTCCTTCACAATTCTCCCTCCGGCCCGAGCTGTAAAGGCCCATGAGCTTCTCACATGTCGGACGACCGACCCATCTGTGTAGATGACCGCGTCACCGTATAGCGAATTCTCGAAAATCAACGCTTGTACTTCAGCCTCAACAGCAGCCGGATTTTCTTGTCTGCATTTTCTATCTAGTTGGATGCAAACTGAAAAGGATGTGCAGAAGTCTGTTGGCACTTGCACCCACTCCTCGCCAGGTTCTAAGTCCTCAAGTGAACACACCTGTTGAAGAATGTCTTCGGCTTGACCCATCCACGACCGTCCTCTTTTTAACCTGCTGCCCTTCACCTTCCTAATTTCACTATGCAGTGGATGTTGTGTGTTTGCGTTAATTCTGAGGTAGGCGCGTGCCCTGCAAACTTGTATTCTCTCTTCAATGGTTGGAAAATCAAGAAGGTAGCGCATCGCCCTGCATGCTGTATCTCTTGTACATCCAAGAATAATGCGCATAGCTTCATTCTGTATCCTTTCCATCCTTTCTATCTGCTTATGGCTGAGAGTCAGGATTGCCATTGCATACTCCAAAACAGACATGACCAGCCCCTCGTACAGAAGACATAGATGGCGCTGCTCACAGTTTGCTGCCGCCATCACCCGCATCGCTGCCAAACCCCGCTTGGCCTTTGTTATCACCTGGTCTATGTGCACATTATAAGCAAGGCTTCGATCAAACCGTATCCCCAGGTAATTCATTGCCTGCGTTCTTTCCACCGTCTCTGAACACAGCATTACAGTTGGTGTTGGATTGTTGACAATATGATTATTCAACGAGAACCAAGTCACTGTTGCCTTTGTTGGGTTGACCATTGCCCCAGCTTCATCACACCAAGTACTTATGCGATTGAGTTCGGTTTGTAGTTCCACAGCAACCTCCTCTCTATCCTTACCCTGACTATACACTAAAACATCATCGGCATACGACAATGTCCTGCCAGGTCCAGTGATCTGCTCACTGGTGATTCTCACTGTGTAGGCGTTGAACAGTACCGGAGATAATGGTGATCCCTGTGGTAGGCCAGGATATATTGCTGTTGGTTCCGAAGTCCAACTGCCACATCTAAAAACTACTTTCCGTTGGTAGAGGGCTGCAGCGATCCAACTAAGGAGGAATGGACTTACGTTTAGTTCAAGAAGCTGAAACATTAAAAAATCCAGTGGTACTCTGTTGTATGCGTCCTCAAGATCAATCGCTGCAGCAACGGTTTCAGTGCCTGAGTGGAAACCTTCATAGACATCATGGGCAAAGACTGCTGCATTGGTCCAGGTTTCTCTTTTTGGACGGTACCCACCCAGGGTAGGTGGGAAAACACCTTGCCTCTCTAGTTGGCTTGATATTTTCCTGGCAATTACCTTCTCCAGCAGCTTGCCTATTGTATTCTGCATGGTTATAATTCGATATCCCTGAATTTTTTTGTGGTCTTTGTCAGGCTTCGGCAAGGGAATCAGATAGCTGTGTAACCATTCCTCCTTGATGCTAGCACCCCCTATACTGTTGTTGTACATGTCTGCTAGTTTATCTAGCTCATTGTCGGTACACCTATTTATGTCGTCGTATCTTATGCCATCAGGACATGGAGCACTGTTTTTTGATCGTCGAAGCACAGCCTTGATTTCTTTCACTGTCACTGTGTCTTCATCCGAAGTGTTCTGGGCCTTGCATCTGTCTGAGGTGACCTCCTTGACCAGATTTCGGCCTCCCATGTCTGTCTGGTTGCTCTGCTCAAGGTATCGTTCAAAGTGGGCTTTGCCCTTGTCCTCGTCAGTCCTCTGCCAGGTGAGGTCAGCACCTTGGAAGTCAGAAATGCTCTTATTCTTGACTACACCACTCATGCTTTTATGTAGTCGCCAGAACAATTTCAGTGACTTGTCTGTGCTTACTCTTTGACACACCTCTGCCCATTTTTCGCTTTTAACCACCTTGACCAGTTTTTTTAAATAGCTTACATTTGTGTGCATCTCTCTTTCTAAGTGCAAGCAGGGACTAGGATGACCAGCTCTGATCTTCTTGGCATTTTGCCAAGATAAAACATTAGTTAAGAGTGAATGTGTGTGACTACGCTATCCTCTGCATATTGTAGAAATTGGATTGAGGATATATTAATTTATAATGCAGAGGGAGCGGCGGCCTGTTAATTAGGACACATATAACGTACGTTATCGGTCTCAGTTTGTACCTTATATGTCAGACCTTTGTAGGCTAGTCTAGAAGAGCCAATTTCATAGATTGGCCATCTACTGTGTCTTAGGCTGTCGGTTCATGGAGGCTGACCCCATTTGACCTGCCACATGACGTTATTAAATGCAGAGTTCTTCATGAGGGAAAACTACTACATTGTCACGTGTTGTCCCTGGGGGGAAAGTAGAATCAACAAGCACACCTTTTAAATTCCCTTTTCTTGAGTTTTGGTCTTTTTCCAGACCTTTGTCTACACCCCCCCCCCCTCTTTTAAGTCTATTGATCACTATCTCTCTCTCTCTCTCTATTAACTCGCTAACCAACAAGAAACACGCTTCAGAGTCAGCAATACCAAACTCTATAACATGCGAGGAGTTCAGTTACTTCTTTCAATCAGAAATAGAGAATCTAAAGTCCTCAATACCAGACTCAGTATGTAATTTAAGTTCACTGTCATCATTCTGTGAAGGGAAGTGCTCTAGAAATATTCCCCCTGAGATTCCCTTGATGTCTGTTGCAGAAGTATATAAATATCTCTCGAATCTCAAAGCAACTAATTCAGAAGGCCTAGATGGTATCAGTAATAGAATTCTTCGGTGTGCTGCACCTATTATTAGTGAGTCCTTAACGTTCATATATAACCAGTGCCTATCCAAAAACTACTTTCCATCTGCCTTTAAAGTTGCTAAAGTGTATCCTCTACTTAAAAATGGCTCAACTGATATTAGCGTCTTGGGTAATTATAGACCTATTTCCTTACTATCGTCGCTATCAAAGCCACTAGAAAAACACATGCATAAAATAACACTACATCATTTAATTAACAACGATCTAATAATTGACAGTCAATCTGGGTTTCGACCTAAATATTCTTGCCATAGTGCCCTTACAAAAATGACCGATAACTGGCATCTTTGTATCAACAATGGCAACATTTGTGGAGCAGTATTTGTAGACTTTAAAAAGGCCTTTGATATGGTAGATCATGATATTTTAATTAGAAAATTAAAACACATGAAGACTAGCACCAATATGGTGAACCTAATTACGTCATTTTTATCAGACAGACAACAAGTAGTGTCCTTCAATAACTGTCTATCAAGACCCACACAACTTAATTTTGGGGTGCCTCAGGGCTCAATACTAGGTCCGCTTCTTTTTGCAGTGTATATTAACGATCTTCCTTTATACCTCAATACTTCGTGTGATCTATTTGCGGACGACTGCACTATTTACACAAGTCAAGAGAGCCTTTGTGACTTAGAGAGCTCTTTACAAAACGATCTTGACAACCTTAGTAGATGGAGCAATGAAAATCGCATGTTAATTAACATCGACAAAACCAAATCCATGCTAATAACGACCAGACAAAAACTACAGACCCTAGCCATAACTGGGACACCGCTCGAGCTCCACGTGGACACGTTACCTATAATTAATGTAAATGAACATAAAACATTAGGTCTTTTAATTGACAGACATTTAAACTGGAGCCCTCATGTTCACGCCCTTACCAAGAGAATAGCACAAAAAGTTTACCAACTTGCTAAAATTCAACACTTTTTGGATGAAAGCACACGTAAAATATTCTATGCATCCTATATCCAATCACCTCTCGATTATTGTTCCACAGTCTGGGATGGCTGCCCTAAATCTAATATGAAACGATTGTGTTCGCTTCAAAACCGCGCTATACGTCTAGTTTCTAGCATAAAGCACGTTGAAAGTAATAAATTATACAGCCATCTAAGACTTCTACCACTTCAAAAGCGCTTCCTTTTTAACAAAGCCAAATTAGTGAATAAAATTATATCTGAAAATACCCCAGAGTATCTTCTACCGTTAATTCAATCTAATGCAATGAACAGTAAGCGCTTAAATTTATTACAGCTTCCTAAGCCTAGATTGGACTTATACAAAACTTGTTTCGCATATTCTGGTGCTCACTTGTGGAATAGCCTTCCATCAGAACTGAAAACACTAATGAGTCCCTACACATTCAACCGAAAACTCTTTCAATACTTACTTCATACCGACTATATGCCTCCATAAGTCACCTACTAGTATCATTTTTCCACTATCATTCTTCACTGTATGTGTGTGAACGAGACAGTGGGTGAGAGAGTGAGTGAGAAAGAGTGTGA
This sequence comes from Cepaea nemoralis, assembly GCA_014155875.1. Lineage (NCBI taxonomy): Eukaryota > Metazoa > Mollusca > Gastropoda > Stylommatophora > Helicidae > Cepaea > Cepaea nemoralis. The sequence goes on along the minus strand of JACEFZ010001606.1, from coordinate 211,252 downwards.
GTGGAAGAATTAGTATGAGTGAGAGTGAGAGAGTATGCATGCGCGTGTGCCTGAGTGAGTGTAAAAGTGAGTGAGTGTGTGGACATATGTGTGAGAGATTTAGTTAGAGAAAGAGTGAATCTGAGAGAGTGGGTGTGTTGTGTGTCTGCCTGTCTGTGTGATAGAGTGTGAAAGTTAGTGAGTGAGTGTGAGTTAGAGAGTCATCGAGTAAATGAGTGAGTAAGGGAGCGTGAGTGAGTGAGAGAGAATTTGTGGGTATGCGTGTATGTGCGCGAATGAGTGAGTGTGAGAGCGAGTGAGTGTGTAAAAGAGAGAGCGTGGGTGAATGAGAGAGTGCATGAGAAAGTGTGATGTATGTGTGTGCATGTCTGGATGTGTGTATGGGTGTATATGTGTGTACATGTGTGTATCTGTGTGTGACTCTGTGTGTATGTCTGTACGTGTGTTAAGGTGTGCTTTCATGTGTTTATATGCGTTTATATGCATGTGCGTGTGTGTATGTGTGTATGGATGAGTGTGTGTGTGTGTGCTCGTGTATGTATTGTATATCTTTGTATGTGTAAGTGTGCATGCATGCAGTGTATGCGAGGGAGTGTATATTCGGGTGTTATGTGAGTACGTGTGAGTAAGTATATGGATGTGTGCAGGTGTGTGTGTTGCGTGGGTATGATGTGTGTGGGTGTGTGTATGTACATGTGTGTGAGAGAGAAGAGAGAGAGAGAGAGAGAGAGAGAGAGAGAGAGAGAGAGAGAGAGAGAGAGAGAGAGAGAGAGAGAGAGTTGAGCGCACACATGTCATCTAACATGCTGATCCATATGTTTTGTGTATTCTCATTTTTTTTTTCATATTACCATTTTGATGCACTTGATTTTAACATGCATAAAATGAATTCATGTAAATTACTGTAAAGCAAGTGAGAGAGTTAGTGAGTGTAAGTGAGAGAGAGAGAGTGAATGAGTGTGAGAGTGTGTGTATGTAAAGAGAGAGAGAGAGAGAGAGAGAGAGAGAGAGAGAGAGAGAGAGAGAGAGAGAGAGAGAGAGAGAGAGAGAGAGAGAGAGAGAGAGAGAGAGAGAGAGAGACTTCAGTGCTCGCATGTCCTGTAACATGCCATTCCATATTTTTTGTGTATTTTCATCTTTCACATTATCATTTTGTATGTATGACACTTGATTTTATCATGTATAATATAACATTACTGTAATGTGAGTGAGAGCGTTAGTGAGAGAGAGAGAGAGAGAGAGAGAGAGAGAGAGAGAGAGAGAGAGAGAGAGAGAGAGAGAGAGAGAGAGAGAGAGAGAGAGAGAGAGAGAGAGAGAGAGAGAGTTGAATTGCATCCCTAATTTTTAAGTTACAAAATGTATATGTACAATTTTTCTCCATTTTCTTTACAATTTTGCGACAATGCTCACGACAATCGTCACTGTATGTGTGTGTAAAGTGTGGGAGTTTGATCATAATAGTAGGTTGGGGGATCGGGGGATGTGTGTGTGGGTGGATTCGTGATGTGTGTGGGTGGGCTCAGGATGTGTGGGTGGGCGGGGTGGGTTTGTGTGGGTGGGTGGGGGATTTGTGTGTGGGTGGGTGGGGGATTTGTGTGTGGATGCGTGCGAGATGTATGGGTGTATGGGGAGATGTGTTTGTGGGTGGGGATGTGTGTTTGTCTAGGTGGTTGTGGGTGAGTGGGTGGAGGAGGATATGTTGGTGGATGATTGATGGTGGGTTATGGGATGGGTGGGGGTATATGTGTGGGTGGGGAGATGTGGGTGTGGGGATATGTGGTGGGTGGGAGATGTGTGCAGGTGGGGGTGGTTGTGGGTTTGGGGATGTGTGTGTGGGTGAGGGATGTGTATGGGTGTGGGATGTTTGGGTGGATGGGTGGGGAGTGTGTGTGGGTGAGAGATGTGTGGGTGAATGTGTGTGGGGGATGTGTGTGGGTTGGGGAGGGGTGCGTGATGGTGTGGGTGATGGATTTGGAGATGTGTGTGTGGGTGGGGGATATGTCTGGCTGGGTGGGGGTGTGTGTGGCTGGATGGAGGATGTATGTGTGGGTAGTGAGGGTGATTGTAGTTGGGGGATGTGTGGATGGGTAGGAGATGTGTGGATAGATGTGTGTGTGGGTGAGGGATGTGTCTTTGGGATGTGTGTGGGTGTGGTATTGTGTGGGAGGGGAGCTGGGTGTGGATAAATGATGTTTGTGTGGGTGGGTGAAGGTGTGGTTGGGTTTGTGGGTGGGTGAAGGATGTGTGTGAGGGTGGGGGATGTGTGCTTAGATGGGTGGTTGGGATGTGTGAGTGTGGGTGGGTAGATAGGAGATGTATGTGTTGATGAGTGGGTAAGGGATGTGTGGGTGTTAGTGGTTGAGGGATAAGTACGTGTGTCTAGGGATGTGTGAGGGGATGAATGTATGGGTTGTGTGTGCGTGGATGGGAGGTGTGTGTTTGTGAATGGGGAATGTGTTGGTGGGTGGGGATGTGTGTGAGGGATGTTTGTATGGGTGGGGAGATTGTGCGTGGGTGGGGATGTGTGTGTGTATGGGTAGGGGTGTGTGGTTAAGGGATGTGTGGCTGGGGGAATGGGTGGATGAAGGATGTGTGGTTGGGTGGAGGATGTGTGGTTGGGTAGAGGATGTGTGGGTGGGTGATTGTATATGAGTAAGGGTGTGTGGTTAAGGGATGTTTGGTTGGGGGATGGGTGGGTAGAGGATGTGTGGGTGGGTAGAGGATATGTGGGTGGGTGAGTGTGTGCAGGTTAGGAGATGGTGGGGGATGTTTGTAGGTGTGGGCTCGGGATCTGTGAGTGGGCTGGGGGAGATGGGAGATTATGTGGGTGAGTGCGGAATTTGTGTGTGGGTAGGTGCGGAATATGTGAGTTGACGGGGAGATGTGTGTGTGGCTGAGGAATGTGTGTTTGGTTGGGTGGTTGGAGGTGTGTGGGTGGAGGAGGATATTGGGTGAGTGATTGTTGGTGGGAAATGGGACGGGTAGAGGATATGTGAGTGGGTGGGGAGATGTGTGTAGGTGGGGGATGTGTGGGTTATTGAATGTATGTGTGCTTGGGGTGTGGGTGGATGGGATGTGTGGTGGGTGAGAGGTGTGTGTGGGTGGGGAGATGTGTAGGTGTAGGGATGTGGTGGATGGGTGGGGGAATGTATTATATGTGTGTGTGGTTGGGTGGGGGAGTTGGAGTGAATGGGGGATGTGTGTGTGTGTGTGTGTGTGTGTGTGTGTGTGTGTGTGTGTGTGTGTGTGTGTGTGTGTGTGTGTGGGTGGTGGATGTGTCTCATAACATAGTAATATGCATTGTTTATGTTTACAAAATTCATGTGACAATGTTTTTTCCTATGCACTGTTGATGAAAGAAAGATGAGTGATTGGAAGGGCCGAATGTAAGACGGGCCTGTGTGCCCAATTTGTTACCCTTTGAAAATAAAGTCTGTTCGTTCTCTCTCTCTCTTTCCACCAGACAAGACCTCTCTTCGCATTCCTTCAGCACATACCCCCACTAACACTGGCTTCGAACAAAATGATAAAACATTTAATGCAGAACAGTGTCATTTGTGTGTGCGAGGTATGGGTGTGGAGATATATGGTATAGTCTATCGTGAATGCGAGGCAGGATAGTATCAGCATCACAGTTGTCATCATGATACAGCCATTCGACTTCACATAGCACAGAACTGGAAGTAGCTCACAAGATGATGTGTCTCTCCGACCGATTGTGGACTTCCAATATATCCGTGAACGTTTGAATGTCTGATCACCACTGCGTGATTGAGTTACTTAGTGTCATTTAGTTTTACACAGACGATATACCGGTCGGTAATATAGTCCATGGATTGAAGAATATAAACACCGGTTCAACAATATATCACCTATACACTGCGGTTTGTCACTCACTAACAGTTCATGTAATCAGGGAAAATGTTTATGATAGTCTTTTCTTTTCTCTATTTCTTAGAGTAAATATTACCGCTCATTATTCTCTGGTTGTTTGGAATACCTTCATTGAGCACCTCACTTCTAGTGATTAATTTCGAATGTTCAATTTAACTCAGCACTTGTCTGACCTTCTTGCTAAACAGGGTTCAAAGCTTGATATCAGTTAGCACTGCACCAGAGTATGGTGAGAGGTACATCGATTAAGTCTAAAAATCTATAGGCCAAAAGATAAAGATAAAAAGGTTAAACCAGGCACATGACAACCTTATCTCGGTCGGTGTAACGTCACTCCTAGAGCCGAAATCGTACGCAAATATTGCGGTAATATAGACGAAGACGGGGAAATAGATAGAGATATTAAAATAATAATATAAAAGATAAGAAGAATTTTCAAACCGGTAGGAGATTTCTGAAAGTCAAAAGAATCAAACTTATAATAATTTACTTCAATGTACTGTATGTTCAGAAACATGCAGAATGACTAAAAGACTAAAGAATTACTAATAAACTACAGGCATTCACAAATTGGTGCCTGCCCATAATTGTGGAACAAAAATACCATTGTAGAATAATCAATGTAGAGATCATAATAGGGCACTCTCACGAAGTTAATACTTCACTTCGACACAGCAAGATACAAGAGGAACATGATGAGATGAGATGAGATGAGATGAGATGAGATGAGAGATCATGGAGAGAACTAAACAGATTTCAAATTCCACTGAGTCAAAAAGTGAGAACGGACGTTGGTGCTGGATAAGACACATATTAAGACAACCTGAGGAAAGTGCAACTGAACAGCCCCTTATCTGGTACTTACAGGTAGAATAAAATAGTGGGAGACTTACCAAAACATTGAGAAGAGAATTAAAGTTACCGTTGTATAATAGGTTCTTTCACCGGTGGGGTGAGGATACTTGTGGGTTTGTACTCATAAAATAGCGATGCACACCGAATGCAATTTTCTTGTTTCGGTACGGTAACTAGCAGTCTCACAGTGATCGTATAGGAGCAAGGGACTCTTGCTGCATTCCTTATGTGACAATTGATAGAGAACAGGAAATGGCTTGCGAAGTGGTCAAGCCGTCTGTCTCTAGCTCCGAAGGTAGTGGGTTCGATTCCGAGCTACGTCTTTCTGTTCACGAGTGCATTTTCTCGCAGATTCCTGGGGGTCGTCGCCGGAGCTACAGAGTTCTTGCTTTGTGCTATGCTTTCGGCAGGTCGTCCTGCCGAAAGAGACTGAGACATATGGGATCAAACCGTTCTCAGTGAAGTCGATTCTTTCGACTTTTAAGACTTTTTAAAAAAGGTTAATGACAGGTTATGTAAACTTACCTGGAAAAATGTCCGTGCAGCGGGAAGATAAACACTGCCAGTGAAGTCAATCATTAGATAATCGAGGTAAAACCTTTCGTATCAAAGATTAAAGGATAGAAGACAGATTTAAAGCAAGGAAATTCCAGCAATGTAAACTGGATAATTGATGGCGTTGTAAAATTACTGGTAGGAATGCCGAATTCAGCTGGAGTGTAAACAGAGTATAGGACAAATTTCTGGTCAAAATCACGCCCAGTTGACTGAAGGGTTAAAGGTTAATGTCTGAGCAGTATGGAAGTATTGGAAGTGTTTTTACCCTATGTTTGGGAAAGTACCTGCTGTCACATAGATATTACTGAGACGTGCGGAAACAATAAGAACGTGAAGGTAACATGACATGCAACTAACGTAAATAGCAGGAAACGTCATGTTATTTTATAATAGAACTCTGCGTAAGGGAGTGATCAAATACTGATTACCAGAAATAAAGGAGACACGCTTTATAAATCAGAGACGAATCAGACTATGGCGTTCAGTGGGCATCCTCTTATTGCAAATAAGTGCATTGAGTGCCTTTAATTCTTACATTTAGGAATTGTAGTGAATTTCTGTAAACAGGGTAAGTGACAACTTATAAGTTAACACTAACAGGGTTTGTTATAACTATCTTGGAAGGTTTTGAACCATTCATTACTTCTCTATATCTTATACTATGTTGTCTAGTTGGTGACTTCGTCTTAACAAGTGTATGTGCTGCGAAGATATCTGTGTGTTATATCTTGGTTACTGACCGTTCTATTTTCTGTCTGGTGTATTATTCGTTACGTTAGTATATCCTTTGCTTATTCTGCACTTAATGAGATGATATTCTACTAAGAAGTAGTATTCGCTATTTTATTATCTCCTGTCTCTATTACATGTACTTAATGAGATAATATTCTACTAAGATGTATCATTCGTTACTTTATTATCTTCTTTGTTTATTACACGCACTGAATGAGATATTTTAATAACACGTATTATTCGTTACATTATTATCTCCCTGGTGTATTACACACAATTATACGAGATGTGAACATGTGTATAATTAAATGCAACCATATATACCCTAAATTGATATCACCAGAACAGTGTATAAATGACATTATTATCTGGATTCCGTACAGTGATCTATGCTATTGGACATGTACATGTATTGGATATTTGAGAAACTTATTGCATGAAAAAAATGGTGCCTGTCTACTAGTAAGACTAGAGATGTTAGTGACATCTATCAGTATTTATAAGTGTGAATATTCATCGCATCACCTCATTGGATCGGAACAGATGATGTAAAGACCTTAGGGATAGGAACAAGTTAAAGGATTTATTGTGCGACTACATTTCCCCCAATCGACCACAGGCAGCATATAAGGATCTGGCCAAACTTGCCATGTAATATAATACTGTGTTTACCTTTCTGAGGTTGGTGGGTACATGATTAATGTTCTTCTCTTTCAACAGTGGTTGTGTTTGCAAACACGGTTTACCTAAGCATTTGCCTACGCTTTTGCCAACGTTTTGCATACATTGAAGTTCACCGATGAAATGCTGAAGGATCCTACCTTTCTACAGTAGAAACTACTGTTCCAACATCAAGAACTGCAAACTTAAAAGCTGAATTTGCAATACGTAACCTTATATACCCTAGCGCCAAGTCAACTGCAAATAGCAATAGAACACCACCGAAAAGGAAACCAAGACAGACAACTCTACCACCCTTCCTACTAAGCCAGAAACCATATTCTGCTGAGGAGTTGTAGATGACAGACATCAGTTACCATTCATTGATATAGCATGAATTGTGTTGTTTCGTGACATAACCACCTTACATATCATCCCAATCATCCATTATAATGATATGTTGATCTTGTCAGAAAGGTGTTGATTTATGATTTCGTCATATTTGCTTGTGTGTGTGACGGTGTTATCATCATCATCATTGGCATCTTGCCGTCTTGACAGACGATAGGTTTGTGCTTTAAAAAGGCATAATAACTTTTACCTATGGCGGTAGCGAATGTGTACAATAAGGCCAATTTGCGCTGTAAATGTCCGTTCACAGTGGGTGCATGTGAACACGTGGTCATTTCCACCATCATGCACCATCTTACGTCTCACACGCTCGGTGTGTGACTTATCTGCAATAATTTTCTCCTTTGTCTTTATTCCATTTCTGATGTTTGCCCTCCATGCAACACGTTCAGCGGCGACTTGCTCTCAATTTGTATTATCAATGCCTGTATCAATCATGTCCCGCTTACACACATCTTTGTATCGTAGTAGAGGCCAACCCTGAGATCTCTTACCCATCTGTAATTCACCAAAAAGATGTCCTTTGGTATTCTACCATCATCCATCCTCCTAAGATGTCCTATCCATCTAAGTCTACGAAGACTGAGCATGGAATAAACCGTCACACAACCTGATCTTTCCAATACTTCAGTATTTGTGATTTGTCTTGCCATTTAATACCAAGAATTCTTCGCAGACACCGCATATGAAAGCTGTTTAAACGTTTCTCTTGGTGTGAGTAAGTTGTCCAGGTTTCACTGCCATAAAGAAGAGTACTAAGGACACAGGCTTGATAGACAAGGACTTTTGTTTTGGCAGTAAGCTTCCTGTTCTCCCAGATACCTTTTATTAACCTGTTCATTGTTGTTGCTGCCTTACCAATCCGGATGTTGATTTCCTGATCTAGGGATAATTTGCGCTTTACCACTGATCCTAGATATGTAAAATGGTCTACCATCTCTAGTTCGGCGTCGTCAATAAGGATTGATGGTACCCCATGTGCACCTTGTGACATAATCTGTGTCTTCTTTTTGCTAATTGTTAAACCAAATTCAGAACAAGCATTGGAGAATGCAGATAGTAGACATTGCAATTCTTCCTCAGAGTGGGTCGTAACTGCAGCATCATCTGCAAAAAGCAACTTTCTGATCAGTACCCTCCTAATTTTGGTCTTGGCCTTCAATCTCTGAGCATTGTAGAGGCCGCCATCTGAGCGTGAGTGAATGTATATACCGGCATCCTGATCACGAAAGGCATATTTCAGTAGAAGAGAAAAGTATATTCCAAAGAGGGTGGGAGCTAGTACACAACCTTGCTTAACTCCACTCTTGATTTCAAACTCTTCAGAAGTTACACCATCAAACTTTATTATACTCTTCATGCCTGTGTGGAACGATTCCACAATGGACAGAAGAGATGGTTGGCAGCCAATCTTCTTTAGTGCCTTGAACAGACCCTCACGACTGATCAAATCAAATGCCTTTGTGAGGTCAATGAAGGCAATAAACAGTTGTTTCTGTTCACGGCATTTTTCTTGCATTTGTCGCAATGAGAATATCATATCAATGGTAGACCGGTTCTGTCGAAAGCCACACTGTGATTCGGGGTAGACTTGATCTCCTAGGACTTGAAGTCTGCGCAGAACAATTCTGGCAAATACTTTTTCAACAATACATAGAAGTGAGATACCACTATAGTTGTTGCAGTCGTTCCGATCACCCTTGTTCTTGTACAGTGTTATGATGCTTGAATCTTTGTAATCGGTGTTATATATTAGTGTTATAGTGATAAACACTATCTGGGAGCTCCAGATTAGGAGAGCTTATGTGGCAGTTTATATTAGTGAGCATCATCTTCTTTGGCGGCAGTGCCTTTCCTGTGCTCTCTTGGCCTTCTACCTGAAAACCTTACTTGATCCCTGAAGTGTAAGTCTGCCAGATGTGTCTGAACCAGTTCACAAAGGAGTCTCACGAACCACTTCTGGTTTTCGTCTTGTAGTTGGCAACCACTACACGCCATAGTACCTAATGATTGGAGCTGCACGTAATGTTCGGCCGACCTCTTTAGTGAGTCCGCCCTGTACACGTTGCATTAGATCATTCCCTTGAAAGATATGTTGGATAAATGGCTTGAGTTTAGGAGACTTACTGTTTGCTTAGGTAGTGGAATGCAGTGGCGCTGTATAAATTAAGTGGGAACACCGTTAAGGTTTTTTGAGGTTTTTAAATTCCTCGATCAGTGTTCCAGATGTTATTGTGTTATTCTACATGTAACTTCTTTTCGAAATTGAAGGATTATATTTTTATGGCCTCTAACCTCTTATTGCACTCTTCATTTTCATTTTCAATAAACCATAGTTCAAGGACAATATTCTACTATGTAATATCCGTTCTCTCGGACGTCACCATTATACCTTTTCCATTAAACTTGACATTTACAACAATAAATTGTAGTTTCTCACGTAGAATTACATTCTCATTGATTGCGATACTTCATTGTGATTTATGTAACAATACATATATTTTAATATCCTGGCTTTTGCTGAATACTTCATTTAGTCATTCATTGAGAGCAAGCAATGTTGTACTGTGACATCGCTACATCATTGACAGACTCTGTGGGATGTCCTAATTGGATTTTGAAGGAAGCATTAAGGATATACATCACAGTTAATGTTCACATAACATTCTGTTCATATCGTCTGTCCCTATTTTCTTCTTCTTCTTCTTCTTCTTCTACTTCTTCTTCTTCTTCTTCTTCTTCTTCTTCTTCTTCTTCTTCTTCTTCTTCTTCTTCTTCTTCTTCTTCTTCTTCTTCTTCTTCTTCTTCTTCTTCTTCTTCTTCTTTTTCTTCTTCTTCTTCTTTTTCTTCTTCTTCTTCTTCTTCTTCTTCTTCTTCTTCTTCTTCTTCTTCTTCTTCTTCTTCTTCTTCTTCTTCTTCTTCTTCTTCTTCTTCTTCTTCTTCTTCTTCTTCTTCTTCTTCTTCTTCTTCTTCTTCTTCTTCTTCTTCTTCGTCTTCTTCTGCTTCTTCTTCTGCTTCTTCTTCTCACCCTCATCATATTGCTGCTGCTCCTCCTTATTATAATCATCATCTAGTGGCCAGTCCGTTGCAGAACGTTTGCCCCATGTACATTATGCTATGTGACATATGTCGAAAACTTGCATGATTTGACGAATGTATTCTCCGTGATTCTTGACAAGAACAGTTACAATGGAAGCAAAGATTTGACAGATGAAAAAAACGTTTGGCTGATCAAGTTCAAGAGCGTTGCCTCACATCTGCTCTTCACTGACGACAGGTAGCACAAAGAGACAGTTTCTACCGAAGTGCAATGGAAGGGCCTCAATCTGGGAGCACCACCTTAATGATCGTATGTCGGGTAATGGTATGAACTGAGAAGAAACCTTTTTCCTTCTCTTGGATTAGTTACTTCTCTACATTGTTTTTGTCTCGGACATGTTTGCAGTTTTTGTTTCTTTCTTTGCCTCCAGCTGGCTATCACAAACTAAACACCGGCACATGCCAGCTTGTAGTTAATCGTTGGAGAGCCACAGTAGTCCGGTGGCTAGCACTGCTGGCTTGCCGAGCCGGTGGTCGTGTGTTCAAATGTCCTCCGAGATAAGGGATGTGTTCACTGATCTGTGCTCCCAAGTCGACCCAATATGCAGGGGATAACAGGAAATGTAGCTGGAAATAAAGACGACCGGCATGACTTAGGCCACATCAAGTGTCGAGTGTCGAGTGGTTAAAATACTAGCCGAGCACCATATACCCAATTAGCCTAATGACATGGAACGGGTTCTTTCTTATTTCATCTCATCTCATCTGGTTCCTCTTGTACCTTGCGGTGCCAATGTTCTTTACTCTGCTTTTTTACTCGAGGGGCTTTTGTCTTGCATCGTGTATCCTGATATAAACACGAAATATACACTGACAATATCACTGTGTGTTCCAAAATGATACTGCTCACGAAACTACATGGGACATTGAAGGAAATGAGGCATAGGCAAAGGCGCTGGAACATCAATTATTCCTCTCCCCAACACTTCATAGCAAACATCGAAAAAAAGAAGAAATAAGAATGTAGAATGCGAAACATTAGATTTATTGACAATGTTTTTACATGCGGGTGAATTTATTTAATTATCAGACTTGAATACATATAACTGACACTTTTAGTTAAAAATCACGTTTTCTGAATGTACAAAATAACAACAATGTATTTTGTGACAGAGTCATGAGCTACTATTTTTGACAAATATAATACTTCAGTGCCACAAGTGCTTCACCGCCTTCCCCCAAACGTTCGAAGCGCCCCCCCCCCCCCCCCCCCAAAAAAAAGATTAAAATACCCAAATGCTTGTCTTCTCCTAATGATCCCATTTTCCTGCCTTGTTAAGCTATCTGTATCTTTCTAGATCTGCAAAAATATATTTCTGGCTGTTGCAAAATCTGCAGTTTGCTGCATGGCCTTCGAACATATACATTTTTTTTCCACACTAACTCACAGGGGGAGTCTAATTAATCTGTTTCTACGTTCTCGTCATTCTTTTCTTGAACTATTAATTGCTGCTGTTTATTATCAGTTCATTGAAGGTTTTAATCTTGTCTTGATTTCGCAAAATTATTCTCTTCAAAGGAAATCGCTACCTCTCGTACAATATTAATGAAAGTATGTCAAGTCTGGTTAAAATCAGATATTTCTGGCTAAGTTACGAGAAACTTGTCAAACACAGATAATGATGCAGTTGATCGGACCTGTTCTATTTTTATTCCTAGCTATTTTTCTGTTATTTGCATTAGCGCTGCAGAAAGGAACAGTGATGCACAACGAGGAATTGATATTATTGTGATATCCAATTGGGGGAAACAAAATATAACAATTTGTTGTAGAGCATATGAAATCTGTCGATTATCATAAAAACAAATTCAAAAATGGACTCGATTTGATGTAAACACTAACATGCACAATTCGCGATAGTCATAAAGGGTGACGTACTTTCAACTGTTCTCACTATCTCTAGCATCTATACAAGATGCATCATTATCATCATCTTCAACATTTAGCCGTCTATAGTCGTGGGGTGTATTAATTGTATCTCCAGCGCCCGGTGGGTGTCATTACCGTGTGATTGTACAATGTCTTTGATGTCGTCAATCCATTTCCTTTTTGTTGCGTACTCTTGCTCTCGTATCAGATGTTCTTTGATGTAGAGCCAGTGCTTTTAGTTGATGAGGTTGCACTCTAACGAGATTTTCACACCATTTGATCCTATGTCTCTCAATATATGTGGCAGAATGTGTTGCCTGTCTTAAAACATCATTTCTTTTCGGTCTTGGCAGTTCTCTTCAAGCATCTCATCTCACAGGTGTTGATTTTCAGTAAGTGATTTGGATAATGTCCAAGTATGACATTCGTAGCATAAGGTTGGTGGTGATATGCTAATTATTATCTTTCATTTTGCGAACATAGGTATATGTGGATGTTTCGGTATGGGTGATAGTTGATCTATAAGCGCTCTTGCTTTCTGACATCTGATTTTGATTTCTTTGTCTATTCTTAAAATCTTCTCTGATCATAACTCCAAGATATTTGAATTCTGTAATTTGTTTCAGAGATGTGCTATGTATCAGTATTACTTAGTGGACCAGGAGATCTGCTAATTTGCATTACTTCACTTTTGGCTGTATTATATTCATATTGTATCTGATGCATGTTGAACACAGCTTATTAATATGATTTTACAGTCTGCCCTAGTCGCTATAAAACAGGCACTGACCGTCTGAAAATAACAGTTAATTTATTGCGGGTGAATCTGTTGTTTCATCTGAAGTAAAGAGTTCACAATGTTCTGAATCTGTTCTGACAAGGGTTGCTTCTTTTGGATATTATGTCTATGTAGATATTAGATAGCAAAGGAAAGAGCACACATCTCTGTCTTAGTCCTGTATTGACTGCGAACATATTGATATACTTTCTTGTGTTCATAATGTACTTTGGCTCGAGTGGTACATGGCTTTGATGTTTTCTAGCAATTGCCCTTGTACCCCGAAGTCTTCAAGGATGGTCCATAATTTGTAGCATCTATTTTATCGAAAGACTTTCCCTGATCTACAAACACAATATTCTGCTGGTAAATGTAGTCGATGGTTTTTTCACATACTTGTCAAAGTGTGAATAGTGCGTCTGTACAACTTTTACATTTCCTAAAACCAAATTATATTTTGCTTAACTGTTGTTCTAGTATGTTTCTATGTCTTTATTCCAATACTGTTGCGTACATTTTCCGAATATGACTCAGAAGTGATATACCTCCTTACGTTTCTCACTCTCTCATATTGCCTTTCTTTTTTCCATATTGGTACTGTTATTGCCTGTTGCCAATCGCTTCGTACTTTTCAGTCTTCCCATGCTATATTAAAAATTATTGTCAGCCATTTAGCTCCTGTTTTCCCACAAGCCTGAATAGCTACTGCGGTTATTCCATCTGGACCCGGTGATTTGTTGTAGGACATTTCTGTATATTGATGTTACGTCTGCATGGAATGAAGTTTGGTTCTTGTTGTTCACAGCTTTTGGGCATACAAGTAAGGTGTTCTATGTTATGTTAGGGGTTTAAGTAGTTCTTGAAATTATTCTGCTTGCTTGTCTTTGTTGTGGATTAAATAATGTTGGGTTGTAGCATGCATTTCTGTTTCGCACATTGTAGACACATGCGTTTATAAAATTCTCTCAGGTAGTCTTTGCTAAGGGTTGCCATCTGTTCACTGTATGTTCTCCAGAATTTATCATCATATGCTTTAATTGTTCGTGCGGCATTTCGTCTTGTTCCGATTTAGCTTGCGATCCAGTTTTTAATAGCTAGCTTCTTTCTGGATACGCTATTTATAACTTCATTGTTCCACCAAGATGATTCTTATCCTTTTATCCTGTCCTAGGGACGCAGAGGTGTTTCCAAAGCACCAGGGCCAGGTTATATACTGGCCAAGACCTATTGACGCGTCCTCGTCGAGCGTCCTGGGCAACAGGTCCCTTCGGGGTCCTGGCCAAAGTCAGTAGGATCGCCGATTCCTCCGAAGTCGGAGAGTGTCTGCCTGTACGGCGAGGAACCACCAGTCTGCACACCAATAAGCCAGACATGAGACAACGGATACTCACGCAAACCTCAGGTCCTGTATGACATCACACTGATGTTGGACAACAGGATGCCTTCATCCGACATACAGGACTTCGCGTTGGAGCTCAAGCCAACTGTCAGAAGTCGGGGTAGCCACCGCCTAGATGAAAGTATTATTCACTGGCGAGCAACCCCAAATAGTCAGAAACTGACTAGGGACAAAATCTATATGGCTGAACTACAGATTAAGCCCTGAATATCCAACATACAGCTCAAATGGCTCGTTACAAAATTGAAATGAACTGTGCTGAATATTCGCCAAGGAATAGGAAAGAGAAGGTTAGCTAGGATAGATTTTTAAGTCTAAATTTAAGTGTAATTGACAACTATCCCAGTACAGGCTTTTCTCCCTGACTGCTCCCTTCCTTGGTGTGTAAGTGAACCCCCACCAATGTACACACACAACACGTATGCACAATTGGAATTAAAAATATAACGACAGAACTATGAGGTACAATACTACAACATTTATTTACTAATCATAATAATAGACATCTGATGGTTTTCAAGATGATGATAATGAAATCATATAGATAGTGATGAGAAACATTACATAACTTAAATTGTTACTTGTCAACTATCTGGATCTGTGGTCCAGATCCCCTCTCTCCAGTAGAAACAAAACAGCTTGCTGGTATTCTGACGCCTGTCAGTCCTGGCACTACCTAGTCGTCACTCGTTCTTGAGATCTATAACATAGGTGCTCTTTGTGAGAGCTTGAAAGAAAGTCAAGAATGTGTTATATCTAGTTCTACATCAGTGCAATCCTAAGTAAAACATATCCTAGCACACACATATACAATGACCAGTCTGGCCAAGTTTATCTTCCAGCTCTACTGCGTTCACCATCCTCCTTCTCCCTCCATATCTCTGTCCTACGGTTTTAGTCTGGGACGGGCTTTTCAATTGTCTCACACGCCTGTAATTATTACATTTCTGCCGTCCCATGTCCATGTCGCTAATACCGACATTCTGAGTCATACAGCCGCTCCGTCCAAAATTGGTTTAGCAGCTCACAGGTTCGGTAATGGTATCATAATAGTACCTGATCATCCAGGCTTACAAGCCGTGACCAGTATCTGTGCCAGGTTTCCATGCATTACCGTGGACGCACGCCCACAATACACTGAAAAGGTTTAGCACCATATACCCTAACCAATTGTGGGTAATGTCTGTACCATTACACCTCTGCTTCCACTGCAATCGATGGCCAATGTGCCAATGCGCACACAATAGCATAACACCCGGTTATTCTTAGTGAGTTACCATATAACAAATAAACATCAAATAAACCTAAAGGTATGTGAATTCAAAATGGCATATAAGGTTATTCTTACATACATTGTATAATGCAAAAAAGTAAGTACTATCCTTATCTACAACAAACTGGGAAACATAGTTTCCATATACGTTCCAGAACATCTACACGTCTGCCGAGTGCATGTCCAAAGTATAACAAAAATTATGCATATAACAATTCAACTATATCAACCTCCGATATACATACATTATATTACTTCAAGGTGGACCTATAATGATACTCAACATAATAGCATAGGGCATTATTAATGAGTAATAATATTGTATAGCTACAAAATGAGATATACAACAAGTCTAATTGAAGTGACCACCCATAACAGGCACATTGCTGATCTGCCCGGTTTAGTCACTAATTAGCCACTGCTGTGGTAAGAATTAAAAGAAATAGTCAGTTGACTATATTCTGTACAACACATGCACACACCAAAAAGAGACTAGTCTAGTTTAGAAAGAAATGGCAAGCCTCTGCTAAGACACATAAAAGTATACACCGAACTGAGAAATAATAGTGCACACTCGAGTAACCTGAGACAAGGGTAATTCTTACAATAACCTAGGTCAGATATAGACTGAAAGTCATTACATACATCTAAAAGACATGACTAGTTACTAAGAAATAACTTTCCTAGTGAAATCTAGCAACATCAGAATCATACATATGACTACCAAACGAGCTGGTTGCCTACCTGTTCAGAGATGTTTTATTTCTAACATGACCAGAGCTAACAGCCTATTTTATGCTGAGTCCCCCAGACAGTATTATCTCCTTGGCACCTTTCTGTCTGGATTTAGGTACACCTGCCATTAACATTCCTCCAGCCCTGCCCTAATTGCCTTATCAGATCTGTTTCACACATTCCTACCAGGCAGACACATTATCTCCCAGCATGTCAGTCATAAATCTTTCTGCATGCACACTAGCCCTCGCACCTGTGAATCTGACAATTGTTAGCCCCCTGAGTCTTATCAGTGATTTCACACCTTGCACCTCTAGTCTGTTTCAGATGGAGGTCAGCCATCGCGGTTGGGCGATTTCCTAGCTCTGGTTATCAGGTGTCATGTCAAAGGAACAATTAGGTTTTCATGGTCAGCTGCCAGTTTACAACTCTGTTGGTAACCTGGTTTGCTTGCTTCATGTCTGGTGGGGTTTAATTACACACTTCACCGAGTCTGCCCTCCAGTCTGGCTGGATTGATAACCTCTGGGGGTGACCTGTACTGGTGTCAAATTAAATTTCCCATACAGAAAGCCATCTGTGGTGGTTTGTAATCTTGCGTCATGTGAAACGTCTTATACATGCTTATAGAGAAAGCAGTCCATCAAAAGTGAACCGAAAATTGTTCTGGGCTGTAAAGGTTGCATTTCATGACACCAACGAACACAAGCAAGCAAGCATCCTGTCCTACTTTCTTGATCCCACATGCATTTCCAATGTGTCGAGCATGGCAGCCTTTAAAAGTATCCATTCCTATTCCTCACTTGACTACACTTTATGGATCTTCTTATGTTGTTGTGTGTGTGTGTGTGTGTGTGTGTGTGTGTGTGTGTTTTTTTCTTGTTTGAATTCGTATTTGACCGCACTTTCCTGAAGAATCCTATAATTGATGACATCTATTGTTACCTTTTTATTTCTTATTTTCCAGCATGATAATAGATATGGAAGCAGTCACGGCGGCATTCCCTTGGTTAGAGGAGACCACTACAACACACATTGTCTTCATCGGGGACTAAAGGAGTATGATTAGTAAGGTGACGAAAGGAATGTTTCGTGTGGAATGGCTCACGTCTCTTCAGAGTTGTTTGAATTATATGGATTTTTTGCCCTGGCCATGCGGGAGTGAGGGAGAATGAACAGGCTGATATGCTGGCAGAGAATGTACCCCTTGGTGGTAGATTACCTATTGTTAAGGGAGAGGCGGTCGTACGCCTGTGGGACCTGGTGGATATGGTGGAGGAACAGACTGAGAACCCGCATGTGGAAAGGATGAGGTTGCGGGTTATTGGCAGGGGTTCTGGTAGAATCTCAAACTAGAGCAGGAAGACCCACCAGAACTTTCAATCAGATAGAGGTGGGAACGATTAGTAGTGTGACTCTTCGCTGGCTGTTGAACGAGGGGCCGGAGCGTATGGGAATACCTGAGTGTAGTGGCATCGGTTCTTAGCTCAACTCAACTTAACTCAACTTATTTTCCTGTTTGTTGACTTCAATTCTTTATATTATTTTTTTTTTACATTATAACTGATGATCAGTATCAATGTCTGTATTTGAGAGTGCTCTTGAATCCATTAGTAGTCTTCTATCTGATTTTCTAAGTTGAATAAAGTCCACCTGAGATGCTTGATCTATGTTGTTCCATTTAAAAGGTTTTGGTATGGCTGCGACTATGTTGGAAAACGCTATTTGTTATTATGAGTCCTTGTTTGGAGCATAGGTTAAGTAGGTGTTCACCAACGCTAATACATTTTCTGTGTCTCTGGAATGGCCCTATGCATTCATCCCACATTATTATCATTGCCCATTTGTCTCTTGAAATCGCTCATCACAATACGTTCATCTGACTCATTAAGACTATTTAAGGTGTCTGCATAGTTATCAGAACATTCATCTTTGTCTTCATTGCTGTAAGTATCGTTACATGGCGGTATGACTGTACAATAATTGTTGTTTTACAGCCTTCTTTGTTCTGTGTTGGTATTATTCTTTCTGATATTTTTCTGTTATTTAAATTTTTTATTTGTTCATAAACTCTACTAGTGCTGGTTCTTGATCTCCTAGTCCACTAACATTCCAAGTCCCGAATATCTCCTGTCTGTTTCGTACTTTAGCTGCTGTTGTTCGCTTGTTCATGTTAGGTGTCTTTCCGATGTGATTGCTGATAGAGTCACGCTTCTCTTTCAATTTCCTCCATAATTCTTGAGCAATAGTACGTGAACAAATAAATTCCTTACCGGTTTGCTGAACCTGTCGTAAGTTCATCCTTATGTGAATACACTGATCTTAAAACAAAACACGCGCACGCACGGGCGCGCGCACACATACACACACACACACATACACACACACACTCACACACACGCGCGCACACACACACACACACACACACACACACACACACACAATACACATATCACAACGAACACTGTTTACTCCGCCGGAATTTATAAACAATATTTTAATTATTGCTACTGTATATGGCTGGGAGATTTTGATAATTGTAAGCAACTGCGACAATTGTGCTAAGTACAATTGTTAGATCAACTAAAACACAATATAACCTAATAAAGCTTGTCACTACATTACTTGGTTAAGGACGCTGATGTACCATTCTTCTACTACTTCTGCTTCTACTGCTGCTGCCCCTCCTCCTCCACAGTCGTCGTCGTGGTCCTCCCCTGACTTTCCTACTTCTCCTCCTTTTCTTCTACTTGTCGTTCTCCACATCTTTCTTCGGGTGAACGCATTTGTAATGAATATATCGTCAGGCTAGTTCTCGTAATAAACTTGACGGCTTTCGAGTTCTTTAGCTCCACAAAGCTTGGAGTCAGTGTGTCAGTATGGTTTTCTTAATCAGCTGTTCAGAGAACATGTTTAGATGTTTATTTGCAGAGGCAGACGAAATCAGCGTATATGTTTATTCAGTCTGCTGTGTCTTGTGTTTGTGCGAGGATTAGTTATCTGTCACAGTTAAAAGTGTGGCAGTCGAGACTGGATTCATTGTGTTGTCAGAGCCTGATAACTAACTGCCTGCTAAAACTGTCTCTGTCGCTTGTTACCAGTCTGTCAAGTGAGCCTTTTCTGGGTGTCTGTTCGTTGTTGTCGTTCCTGAAAATGGGCAGGAGATTTCGTTCCAGGCTTATGATTTAACTCGATTCTCATTATTGTCCATTTCTTCTCCGAATCCGACATAATCAACGTATTTCAGCTGGGACTTCAGCAATTAAAGTAGGGTCTTTTATTAAGGTCATAAATGAATGCTAAAGAGCTAATTTGGGTGTAAACGATATAAATGGGTGGAAAACTTCAGGAGATGGTAATGATACAACTTAACATATTCTACAACCAAGACTCAAGGCAAAAATTGCTAAAGATCTATTATATGGAACCTGCTGTACTGTATGGTAGCGAATCATGGAAAGTTAATGAACAAATTAGGAAACACTTGGAAGCAACGGAGATGTGTTTCCTGAGATGAATGTTGCGAATAACTTGGACTGCCAGAGTAAATGACAATGATTGTCTGGAAGAGATTAATGAAACTTGAACATTACATGACTGACTGACTAGCACCTTGCTGTCTTGACAGACGGTAGTTTGTAAAATGGAGTTATACCTCTCCATAACACAAAGCCTGGGCTGAGTTTAGAGTCCGTGAGCTGCCCATGCAGCATGATCCCCCTCTCGACCTGTCTAGTGCACTCCAGAGGAAAGGTAACACCAATACGTCTGGAACAAGACAAGCTGCAGAAGCTGCCGGATCAGCAAAGCAATGCTCTAACTGTCCGCCTGTCGGAGCTTCGATTCTAGACCAGTTGCCAACCAAGGCTTAGGACCTGGTATGCCCTGCCATGACATTCAGTCTTTAGGTTGCATTTACTCGCACTAGGATAAGGCTTGCACCCTCCCAGTTGCGCTCCTCCGCCCGAGGCCGTTGGCACAATATGGGGTGTCGGGTCTGGTAAGTGTCGCTCAACATTCGGCGATAACAGAAGCAGGTGGTACTGTCTACTGTCATACGGTAGTTCAGTCATATCTAACCCAACATTCGGCGCTAACAGAAGCAGGTGGTACTGTCTACTGTCATACGGTAGCTCAGTCATATCTAACCCAACATTCGGCGCTAACAGAAGCAGGTGGTACTGTCTACTGTCATACGGTAGCTCAGTCATATCTAACCAACATTCGGCGCTAACAGAAGCAGGTGGTACTGTCTACTGTCATACGGTAGCTCAGTCATATCTAACCCAACATTCGGCGCTAACAGAAGCAGGTGGTACTGTCTACTGTCATACGGTAGCTCAGTCATATCTAACCCAACATTCGGCGCTAACAGAAGCAGGTGGTACTGTCTACTGTCATACGGTAGCTCAGTCATATCTAACCCAACATTCGGCGCTAACAGAAGCAGGTGGTACTGTCTACTGTCATACGGTAGTTCAGTCATAAGAACATTATATACAACTATAAGAAAGAGACAAACAACATTCTTGGATGTGTGATGAGAAGAGAATCGTTAGAGAATATCTTGACAACTGGAAAGATCTATGGAGAAAAGAGGCAGAGGTATACCAAGTGAAATTATGCTGGGTTGGCTGAGATGGTAGCATGGAGGAATATCTTCAGCAGATGTGATCCAGAAAACCAAAGATCGAGATTTGTGGAAAGACATGAATGCCTACCCCTACTAGCTAGGCACATGATGATGATGATAAAAGTCTGTAAATTCCCTCAGCTACTGTTCGGTAGCAGTCATTGCTGATTTCTGGTCCCAGGCACTTGAAAGCTAATTACATCAGACTTGTCTGGGAGACTTCAACAAAAGTCAACACACAGAATCACTGAAGCTTAAGGTATCACCAACACATCCATGAGAGTTATCGCTTTTCTGTCCAAACTCCATGTCTAATCAATGTCTCGTAATATAAAGAGGCATGGCTCCCCTATCACGTTTGTCAGAATGACGAGACAACGTTAGATAACAATTTCAATATTTCATCCTGTGGCCTGTCTCACGCAGAACTTCACTCTATTTTACACTTTCGACATTTCACTCTATCATAAGTCAGAGGTTGTGCATCTGTTGTCGTAATGTGTAAATGAACAATCACATCTTGATTTCACCTGCATTGGGGTCTTCCTCTTCTCCGCACAATAGCTCACATTTTTATTGTGTGCGTGCGTGCGCGTGTATGTTTGTGTGTGTGTTTGTGTGTGTGTGTGTGTGTGTGTGTGTGTGTGTGTGTGTGTGTGTGTGTGTGTGTGTTAACAACCAGGCTTCTTCAATATGAAGCTCTCTCTGGCTGAATCTGCAGATTTTCATTTGCGTGCGGTCAATTCCTAATGCTTTTTTGTAAAACTTATTTGCGTATGTACTTTTTCAGTTTATTTATTACATATCAATGTATTTAGCTAAGGGAACTATGCATGCTCTTTGTTTTCTGACTTTATTTTTATTTCTGTTCCAGTCTATAATTGCTTAATGTTTGAAGATGATTGTTTGTTCGTCTTTCAATGTCTGTCATCATATTTTCATCGTCCACCTGCACAGAAAGCATATATTCAAAACTACTCACTGTGTATAATGTCTATCCTTTGATAAATATGTCTAGCGCTCTAGCTGTTGTGTGGGTTTTCTTCAATTTTGTTTTTACAGGATTTAGTTTTTGACTATGTCTTTGCGCTGATTTAATTTATTTCTCAAATTGTATTTGTGTTTGTTTATTATAATACTGTACCGCCAGAATATCGAAGCCATGCATTTCTAATCTTACGATTACAAATCGATCATGTAGTTCCTTGTTAATATTTCATCTAACACTTGACATGATGTTTTCATGTTTGCAAGTTAAACAGACGAGGGAACACGATGCAATTCCATCTAATTCTGTCTTTTATATCAAACGAATCGGTTGTTTCATCACTTACTCTCACTGCTGTCATTTATTTTATGTAGAGTATATATTATATATTAGGGGTAAAGGGAACATATTTCTTTCTTTCTTTCTTTCTTTATTTCTTTCTTTCTTTCTATCTTTCTTTCTTTCTTTCTTTCTTTCTTTCTACCTCTTCTGTGTTCCTCTTTCGATCAGAGTGCGTGTCACAAAACGGGCCGGAGTTCGTCTCGCGGTCTGTTTTGACACGGGAGACCACCGAGCTATTTCTAGCCGAAAGTAACCCGATAGGATTTCCCCGTTGCAGGAAGGTTCTAGCAAGTTCTCGAAGATCTATTCTGGGAGGGTTTCCCTAACACAGCCAGAGATCGCTCCAGGATACTGCGTGGCAGGTACTTATTGCATGCGTAGCCCGAGAAATTTCACTACCTGGTGTAAGTGAAGTTCTCCGACTCGCAAGTGAACTAAGGTCGACAGGCCACAGTCGCCAGTTGAAACGTTGCTGTGGTGTTCGAAGGACGTCGTTGTAGTGAGCTGTTACTAGCGATGTCTGAATGGTCATTAAACAGGCCGGACATTCACTAGGCCAAGTTCAAGAGGTATTTGGTAACGAAGAACCTGTCTTCGATTATAACGACGAAGAGGTTGTATGCCCGATATGAGACTGAGGAAAATGACGAGAACTCCATGTAACCAGCAGCGAGAACTCCCCAGAGTTGGAGCAGCGCACTGTAGTTCTATGTGAGAAGTTCCTATCGAACACAACGGCGTTCCTTCGCCGGCACACCCGTTCGTCGCGTACCAGTCACGTAAGAGACATCCACAAATACCATCTACCACTATGAAGGTAACATTGCCTGTTACTTGTGATATCAGGCCACTGAGGCCAAGAGACTTTATGATATCTAGAGCCGCAGAGCTCCACCGCCATTAGCCTGAGTCCTACATTAGAGACTTGATATGAACTGCTAACTGCAGCCGTCCACGGCTGGGTTGTGTGTCATTATTGTGCATTCAGAACAATTCTGACTTTGCAACATGCCTTGTGCCACGAGAGACAGTATGAACTGTGTACTAGATTAAAGGATGACTTCTTTTCCTCCACTGCAGCCTACACCCGCGAGGAGTCCACGTGGTGGATTGCCAGACCTTGAACTAGTTACCAACAGCGATTACTCCGTCCATAGGTCACGTCAGTCTGGACCATTCAAGAGAGGGATCTGTCTAGGCCGGGTGAGGCTGACAGATACAGCAGACCGTGTGGACTAGACAAGACAAGGCCTGATGATGAATGCCTTGAACCTACCCTGCAGATCCTGAATCTTTCTAGCTTCTAAACTTCCTACCTTCGCCTATACCTACCTTCTTTGACTCTCTTGTATATAATACATATTACACTTCCTTGTTGTTTGACAAAACCAGAGTTGAGTCTTATCATCTGGATGGAGCCCTAGTGGTTAGCGTCCCTAGGTGATAGGTTGAGACGTAGCAGGGTGCAGAGACCGGAGGGGTTTGTAGTCTGAAAGCACCTGTACCCACGCCCAGAACATATCCAACGTAATATAATGAAGTAATGGCTCCGCCCACCCCACGGACCTCACGACAGTGCGTCACTTTTAGTTATGCACCTCAAAGTTCAGTGTCTCCGCCTACGGCATGTTTGTGTATCAGGTTTGCTCCCTCTAGACAGATAGCATTCAACGTATCGGGCTCTATTTACCAGTGTGAAGGCTTTCTTTTATACAATTTTGCGAAGGCAGCATTATGAAGACCTGCTCGTTGCAATTTCTAACTGGTGTGGGAATTTTAAGTGAAAAGTTTGAACACAGAGCCTCCTATATTTCGCTGTTATATGCGAGAACATATTTTTATTTTTCGCTCGTTCGCTATTAACTGAAGCGTAGTCCATATACACTACTTCTAGTAGTGATGGGATGAATTTTGTGTGTGGATTAGCTTCGCCTATTAACCGTGTCCCTCGCCATCACGCAAACCCATTCTTACTTTAGAGGTACTTGGAATTTACATACCTAAGTCAAGGACGAGAGGTCAACATATGATACTTGGATTAAAAGCTTTTAACCCTGTTCTGAGGACGGGTCTTGTAACTTATGACCCAGTGATCTCTGTCACGGCTATCCACTAATTGTCTGATATTTCTCTATTGAATACAGCATCAACCATAAAAGCCCAATAGCTCTCCTAACAATACAATATCAACATCAAAAGTATCATTAGTTCTCCTACCAATACATTTATTTCATTACGCTAGATTATTCTTCGTGTTAGGCAAAGTAAAATAGTTTCGAGTAATCTATAAAGCAAGAGTACAGATCTATATGTTGTGACGTGTACCTCTAGTCCTTCTAAAGCCAGCGTGTACTATTATTATATGTTATACTAGATTAGTATAAAGTCTACCCATGATTATGTTTAATGACATTTTGCTTGTGTGACCTATCAAGGCAATCGTTCTGTGATTGTTACACAATTTTAGGTACCTTGTTTATTAACCTGAATATATAAGAGGGCTGAGTGGTCTCGAGGTATGATGTCCGCCTCGAGTGCTGGAGGTCCCGGGTTCAGGCCCCGGTGAGGACCTGGATTTATTTAAAAAATCCTCCTGGACTTCCAGTAATAAAATTTCCCCTGGTCTCTGGGTAGTGAGATCGGACGCCTGTGTGTATTGTTGCGCACGTAAAAAATCCCTTGGCAGTTGGAAATCGAAAAAGAGTAGCCTAACGGTGCTGCCCGGTAAAATTTCGAGTTAAAAATCTACCCAAAGTATTTCAGGATCCTCGCCGATGCAACGGAGTTCGTGCATTGAGCTGAGTTTCTCCAGACTCAGGTTTGAGTTAGGAGGAAAACGGAGCACTTATTGGTTAAACTGTGTGCCGTGATGTTGATCCAACGACTAGACTAACTAAACTAATATACAAGAAAGTATTCATTTTCTGAATCATGTAACTAATTGCAATAATTGACATAAATGAAGTTAGTTGTATTTCCTTTTCAGCACGTGACATTCAACTTCATAATTTATTTTCTGTTTGTAATTTACTAGACAAAGTTAGTTCAGTAGTTTGCCATTGCTTTTAGTTGACATAGTACATTTGAACATTACCAAGGAATATATTTGAATGCTCACCGGGAACACAACCTATAGTTTAGTTTAGTTTAGTCGACGGATCAACATCACGGCACACGGGTGTAACCCATGAGTGCTCCGTTCTCCTCCTAACTCAAACCTGAGTTTAAAGAAACTCAGTTCAGTGCACGAACTCTGTAGCACCGGCGAGGATCTTGATATACATAACGACCAGATTTCCTGCGTTGACTATACCAGAAATGTTAAGGTGGGTGACGCAGAAGCAATTAGGGTGCATCAGATACAATTTTGCCAGGTTAGCCACAAGTTCTTCCCGGTATATTTTCTTTAAATACAGAAGCTGGATTTTGGCTAGAAACGTAGTTTATATCTGTATAATTACCCATGATCCTTTTTACGTGCTTTCGTTTGCCAACTCAGACGTTCCACAACCCATTTCCCTGTACCTGATATATAACCGCTAAAATTGTTCGTGCTTTCACACGCACAAATGGGAACTAGAATAAAACATTCTGTGTAGAAGGATGGGGTATTCGGACGTCTGAAATGAGCTGCCATAAGATGCTGAAATGGAGCAAGCGTGTCGTTGCTTTGACAGCCTTTTGTTGATTCTCTGTATTAGATATCTTCCTCGTGTCTTGTGAGCGCTACGTCTTCGTGCGTGATATTGATCTGAAACTTGGAGCTTTATTACCAGGAGACCTATCTATGGATTTCCAACGGCCATCCATCATGTGCCATGCCGATAAGCGTTTGCGGTCATGATTTGCCATCTCACTCTATCACCAGAGTCGTGGATCAGCTCCGTGTTTCTGCCTCGACTATGCCACGTGGCCAAGCCATCCAAGTATTTACTCCTCGGTCTTCCCCTAGGTCTCTTCCCTTCGATCTTGCCAGTTGTCACCAAGTTCTCCAATTCATTTCTTCTCATAACATGCCCAAAAATTTTGACTGTCTACGTCTAATGTCTCTAATCAGTTTACGATCTTCATTTGTTTCTTGAAGGACTTGTTCATTGGTTTGTCTGTCTGTCCGTGGTATTCTTTGCAGTATCCTCAGAAACCACATTTCCACAGCCATCAGATGTTTTTCAGCTTGTCTGCTCATTGTCCATGCTTCACATCCATACAAAAGTACAGGTTCTATGTAGCACCTCAGCATTCTTTTTCTCGTTTCAATTTACATCATTTTATTAGTCAGTATGTTTTTCATCTTGCAAAAGGCTACCTTCGCAATGGCAATTCTTGGTCTAGTTTCTTCAAGGCAGCTCCCATCAGATGTTATGACTGATCCGAAATAGCTGTACTGACTCACTTGTTTAAGAATATGCCCATTTACTTGTATATTACATTGTGGAATTTCTTCCTTCCTAGTGACGACCATAATCTGTGTCTTCTTAAAATTTAATTCTAACCCTAGTTGTTCACTGCATGCAACAACCGCATCTACTAAATGTTGCAGGTCCTTTTCATTGTCTGCAATCAAGAATGTATCATTTGCATTGTTAATGTTAATGATGCATCGTTGTCGTGTCCTCCTTTAAAGTGTCGTCCCTGGAGTGAGGAGAGTCAACACCCACATTATAATTTTTCTTTCCTATCAATATCCTGGAGAATACATCAGCTTCCGTCCAACACACTCCATCAGCCCATGGACACCTTTTCCTATCAATCTCTCACTGTCGTACTATGCCCCCTCTCATACTTCCCCAACGCAACATATTCAACAACTCTTACTTCTAAAAATTAATAAAGATTAATTTATTAAAAGAAAAGTGTAACGTATATGAGACGTGTATGCGAAGAAAATGTGTGATGTGTTCTATAATGTGTGTAGGATCGGACTCTCAGATAATAGCATAGTCAGTTCATCCTTGCAAGGACACACCACAGCACGTTAAGTCAGAACAGGTCCACCTCACCCGGTACTGTATCTCTCCTCTGGTAATCCATCTTCCTGATCATCCGAAATAGATACTGTTTGTAAATTACAGCTGATCATGGACCGGTTGCCCAATGCACATAATTTCCTATCGTTCTTAAAGAATGCACAAATCCTTTGTAGTGAGTATTTAGGTATCACTGTTATTGTTAATATACTTGAACCTAACTAGTGTCTATCTAAGTTCAGGTATCCTGTCTTTTGAACTATTTCACTAGAATATATCACACCATGTGACTATTATATTGATGTTCTTGTTTAGGTACCAATGTTCTTATGCTGTGTGATGCATTAACAATCATCACCCATCTTAGGTGAACCATCTTTCTTCTAGGACGTTATTCCTTTTTTGTAAGAAACATTTTTGTGTCCAACTGGTGTTATGTCTAATTGACGTTGCACTTCATCAAACCCAGTGTTGAACTTCCTCGTAACTGGTATGGAACCTGTGAGAGAAACAACACATCTTGTGATAGTACTAGTCACTGATCCTACCGGCTGAGTGTAAGCCTATTGCCTTGCTCAGTTATTTTATAGCTAACTAAACTCTGTCATAGAGCATATTAGCTCCTCACCTACGTCCGAATCAGGCGATGACAAGGAAAGACCCATAAACAGAGTGCACAACTTCAGTGGGCAAACCATTGAAAGATCCCCCCATTGGACACTTTCCCCATCTAAAATCTCTCCAATTATCACCCCTCTATCCTATTCATCCTAGCAGAGCCAATTATCACTCTCTAGTTTTAACAAGACTACTGCCTATATTAATTAGGCCTAAATAGACTATATTGACTACCTTATGCAAAACCGCCTCATTCCGGGATGGCTGCTACAACTTGCCATAACGACACATGCTAGTTAATATTAAATTAATCTAACACTGTAGAGCTCTCCCACAAACACGTCCATCATAATCCACGGTTT
This sequence comes from Cepaea nemoralis, assembly GCA_014155875.1. Lineage (NCBI taxonomy): Eukaryota > Metazoa > Mollusca > Gastropoda > Stylommatophora > Helicidae > Cepaea > Cepaea nemoralis. The sequence continues at coordinate 183,079 of JACEFZ010001606.1, read as the reverse complement.
TGGTCAACACTGTTTCTCCCAATCATGGTTTATGGCAAAACCTAAAATTAGGTCACGTGACGGTATTCGTCCTGTTCTACACAGGTGTTATTTGGGCATATCATCCATTGTCAAGAATCTATCCTCCCTGGCTTAGTCACTGTCAGAGTTGTCATCACTTGTTTTGACATCCCCAACAAGCTAGCGAGTTACTGTATGATCCCAACAACAGTTTTCCATAACAAGCTGCCAATCTGCGTGATGTCCGGAAACTCTACATGACAGGCGGACTGTTTTTCTCCCGAGCTGACCACTTCCGCTACACATCTGCAGCTGTTAACTTTGCCCGACCTGTCGATGGTTGACATCTGATTGTAACCAGGATCTGACGGGTTCTATCTGTATTCGAATGTTGATAAACTGTCAAAGCGATGTATGGACTCATCTCACTCACTTCCAAATGTTCCCATTTTGTCGACCAGATGTAAACACGTGCAGCTGTTATTTTTGACCGTCCTGGGGATTTGGACATCCAAGTTTGTTTTTTCTGTTAGTAAAATAGTTATGGCTTTGCAGATAGGCCGGTTAATCAGAAAGTCTCTATAGTAAACAACTGATTAAACGCAGGGTTTTATTTTTGTGACAATCGTCCACAATGTTGATTCCTTCCATATCTTCTATATTTCTGAAAATATTTTCACTGTAACGGGGAAAAAAGATCTGAAGACATTACACATCCCTGAGTCACACCTCTCTTAATAGGCTGATATGGACCTACTTCATTGTCAATTCTTATGGCAGCTTGTTGTTTCCAATATATGTTTTTTGCAAGTCTAAGGTATTTTCCATCTATTTGTAGATTTTTAAGCATCCTTATCATGTCCACATGTCTCACTTTATCGAAAGCCTTTGTCTAGCCAATAAAGCAAAGACATAGATCTTTTCAAATTGGATGATGTTAATTCCACATGGTGATGTGTTGTATACCAGTTCAAAACGCGCCTAGATAGGCCCAGCTGTGGAAGCAGGTGAGTGAAATTTGGCCTGCTGCTGGCCAGAGGTTGAAATGTTGAAGAATGCTCACGTCATTAGACTGTCTCTGTCGCCGGTGCTGGCCAGGAGTTGAGATGTGGAAGAATGCTCACGTCATTAGACTGTCTCTGTCGCCGGTGCTGGCCAGGAGTGGGAGATGGGAAGAGATTGCTCCACGTCATTAGACTGTCTCTGTCGCCTGGTGCCTGGCCAGGAGTTGAGATGTTGAAGAATGCTCACGTCATTAAGACTGTCTCTGTCGCCGGTGGGGAGCTGGCCAGGGAGTTGAAGATGTTGAAGGAATGCTCACGTCATTAGCACCGGTCTCTGTCGCCGGTGCTGGCCAGGAGTTGAGATGTTGAAGAATGCTCACTGTCAGTAGACGTCTCTGGTCGCATAGGTGCTGGCCAGGAGGTTGAGATGTGAAGAAATGCTCAACGTCACTAGTACCTGTCTCTGTCGCCTGGTGCTGGCCATGAGATTGTGAGATGTTGAAGAATGCTCAACGTCATTAGTACTGTGTCTCTGTCATGCCGGTTGCTGGCCCAGGATTTTGAAGATGATGTTGAAGAATGCTCACGTCATTAGACTGTCTCTGTCGCCGGTGCTGGCCAGAGGTTGAGATGTGGAAGAATGCTCACGTCATTAGACTGTCTCTGTCGCCGGTGCTGGCCAGAGGTTGAGATGTTGAAGAATGCTCACGTCATTAGACTGTCTCTGTCGCCGGTGCTGGCCAGAGGTTGAGATGTTTGAAGAATACGCCCCGTCATTCGGACTGTCTCTGTCCGCCGGTGCTGGCAAGGAAGTTGAGATGTGGTAAGAATGCTCACGTTATTCTAGATTGTCCTCTGTCGCCGGTGCTGGCCAGGAGTTGAGATGTAGTGGAAGAATGCTCACGTCCAATAGACTGTCTCTGTCGCCGGGGCTGGCCCAGGAGTTGAGATGTGGAAGATGTCTCACGTCATTCGGCTGTCTCTGTCGCCGGTGCTGGCCAGAGGTTGAGATGTTGAAGAATGCCTCACGATCATTAGACTGTCCTCTGTCGCTGGTGCTGGACAGAGATTGAGACTGTGGAAGAATTGCTCACGTCATTAGACTGTCTCTGTCACCTGGTGCTGGCCAGGAGTTGAGATGTTGAAGTAATGCTCCACGTCAATAGACTGTCTCTGTCGCCGGTGCTGGCAGGAGTCGAGATGTGGGCAAGAATGCTCACGTCATTAGACTGTCTCGGTCGCTGGTGCTGGTCCATGAGTGAGAGGTGAGAATGCTCACGTCATTAGACTGTCTCTCTGTCGCCGGTCGCTGGCCAGAGGTGTGAGACGTGAAGAATGCTCACGTCATTCGACTGTCTCTGTCGCCGGTGCTGGCAGAGTGAGAGTTGAAGAATGCTCTATCGGGTTGGACGTTGAAGAATGCTACGTCATTAGACTGTCTCTGTCGCCGGGGCTGGCAAGGGTGAGAGTGAAGAATGCTCCGCATTATGATGTCTCTGTCGCGTGTGCTGGCAGGAGTGAGATGTTGAAGAATGCTCACGTCATTAGACTGTCTCTGTCGCTCGGGTGAGTGGCCAGGAGTTGATGTATGTGTGTGAATGAATGACTCACGTCATTAGACTGTCTCTGTCGCGGTGATGGCCAGGAGTTGAGATGGTGAAGAATGCTCACGTATAACTGTCTCTGGCGGGCTGGCCAGAGTTGAGATGTAAGAAGCTCACGTCATTAGATGTCTCTGCGCGGTGCTGGCCAGAGTGTGAGATGTGGAAGAATGCTCACGTCATTAGACTGTCTCTGTCGCTGGTGCTTGCCAGGAGTTGAGATGTTGAGGTGAGGTATATGCATCACGTCATTAGAATGTCCTGTCGCCACCAGTGCTGGCCTAGGTTAGTTCGAGATGTGAAGAATGATTCAACGTATTAGACTGACTCTGTCGTCACGAGCATAGACCTGACACTGTAGCCGGTGTACACTGGCCATGAGTTGAGGCGAGTGGAAGAATGCTCACGTCATTAGACTGTCTCTCTGTCGCTGGTGCTTGTGCCATAGGAGTTGAGATGTGGAAGAATGCTCACGTCATTAGACTGTCTTTGTCGCGGTGTGGCATGAGTGAGATGTGGAAGAATGCTCACGTCATTAGACTGTCTCGTTCGCCGGTGCTGGCCATGAGTTGAGATGTGGAAGAATGCTCACGTCACTAGACTGTCTCTGTCGCCGGTGCTGGCCAGAGGTTTAGATGTTGAAGAATGCTCACGTCATAGACTGTATCTCTGTCGCCGGTGCTGGCCAGGAGTTGAGATGTGGAAGAATGCTCACGTCATTAGACTGTCTCTGTCGCCGGTGCTGGCCATGAGTTGAGATGTTGAAGAATGCTCACGTCATTAGACTGTCTCTGTCGCTGGTGCTGGACAGAGGTTGAGATGTGGAAGAATGCTCACGTCATTAGACTGTCTCTGTCGCTGTGCTGGCTAGGAGTTGAGATGTGGAAGAATGCTCACGTCATTAGACTGTCTCTGTCGCTGGTGCTGGCCAGGAGTTGAGATGTTGAAGAATGCTCACGTCCATTAGACTGTGCTCGTCGCCGGTTCTGGCCAGAGGTTGAGATGTTGAAGAAGCTCACGTCATTAGGACTGTCTTTGTCGCGGTGCTGGCCAGGAGTTGAGATGTTGTGAAATAATGCTCACGTCATTAGACTGTCTCTGTCGCTGGTGCTGGCCAGGAGTTGAGATGAAGAATGCTCACTTCATTAGACTGTCTCTGTCGCCTGGTGCTGGCCAGGAGTTGAGATGTGGAAGAATGCTCACGTCATTAGGACTGTCTCTGTCGCCTGGTTCCTGGCCAGGAGTTTGAGATTTGGAAGAATGCTCACGTCAATCTAGACTTGTTCTCTGTCGCTGGTTGCTGGCCAGAGGTGAGATGTTGAAGAATGCTCACGTCATTAGACTGTCTCTTGTTGTCGAGTGTGGTGCTGGCCATGAGGTTTGATGAACGTGGAATGAATGCTCACGGTCATTAGACTGTCTCTTGTCGTACGTTGGTGCTTGCCATGAGTTGAGATGTTGACGAATGCTCACGTCCAGTATACTGTCTCTGTCGCCTGGTGCTGGCCAGGAGCTTGAGATGTGAAGAATGATCTACTGGTCATGTTAGACTGTCTCTGTCTGCTCGGTGCTGGCCATGAGTGAGAGGTGGAAGAATGCTCACGTCATAGACTGTCTCTGTCGCTGGTGCTGGCCAGGAGTTGAGATTGAAGAATGCTCACGTCATTAGACTGTCTCTGTCGCTGGTGCTGGCCAGGAGTGAGATGTGGAAGAATGCTCCGTCATTAGACTGTCTCTGTCGCTGGTGCTGCAGGAGTTGAGATGTGGAAGAATGCTCACGTCATTAGACTGTCTCTGTCGCTGGTGCTGGCCAGGAGTTGAGATGTGGAAGAATGCTCACGTCATTAGACTGTCTCTGTCGACGGTGCTGGCCAGAGTAGATGAGATGTCAGCATAGAGTTGCGCCAGTTGAGATAGAATGCTCACGTCATTAGACTGTCTCTGTCGCTGGTGCTGGCCAGGAGTTGAGATGTGAAGAATGCTCACGTCATTAGACTGTCTCTGTCACCGGTGCTGGCAGGAGTGAGATGTTGAAGAATGCTCAGTCATTAGACTGTCTCTGTCGCTGGTGCTGGCAGGAGTTGAGAGTGTTGAAGAATGCTCACGTCATTAGACTGTCTCTGTCGCTGGTGCTGGCCAGGAGTTGAGATGTGAAGAATGCTCACGTCATTAGACTGTCTCTGTCGCTGGTGCTGGCCAGGAGTTGAGATGTTGAAGAATGCTCACGTCATTAGACTGTCTCTGTCGCCGGTGCTGGCCAGGAGTTGAGATGTTGAAGAATGCTCACGTCATTAGACTGTCTCTGTCGCTGGTGCTGGCCAGGAGTTGAGATGTTGAGAATGCTCACGTCATAGACTGTCTCTGTCGCTGTGCTGGCAGGAGTTGAGATGTTGAAGAATGCTCACGTCATTAGACTGTCTCTGTCGCCGGTGCTGGCAGGAGTTGAGATGTTGAAGAATGCTCACGTCATTAGACTGTCTCTGTCGCTGGTGCTGGCCAGGAGTTGAGATGTGGAAGAATGCTCACGTCATTAGACTGTCTCTGTCGCTGGTGCTGGCCAGAGGTTGAGATGTTGAAGAATGCTCACGTCATTAGACTGTCCTCTGTCGCGGTGCTGGCCAGGAGTTGAGATGTGAAGAATGCTCACGTCATAGACGTCTCTGTCGCGGTGCTGGCCAGTGAGTGTGTGAGATGTGTGGGCATGAGAGTATGCTCACGTCATTTAGACTGTCTCTGTCGCTGGTGCTGGCCAGGAGTTGAGATGTGAAGAATGCTCACGTCATTAGACTGTCTCTGTCGCTGGTGCTGGCAAGGAGTTGAGATGTGAAGAATTGCTCACGTCATTAGACTGTCTCTGTCGCTGGTGCTGGCCAGGAGTTGGGATGTTGAAGGAATGCTCACGTCATTAGACTGTCTCTGTCACCGTGCTGGCCAGGAGTGAGATGTTGAAGAAGCGCCACGTCATTAGACTGGCTCTGTCGCTGGTGCTGGCCAGGAGTTGAGATGTGGAAGAATGCTCACGTCATTAGACTGTCTCTGTCGCTGGTGCTGGCCAGGAGTTGAGATGTTGAAGAATGCTCACGTCATTAGACTGTCTCTGTCGCCGGTGCTGGCCAGGAGTTTGAGATTGAAGAATGCTCACGTCATTAGACTGTCTCTGTCGCTGGTTGCTTGGCCAGGAGTTGAGATGTTGAAGAATGCTCACGTCATTAGACTGTCTCTGTCGCCGGTGCTGGCCAGGAGCTGAGATGTTGAAGAATGCTCACGTCATTAGACTGTCTCTGTCGCTGGTGCTGGCCAGGAGTTGAGATGTTGAAGAATGCTCACGTCATTAGACTGTCTCTGTCGCCGGTGCTGGCCAGGAGTTGAGATGTTGAAGAATGCTCACGTCATTAGACTGTCTCTGTCGCTGGTGCTGGCCAGGAGTTGAGATGTTGAAGAATGCTCACGTCATTAGACTGTCTCTGTCGCCTGGTTGCTGGCCAGGAGTTGAGATGTGGAAGAATGCTCACGTCATTAGACTGTCTCTGTCGCTGGTGCTGGCCAGGAGTTGAGATGTTGAAGAATGCTCACGTCATTAGACTGTCTCTGTCGCTGGTGCTGGCCAGAGAGTTGAGATATGGAAGAATGCTCACGTCATTAGACTGTCTCTGTCGCCGGTGCTGGCCAGGACCTGAGATGTTGAAGAATGCTCACGTCATTAGACTGTCTCTGTCGCCGGTGCTGACCAGGAGTTGAGATGTTGAAGAATGCTCACGTCATTAGACTGTCTCTGTCGCCGGTTGCTGGCAGAGGTACCTGAGATGTTGAAGAATGCTCACGTCATTAGACTGTCTCTGTCGCTGGTGCTGGCCTAGGGGTTGAGATGTTGAAGAATGCTCACGTCATTAGACTGTCTCTGTCGCTGGTGCTGGCCAGGAGTTGAGATGTTGAAGAATGCTCACGTCATTAGACTGTCTCTGTCGCCGGTGCTGGCCAGGAGTTGAGATTGAAGAATGCTTCACGTCATTAGACTGTCTCTGTCGCTGGTGCTGGCCCAGAGGTTGAGATATGGAAGAATGCTCACGTCATTAGACTGTCTCTGTCGCCGGTGCTGGCCAGGAGTGAGATGTGGAAGAATGCTCACGTCATTAGACTGTCTCTTTCGCCGGTGCTGGCCAGGAGTTGAGATGTGGAAGAATGCTCACGTCATTAGACTGTCTCTGTCGCCTGTTGCTGGCCAGGAGTTAAGATGTGGAAGAATGCTCACGTCATTAGACTGTCTCTGTCGCCGGTGCTGGCCAGGAGTTGAGATGTGAAGAATGCTCACGTCATTAGACTGTCTCTGTCGCTGGTGCTGGCCAGGAGTTGAGATGTGGAAGAATGCTCACGTCATTAGACTGTCTCTGTTCGCCGGTGCTGGCAGGAGGTTGAGATGAAGAATGACTCACGTCCATTAGACTGTCTCTGTCGCTGGTGCTGGCCTAGGAGTGAGATTGAAGAATGCTCACGTCATTAGACTGTCTCTGTCGCCGGTGCTGGCCAGAGTGAGATGTTGAAGAATGCTCACGTCATTAGACTGTCTCTGTCGCTCGGTGCTGGCCAGGAGTTGCAGATGTGGAAGAATGCTCACGTCATTAGACTGTCTCTGTCGTCGGTGCTGGCAGGAGTGAGATGTAAAGATGCTCACGTCATTAGACTGTCTCTGTCGCTGGTGCTGGCCAGGAGTGAGATGTTAAAGAATGCTCACGTCATTAGACGTCTCTGTCGCTGGTGCTGGCCAGGAGTTGAGAGTTAAGAATGCTCACGTCATTAGACTGTCTCTGTCGCTCGGTGCTGGCCAGGAGTTGAGATGTTAAAGAATGCTCACGTCATTAGACTGTCTCTGTCGCTGGTGCTGGCCAGGAGTGGATGTTGATGAGAATGCTCACGTCATTAGACTGTCTCTGTCGCTGGTGCTGGCCAGGAGTTGAGATGAAGAATGCTCACGTCATTAGACTGTCTCTGTCGTCGGTGCTGGCCAGGAGTTGAGATGTTAAAGAATGCTCACGTCATTAGACTGTCTCTGTCGCTGGTGCTGGCCAGGAGTTGAGATGAAGAATGCTCACGTCATTAGACTGTCTCTGTCGTCGGTGCTGGCCAGGAGTTGAGATGAAGAATGCTCACGTCATTAGACTGTCTCTGTCTGTCTGGGTGCTGGCCAGGAGTTGAGATGTTAAGAATGCTCACGTCATTAGACTGTCTCTGTCGCTGGTGCTGGCCAGGAGTTGAGATGAGAATGCTCACGTCATTAGACTGTCTCTGTCGTCTGGTGCTGGCCAGGAGTTGAGATGAAGAATGCTCACGTCATTAGACTGTCTCTGTCGCTGGTGCTGGCCAGGAGTTGAGATGAAGAATGCTCACGTCATTAGACTGTCTCTGTCGTCGGTGCTGGCCAGGAGTTGAGATGTTGAAGAATGCTCACGTCATTAGACTGTCTCTGTCGCGGTGTCTCGGCCAGGAGTTGAGATGTAAGAATGCTCACGTCATTAGACTGTCTCTGTCGTCGGTGCTGGCCAGGAGTTGAGATGTGAAAGAATGCTCACGTCATTAGACTGTCTCTGTCGCGTGCTGGCAGAGTTGAGATGTAGAATGCTCACGTATAGACTGTAAGAATGCTCACGTCATTAGACTGTCTCTGTCGTCGGTGCTGGCCAGGAGTTGAGATGTTAAAGAATGTTCACGTCATTAGACTGTCTCTGTCGCCGGCTCTATGGCGAAGGGGTTACGGACGCAATTCGTAATCCCGCATACCGAGTTCGAAATACAGCAAAAGACTAATTAGTAGCAAACCGCCTTGCGTTGGGTTTCATAAAATAGTATGAGTCTTGATCGTTCAGAACGCAACCGCAAACTACTAAATCGTAACCTTGCTAAGAAATCACAAACAGCCAAACAATGATAATGTTGAATGCGACGTCCTGTAAAGGATATGCAACTAACATTAGACAAGAAACTAGCCTAAACGTGCTCATGAAAGGAGCGACCATTGTTATGTATGCCTACTGGTGAAGCATAACCTTTTATACTTTCAGACCTGTGTGTGATGTGACGTACCGAGTATTCCTGGATAAGACCCTGCCCTCTGGGGGTGTAAACTCCTTGATCAAACAACGGATCTAATGGATCAAATCTCGATAGTAAACCCACTATGTCGGTACTGTCTATTGTCTCTTTGTTGAAAGAGAAGCAGAAATGTAATGAACATGCGTTTAGCTAGGACATACTATTTCTCGATTTCACATATGGTGGTAGGAAAATCTTAGGTTTCTGTGCTTTAAAACAGCATATAAGATAGTCGCAATGTAGTATGTTTTTTTTTGTGGTTCTTTTAAGAACATAAATTGTATATGCAGTACGAAGTATTTGTCTCACAGCCTAGAGTCACAGCCTTTGCAGATAGAGTGGAACAGTTTCAATTGAGAATGATCGATTATGTTTGCAGAGCTGGAAATAAAAGTTTATCGACCTCTTGACAGTTCTGTTTCCTCATGCATCATCTTCACATGATGTCTGCAATGTCCTGTATCCGCCTTCATGCTAATCGAAACCTGCATCTTATTCGCAGAAAATCGTTCGTGAAAACTTTCTATACGACGACAACAGCCTGGGTGGAATAGGAGCAATAAAGCAGTTGCAATGTTCCAACATAACCATTCATTGCCTGACTATTCTGTAAATTTACAACTGATGCAGCAATTAAATCAGCATTTATTTACTATTCGAAACAATATTTCTACTGTGGATTTGTTGTTGTTGTTGTTATTATTATTATTATTATTATTATTATTATTATTATTATTATTATTATTATTATTATTATTATTATGCCATAATTATTTTATATTACGTTAAATCCTAGCTTATCGTGTTGCGACTTCCCGTGTTAGTGTAATATATCCCCTATAGTTGTATAGTCGGGTTGCCAGTTAACTTCTGCCTCTTTTAAAAGTATGTTCACCTGCAGAATTTCCACACGGGATAGAAAATGGATACAAGAGGAAATCCCTGTTCTTAATCTTAAGCTTCTGAAGGGAAAATGAAGAAGCGAGAGTTTATATCCCAACACAGCTGCCGTTAAAAAAGCAATGTAACACAACTGACAGAGACACGCCAGAGGAAGTCCCAAAGGTGTAAAATGAGACAGCACTAGTGCCTAGAAGCCTTTCTCAAAAGGGAAGATAGAGACACGCAATTCCTAGTTGTATCTGTACAATTACTGCACCAGTTAGATGATTTATGGTATGTTGCTAACTGTATACTTGCTTAGTTTCTGTTCTCTGACATTGCATGCAAAGCAATTTATTTAATTGAATGCGAGAATACTAAGTTACTGGGCTGATTTGTTGGAGGATTTGTTTTTAATTTTTTTTTCTGTTTTGTGTGTGTGTGGTGTGGGGGGTGGGGGGGAGTGTGCTGTGTGTTGGGGTTGGGGGGGGGGGGGGTTACAACAGCAGCCCCGGTGTCTGTAATGACATGCGCTGTAGTTATGAATGGTTTGTCTGCTGAAGCTGCTACCATATCACCTTTTGTGTTAAAACCCGTGTTCTATCATTATGTGATTAAACCAGTTGAAGTATCGCACATGCCGCAAAGAAGTGTGTGAGATGACTGACACATTTGCCACTGTATACAGCAAGACCACCGACCCAGACAATCCTTGGTCACTGTGAACGCTGCCTCTACTAGCTTACCCTATCACACATACAATGTATGCACACGCATTGGATATAATACAATTGCTGCTGGTGACTTACTGTTTAATTCATTCCATTGTCAGCCAACTGTGGTTAGGACTGCTTGAGGTGGAATTTTTTTTTTTTTCTGTGACAGTATGGCTTCAGGATTTTTTTTTCGCATATCCTTTTACAGGACATTGCAGTCAACACCAGCATTTTTCGCTGCTGTTGATGTCTTGGCAAGTTTTACGTTCAGTAGTTTGCTATTGTTTTCTGAACGACCGGCTCACATACCCCCGTAAGTAACGCGATCCGCTGCCGAATCTCGCGCCGCTGTGTTTCGCAAGAGAGTATACGGGATTACGAACAACGTCCTCAACCTCTACGCCAGGGAAACCGGCGGCTTCAGGATTACCCAGCTTCAATAGCAGAACATATTTATTTTAAGTGGTACGGATATCTTGTGAGACGTGAATGGTGTCGTTACGAATTTCACAATTCTTGCACTGGGATTTTTTTCATGATGTGACTTTCAGCAATTACGAGTTTGCGTTTATGATTGTCAATTCTAAATAAGCTTCATACTAAGACAGAGGTATCCAGACATGTAATAGTCTCCACTGGCTGTTAAGATGTGCCTTAGCTTCGGGCATTGAGAGCTATGCATTATCGACCCACACTTCTTTCCAGTTTCATTAATATACTGTTTGCTGCAACCAACATACTGAAGTTACTAAAGAAAAATGCAGCAGGCGGTTACAGTTCAGGAGATATATTGACGTTTTCTGTTACGCTACAATTTGCTGATAAGTGCGAACACATTTATCACATGATCACGGAGATCAGCACCGCATAGGCAATAGTCTCTCACTATAGTGCATTCACAAATGTTTACCCTAATTCACATTCAATTCTTTGGAAAATTATTTGTTACATCGTTATTAAATTTTCTCTGCCATCTTATATTTTACTCCCACCCCAAGAAATATGTCTTTGATACGACCAAAGACAACTGACATCATGGAAAGCGACGAATGTTTCTTTGATGTTTCGAAGAAAATGTATTGAATTTCACGCTAGCAATCTTGTTTTACAGTAATGCACGTCAATTCAGGTCACCTTTGAACACTTCCGTTCCACAGTGTGACGTGCTTCTTTTAAGGTAATCCCCATTTACCAAGGAGAATATCCATGATTGAATACAGATGTTTCCATGTGAAGGTGAAATACATTTCATAATATGCACTTCATCTCTGACCCGTAAATTATATGCCGCATATAAACAAACATTGAAACCTGCTGTAAATCTCAAGAACAAAAATGTGTGTGTTGGGTGTACGTAATGATAATGTTATATGCTAAATCTCATCATTTTCCCGCAGTTGGTTACTGGGTTATGGATTGATATACGGATGCAAACATTTGTGAACGCACTATAGTTATTTCTAGCTGGGATATATGGCCTCTGATGTCCTATTGTGCATTACAAATCCCAGTTAACAGAGGTTTCCCCCACAAGAAACGAATGTTCATTGTAAATCGATAAATGTTTATTTTAGATTAAAGTAGGGGGCTGGTTTAGTGGCAGAGTTCTCTTAGTGACATTTGATTCTCTATCTACAATCTGACTGCCTGGACGAAGGATAATCAGCTGAAAAATCGGAAGAGCCCTGAAGGACAGACCATTAAGCAACGCTCACCTCATACTTCAGAAATGAACCAACAGCCAAGTACATGTGACGTGTCGTTGAAACAATCTACTCAGAATTACACTACCAATACACGCACGGTTTATCAACGACTATTAATTATTTCTCTATAATTATATAGCAGTCTTGTGTTTGATCACATAATTAAATTAATTTAATTAATTTGTGTCCACAAGACAAGAGAACCTATAATCAAATAGATCACATTTTAATTAACAACAGAAATGCATCAAACATACAGCAAGTCAGAAGTTATAGAGGAGCTGAGTGCCACAGTGACCATTTCCTCGTTGGAGCAAAATTTAAAATAAAACTTAAGAGAGCTTTCTATACTAAATTACAAAGATTACACCCAACATATAACAGAGAAAAACTACAAGACATTACAGTCAAAGAGAAATTTACAGATGAAATAAAATGTAAACTTGAAACTTTGCAAAACCCTTTGGAGGAAAGCGTTGACCAAACTTGGTTGAACATCAAGAATACAATTCAATCTACCGCAGAAGAATGTCTCGGTGTGTTAACCATGCATAGAAAGAACAGATGGTTCAATCAAAAATGTGAAGAAGCAGTCACTAGGAAGAAGAATGCCAGGCATGTATGGTTAAATGACATCAATAACATCCAAAGGAAGAGCATTATAGAAATGAATGTAAAGAGGCTACAAAAATAGTCAGACAGCAGAAGCGAGAATATATGAGTAATATAATCAAAGATATGGAAACTAATCACCAGAAAAATGAATCCAGAAAATTTTTTAAAGTACTGAAGTCAATGAAACGAGGGCACCAACAAAACACATATGGTTTTAAAAGACAAAAATGGGAATATGATAAATACCAATGAGGAAATGTGCAACACATGGAAAGAATATTTTATTGAATTACTAAATTGTGAAGCTCCAAGTAACATTTTCCCACAGGAAGAGGTTCTAACATGCGAACCACAAATTGAAGAACCTACATTTGAAGAAATCCTATATGTAATCACACGACTTAAAAACAATAAGGCAACTGGGACTGATGGAATTGCTGCTGAATTTATAAAGGCAGGTGGCCATGCATTACATCTAAAGCTATACGAACTAATAATAAAAATCTGGAGGACAGAAGAATTACCCCGGCAATATTTTCAAACACCGCACAGTCATTAAAAATACGCCCTGTACAAGCGAGTGATTGTGAAGTGCCTATTTTATTACACTACTATGTTCCCTCACACGAAGAAATAAGAGTTATATCCACAATGCTGTACGATCGTATTGATAGGGAATCATTTACTATGGCTATATACTTGTACATCTTCATATAATACAGTATGGCGTTGGTGGACACGACTGTCCACAACCTGCTGTCTCTTGTGCTGCCAATCATTTCTCATACCGACACTCCTCCATGCCATGATGTCCAAGTGTCTAAATCTTCTATCTTGGTTACTCGCTGCCTCCCCTCCCCTCTAGCTTTCTCTTTCTCATGGCATGTCCAAAGAATGCGTACTGTGTTTTTCGTGTGCGAATGGCCAGTTCTGTTTGTAAAACTTCTTTCGAGATATATTTATTACTCTGTCAATCGATCCATGGTTATCTCATCAATTTTCTATAAACGACATCTCCGCAGCTTCCTCATGATTCCTCACTTGTCTTCTAATTGTCCATAATTCTCTACTGTACATTAGGATTGGCTCAAATATAGCTCTTAAGGACTCTTTTCCTCACCTTGATTGACAAAGATCAATTGCAGAGAATATTCTCCATCTTGTGAAATATTGCCTTTGCTTCTTTAATATATCTTCCGTTTGCTGTTATTAAAGTACCCGAAAACTTAAATACATTGACTATTATCACATGTGTTCCATTCATGTTGATACTGCATTTGGGTATACGATTATTAATTGTAATAACCATTATTACTGTTTTTCTGTTATTCATACCAAGTCGTTTGTTTTCATTTTCTGTTGTATTTATATCTATCATTTCTTGCAACTTGCGTTTCGTTTTCCACGACCACAGTCATGTCATCAACATAACGCAGGTTTTTTGCTTTATGTCCACCACCTGTGATATCCACGGCATGTCTTGCATGGATCTCGTTATTAATTCACTGTACAGATTGAACACATTGGGTGATAATACACAATCTTGTATAACATACACATAGGGTGATAATACACAATCTTGTATAACATACACATAGGGTGATAATACACAATCTTGTATAACATACACATAGGGTGATAATACACAATCTTATAACATACACATTAGGGTGATAATACACAATCTTGCATACCATACACATTCTTAGATAATACACAATCTTGCATATACACATTGGGTGATAATACACAATCTTGTATAACATACATATTGGGTGATAATACACAATCTTGCATAACATCCTTTCTAATGTTTTGAAATGTTCCCAACTGCTTGTTAAACCTTATGGGTGCTCTATGTTGCCAATACATGTTCTTTATTATTTTGGTTGACAGGGTAGGAATGCATTCTGCTCTGATTTGTAGTATTTTTCTGATATGCTTGTTGTTCCAACGTCCTCGGATTGTTGTGACTGCTTCTAATAAAGATGGTAATGGTAATTTACACTTCTGCATTGTCCAATTGCTTATATTTGCATGGTTTTATTGTAGTTAGACCCCTTTTTATGCACTTAACGTCCAAAGAAAGAAGAGGACAGACACAAATCGAAATACAGATCGAGAAATTAAGCAACGGTTCTCTATTGTATGGACTTTCAATATAACCTGTAACCACCACTTCTTTGGTTACATTTTCTCATTTATAAGTAAAAGTAGGACAGCAATATAATTATCACTGAGATTTATCATTAATGTATTTGTCTAAATAATCTAAATCGCAGGAATGTCCCGTCGTCATGCTCATTACAAAGAGCTATAATGATTTGACTAGGCCCTATCCCCCATATTGGGAGTGATAATTTGTTCACTAGATTACAGATACTACTGAAATTACCATCTTACAAGCGCGATCTAAATACAAGATTAAATTTTTGTTACACTGCTATCAACCAGTGTGGCCTGTCTCGTAAGGAAAAACCAATCTCGGAAAAGAAATGAGGTTGTCTCCCGTGAAATACCCAGTGGTAATAATGGTGTTCGCTTGTTTTTTCATCAATCACTTGCTGACTTCAATCTTTCTCACGCGTGTGTGGTACGACGTGTCAGATAGTTATCTCCAGTTACCATATAATTCAAGGTTCTAGGTGTCCTGGCGTTCTGGTGATACTTATTTTGTAATTATTCTGGTTAGTAAATAAACAGCCTAAGAGAAAAGGCGCAGACTGTAGCGTAGATAGGAAACAAGAGTGTGTTAAATGATGTGATTCAATTAAATGTAGGTATATCTTTCACCTGTTAGATTGTTTGGTGTTGCCCTCTAATATCTACATCCATTTTCTTGCCTTCTACCTGTGCTAGTTAATGTTGTAAACGTACCTATCTTATTACTTTGATGAATGGAGGAGTTTCTTAATGGTCTCCGGTTCGTTGCTCGAAAAAAATGTGTGGTCTCTGAGAAAGGATGGCATGTAAATAAATGCCCGTCGTCTACAACCGGAAATGGAAGCACGGTAGGACATTTAAACTTGACTGCCTCCACTGGCTGTTGTAATCGCTGTTCACATTTCAAGCTGTGTTCACTTCGTTGTCACTGATGTCTCAGAAAGTCAGTAACACCGAAAAGAGGTGTCTTGTCGGTGTAGGAAATCTTTTGTAATTATCTTTCACAAAATATTAAGAGCAAATCTTACGTTAGTATTATTTGTAATAGCCAAGGCATCGTCTTCATCAGTATCAGTATCTGTCTTGCCAGCAGGCGTAAACGTGCATCTCTTTCCACAGATCTCGGTCTTTGGTGCTGTGGATCAACTTTTCTGACGATATTCCTCCATGTTACCATCTAAGTCCACCCAACATCATTTCTCTTGGTCTGCCTATGCCTCATATTCCTCTAATGTTTCCAATTGTCACGATATTCCCCAATGCTTCTCTTCTCATCACATGACTCAAGAATGATGTTTGTTTTTTCCTTATAATTGTAATAATGTTCTAGTTTCATTAAACTCTTATAGGAAATCGTTGTTAGTGGACTCCTAGTCCAAGGTATGTGTACCATTCATCTCAGGAACCACGTCTCAGTTCTGAAATATATTAAATTGTTGTTTTTTTTTGGGGTGATAATGTGATGGTTTACCCATGACCTTCACATCCACATAGAGGTATTTTATATCTGCCTTTGTCAACCATTTCCGAATGTCGTGACAAGTGAGTGCTCTGCTCAGCTGCAGAGTTGTCTTCTTATCTCGGTGGATATTCGGTCATAATCAAGACGAACAAAATTACATGATAATAAATATTCCTGTTTCTTTACTTAATGAGAAAATATTACGCAACCAATGTGAAGCCGAGGCTGAGAACTCAAAGGTGTCCGCTTCTGTTCCATTCCAGGTAGGGCTGAGAATTTCCCCAACCACCATTAGTGTCTAATTATATCATGTATCCCCCTGGAAGTTGAAAATAGCAAAGAGTAGACTATAAGGTCGCTGTCCTGGCAAAATCATAAGGAAAGAAAACCTAGCCAGGAGTAGAGTATGTGACCTTGGATGGAATCTGGAGGAAGCAAACGTACAGAAATACATGCCGTAGTCAGACACACTGATCCCTGGGGTGTATAGCTAAGTGGAGCACTCCACTTCACAGAGAAACGAAGTAGTAGCAGAAATAACGCAAACTGAAACTGCGCATTAAAATGTACTGGAGGGGTACTATTTTATCTGGACTTTACATTGTTAGATTAAATTCGAAATTTAAAAAACAATAATTGTTTTATGTTACAATGTATAATCAATTAGAAATAACCATGCTAATTAAACGTTAAAAATATATCTTAACTTGGATACACGTGTTAGCTTTACTTTTAAAAATGTGAGTGAATTTGAAATTAAAGTGCTACCGAAACCATAAACAGACCAGGCAACAAAATCCAATAGACTGACTCAAAATATGGGTTACCCACAGTTTCTAAATAGGACTGTTTCTTTCATTGATTTGGATTGATACCAAGCTTTAAGCCTTAAACCATTTGTTACAGCCCCGATTCTATCTTTAATTAAATCAACATAGACAAGTTAAATGCACCATGGAGACACTAAACAATATCTATTTGCACTGATACAGAACATGGCAAGGCTCTATCATTGTTAAAATCAAAAGAATACATCATAAATGATGGAAGATTCGCAGGAAACTATCCTGTCGAGGATCGATTGCATTGATTGTCCATTATGCCGTTATTCGTCTAGTCCGGTAGTTCTATTGCACTTCATTATCCATGATAGTTCGATTACAATGAGAAGGAAATGTCAGCAGCCAAGAGTAGATCGAATATTCCCTACAAGTGCGTATTTGACATCTGTTCTCATTCAAATGGTTATCTTGCACGCGTATCGGTTAATAGATCTGGCCATGTGCATCTATTTGCTCAGTGTCCTGCTGTCGGAAAACACTGTTTACTTGTGCGTGTTTTTATGTGTTTGCTCCTTGGGATCAATTTTTGTGTTTATTTTATTACAATCTTGCCAGAATGAGAATTCTATTAGAGTTTCATTTGTGTCCCACTATTTAGCATAGGCACGCATTAACAAATGTGTGGAATTTTTTTTAAGTAATTCTTTAAGTTGTTCTGCATGTTTCTGATCAATATTGTAGTATTGCAACGGAGTATATAACACCCGTGTTAAAAATTACAAGTTTTGTGCTACGTTTAATGTCTTTGGCTTTCTACAAATTACATAGTGCTTTGAAAGCTCATCTTGCCTTTAAGTTAGACAGATAAAGGTAAAAAGTGCTGGCATATCCAAAGCCCTTCCATATCAAACCTATCAGTTGAGTTATCACTTATTTTGACAGCTGCTATTTGTTCATCGTAGATTATTTTCTAATGATCTATACTAAATGAAGTGGGAGGCCCATTTTAGTCATTTTGTTTCACAATTCTTAATGTTCTATAGAGTCAAACACCTTTGATTAGCCTGTAAATGAAGAGTATAAATATACACAGTACTCTCTGCTTGAGTCTAAAACTGCACTCATATTACATTTCTGTATTTAGGAGGCCTGCTGCAAAAAATATGTCGTAATAATTCTGCCTGTGTAAATTCCCGTGTTGAGGATAATTCTGCATTATGTAGTCAAAGTGAGACTAAATTTAGTCGACTACATTCTGGAAATGCTATACAGAACCAGTTTTGCTGTATGGCAACGAATCTTGGAATGTAAATGAACAAATTAGGAAGAACTTAGAAGCAACAGAGATGTGGTTTTTAAGACGAATGTTGCGAATTCCTTGGACTGCCAGAGTAACTAACAACGATTGCCTGAAAGAGGCTAATGAAACTAGAACACTATATACAACAATAAGAAAGAGACAAACATCTTTCTTTGGTCATGTGATGAGAAGAGAGGCATTGGAGAACATCGTGACAACTGGAAAGATCGAGGGGAAGAGAGGCAGAGGCAGACCAAGAGAAATGATGCTGGACGGACTGAGACGGTGGCATGGAGGAATATCATCAGCAGAGTTGATCCAGAACACCAAAGACCGAGATCTGTGGAGAGCCATGAACGCCTACGCCAGCCGGCACGGCACTTGATGATGATGATGACATTCTGGATAAATAGCCCAGTAGTCTCATAAACACACATAATAAATTAATCACTGGGTTTTCCAAATCATCTATCTAGTTGCCTACCATCGTATGTACACACTTGTTTCTTATCGGTAAGATCATCTATCTGTTGTCTGTCTAGCTGTCGATCTGTTTCGTAATATGATTGCCTGTTTGTCTATATGTTTTGTCTGTCTACTTACGTTATCTGTCTATCTGTCTGTTTACATGTCTGTCTGTCTTTCTAACTGCCACTCAGTTTATATGTCTGTGTGTTTGTCAGTCTATCTGTCTGTCTGGTTATAATATAAATTTCACTGTCTGAAGCTGGTGGAACCCTGCACAGAACTGATAGTTAAAATAATACCAGTCACTGCTGGGGATTGAAGCTGAATCATAGTCTTCGTGAGCAGATGCAACAACCACTGTGCCAAGCCTAGGTCATGTCATGCTCTAGGTCATGTCATGGTCTACACCGTCACCAGCTGACAGATAACACAACACATTACACTGGGCCATGGCGTCTCCCTAGGTCATGTCATGGTCTACACCGCCACCAGCTGACACATAACACAACACATTACACTGGGCCATGGCGGCTCCCTAGGTCATGTCATGGTCTACACCGCCTCCAGCTGACACATAACACAACACATTACACTGGGCCATAGCGTCTCCCTAGGTCATGTCATGGTCTACACCGCCACCAGCTGACAGATAACACAACACATTACACTGGGCCATGGCGGCTCCCTAGGTCATGTCATGGTCTACACCGCCACCAGCTGACAGAATACACAACACATTACACTGGGCCATAGCGTCTCCCTAGGTCATGTCATGGTCTACACCGACACCAGCTGACAGATAACACAACACATTACACTGGGCCATGGCGGCTCCCTAGGTCATGTCATGGTCTACACCGCCACCAGCTGACAGATAACACAACACATTACACTGGGCCATAGCGTCTCCCTAGGTCATGTCATGGTCTACACCGCCACCAGCTGACAGAATACACAACACATTACACTGGGCCATAGCGTCTCCCTAGGTCATGTCATGGTCTACACCGACACCAGCTGACAGATAACACAACACATTACACTGGGCCATGGCGTCTCCCTGGGTCATGCCATGGTCTACACCGCCACCAGCTGACAGATGACTAATACATTACCCGAGGTTATTATTCTCTAATAAGACAGCGGCTGTCCGAGTAGCTTGAATGCCGGGTTCTCCTTCGGGAGACCCAGATTTGAATACTCGGTAAGGTGTGGAGTTGTATCTGCCGTGGGTAAAAACAAAACCCTAACCTGCACAGTTCGCGGGGCCTGCATTAGCCATACGGCCTTAACTCCTCAGGCTCAAGATCCATCTGCCCTAAACCGCAAGGTACTATAGGTAGTAGTTGACAGTGACAGTTTCAATAATTATTCTC
Source organism: Cepaea nemoralis (assembly GCA_014155875.1). NCBI lineage: Eukaryota > Metazoa > Mollusca > Gastropoda > Stylommatophora > Helicidae > Cepaea > Cepaea nemoralis. The sequence goes on along the minus strand of JACEFZ010001606.1, from coordinate 162,920 downwards.
TAATACAATCACTGTACTGTGCTGGATAACGTATGTAATGTGATCACGGTCTTATCTCGGTGAAAGCAATCTTCAAACTTCGCCAAATAAGAGAGACGACAACACATAAATACATTTTCCAATATTATATTTACATATTTGGTCTTCGGAAACATCGAAACTACACGAGGTTTTAAGAGCATGGCACGATAAAGACCAGAGTTTAATTCTATGAAGAAAAGAAATCGTTATCGCAGTTCGTGAAACAGTCAACTCGAGCTGAATAATACAAAAATTAAAATCCACGAGCCAGCTACATCAAATAACATGAAAAAAGAAAAAGATTTAAAATTGAAGCAAAAATATTAGTGTGTTAGAAAAGGAATGCCATTCAGAAGCGATGTTATTTCTCTGTACAATTGTTATGCCGCTTTCAGTTCATTTAAGTATTTGTACCCATTTTTATATTTCGTTTAAACTGAAAGTTTCTATCCTGCAAACGTAATCTTGTCCATTATTTAATGTCATGTTGTACCGTTACTGTTTCCTGCAGTTTATCAGAACTATCAGTCGTTGAGGTCAACTCGAGGCATTTCAAATAACACGATAGATCTAACCACGTGTACTGATCGACACACATATAAAACATGGGGACATTGTTTCTGTTTGGTTTTGTGCTGTTTGATTTCCTAATATTGTTTCTGTTTGGTTGTTGTGCTGTTTGATTTCCTAACATTGTTTCTGTTTGGTTGTTGTGCTGTTTGATTTCCTAACATTGTTTCTGTTTGGTTGTTGTGCTGTTTCCTTTCCTAACATTGTTTCTGTTTTGTTGTGCTGTTTGATTTCCTAACATTGTTTCTGTTTGATTGTTGGACTGTTTGATTTCCTAACAATGTTTCTGTCTTGTTGTTATGATGTTTGATTTCCTAACATTGTTTCTGTTTGGTTGTTGTGCTGTTTGATTTCCTAACCCCATAGATTCAAGTCATTCAGCTTCGTATATCTTTAAGATTTGTACGATGGGTGAAGATTAATCCCATCCCTTTAGGCAAGTGAAGCCGTGGTAGAGTAGTGGCTAGGCGCTCGCCTGCCGGTCTGCTTATCATGGGTTCCAATCCGCAATGGGCAGATTTTGAAATACACCTGGACTCCCAGGTCGACAAAGTTGTTAATGGGTGCCAGAAAATGTCTTGGGAAGCAAAAGCTGCTGGTGTGATATTGACCCCATCATGTACCGTGTCTATACAACTATTGTTATAGCGTCATATATTGTTGTTGTTTTGTCCATCAAGAATGATGATGACCATTCATTTCATCCAGTGGGGTTGAAAGTATGGAGCCGTGGGTTCTAAAATGGCTGATAAGGCTTATTTTGGCTCGAAATGTTCTTTGACAATGTGGACAAAGAATGCTTGACGTTACTGGAGGAGGATTTCCTGCAGTGGTTTTTCTGTCCTGCCTTTTCTTTACAGCTCTTGCAGTCCTGGTTGCCTCACACATGACTGCACCCTTGTGTAATAATGCACGTCACGAATTTCGGTCTCTGGCTGCAGTCTCCCAGGTGTCATGATGAATTCCAAAAGCATTCAGAGAGATTTTCAGAGTGTCTTTACAGCGTTTCCTATGGCCACCTTGAGAGCGTTTACCACAACGCAGTTCGCTGTAAAAAATTCGTTTAGGAAGCCTGTGATCTGGCTTGCGAGTCAAGTGACCAGCCCAGCGAATCTGGTTCATCAGTAGAGTGTGCATACTGGGCATGGACGCTCTTTCTAGGACTTCAGATGTTGTACCTGCCCTCCATATACCGTGTCTATACAACTATTGTTATAGCGCCATATGTTGTACCTGCCCTCCATATACCGTGTCTATACAACTATTGTTATAGCGCCATATGTTGTACGTGCTCACCATGCACCGTGTCTATACAACTATTGTTATAGTGCCATATGTTGTACGTGCCCACCATATACCGTGTCTATACAACTATTGTTATAGCGCCATATGTTGTACGTGCCCACCATGTACCGAGTTTATACAACTATTGTTATAGCGCCATATGTTGTACGTGCCCACCATGTACCGAGTTTATACAACTATTGTTATAGCGCCATATGTTGTACGTGCACACCATGTACCGAGTTTATACAACTATTGTTATAGCGCCATATGTTGTACGTGCCCACCATGTACAGTGTTTATACAACTATTGTTATAGCGCCATATGTTGTATGTGCCCACCATGTACCGTGTCTATACAACTATTGTTATAGTGCCATATGTTGTATGTGCCCACCATGTACCGTGTCTATACAACTATTGTTATAGTGCCATATGTTGTATGTGCCCACCATGTACCGTGTCTATACAACTATTGTTATAGTGACATATGTTGTATGTGCCCACCATGTACCGTGTCTATACAACTATTGTTATAGCGCCATATGTTGTATGTGCCCACCATGTACCGTGTCTATACAACTATTGCTATAGTGACATATGTTGTATGTGCCCACCATGTACCGTGTCTATACAACTATTGTTATAGCGCCATATGTTGTACGTGCCCACCATATACCGTGTCTATACAACTATTGTTATAGCGCCATATGTTGTACGTGCCCACCATGTACCGAGTTTATACAACTATTGTTATAGCGCCATATGTTGTACGTGCCCACCATGTACAGTGTCTATACAACTATTGTTATAGTGCCATATGTTGTACGTGCCCACCATGTACCGTGTCTATACAACTATTGTTATAGTGCCATATGTTGTACGTGCCCACCATGTATCGTGTCTATACAACTATTGTTATAGTGTCATATGTTGTATGTGCCCACCATGTACCGCGTCTACACAACTATTGTTATAGTGCCATATGTTGTATGTGCCCACCATGTACAGTGTCTATACAACTATTGTTATAGTGCCATATGTTGTACGTGCCCACCATGTACCGTGTCTATACAACTATTGTTATAGCGCCATATGTTGTACGTGCCCACAATGTACCGAGTTTATACAACTATTGTTATAGCGCCATATGTTGTACGTGCCCACCATGTACAGTGTTTATACAACTATTGTTATAGCGCCATATGTTGTATGTGCCCACCATGTACCGAGTTTATACAACTATTGTTATAGTGCCATATGTTGTACGTGCCCACCATGTACCGAGTTTATACAACTATTGTTATAGTGTCATATGTTGTACGTGCCCACCATGTACCGTGTCTATACAACTATTGTTATAGTGCCATATGTTGTACGTGCTCACCATGTACCGTGTCTATACAACTATTGTTATAGCGCCATATGTTGTACGTGCCTTTAGGCGTGTAATAAGGTCCTTTACTTTTACATTTGAAGTTGTGGGCGGCGGTAGCGCAGTGGCTAGCAGGCCCAGTGTTCATGTGGTCGAATCCCCAATAATTGTTTTTAATACATCTTGACTCCGAAATGGACCCAGTCTAAAATGTGTACCAGGAAATGTTCAAGGAACACGACCCATTAATTGTCTGTCTCTCTATCAATCTGGATGTAAAGGTGTATGTCTTAAGAGGTGTAGAAGGAGAAACAGCCGTGCTATGTGAGTAGAAAGTGACCAAACGTGATGTGCTTTCACTGGTAGGCAGAATGATTTCGTTTCAGTTTACAACGTCTAAATACGAAAAGTGGTCAGTAGTACTATACAAGTAGATGAATCATCAGCCATACTATACTACTAGAGGAGTGATCAGCCGTACTATGCAAGTAAGGTAGCGGAGTGATCAGCCGTACTATGCAAGTAAGGTAGCGGAGTGATCAGCCGTACTATGCAAGTAAGGTAGCGGAGTGATCAGCCGTACTATACAACTAGATGAATGATCAGCCGTACTACGAAAATAGAGTGATCAACCGTATTATACAAGTAGATAAATGATCAGCTGTACTATGCAAATAGAGGATTTATCAGCTACACTATGCAAATAGAGGAGTGATCAGCCGTACTATGCAAGTTGAATGATTAGCCGTGCTGTGCAAGTAGAGGAGTGATCAGTCGTACCATGCAGGTAGCTGAATGATCAACCGAACTATACATGTAGATGAATGGTCAACCATACTACACAAGTTGATGATTGATAAGGTGTACTATACAAGTAGATGAGTGATCAGCCTACTATACAAGTAGATGAGTGATCAGCCTACTATACATGTAGATGAAGGATCAGCCTACTATACATGTAGATGAAGGATCAGCCTACTATACATGTAGATGAAGGATCAGCCTACTATACATGTAGATGAAGGATCAGCCTACTATACATGTAGATGAGTGATCAGCCTACTATACATGTAGATGAGTGATCAGCCTACTATACATGTAGATGAAGGATCAGCCTACTATACATGTAGATGAAGGATCAGCCTACTATACATGTAGATGAAGGATCAGCCTACTATACATGTAGATGAGTGATCAGCCTACTATACATGTAGATGAAGGATCAGCCTACTATACATGTAGATGAAGGATCAGCCTACTATACATGTAGATGAAGGATCAGCCTACTATACATGTAGATGAGTGATCAGCCTACTATACATGTAGATGAAGGATCAGCCTACTATACATGTAGATGAAGGATCAGCCTACTATACATGTAGATGAAGGATCAGCCTACTATACATGTAGATGAAGGATCAGCCTACTATACATGTAGATGAAGGATCAGCCTACTATACATGTAGATGAAGGATCAGCCTACTATACATGTAGATGAAGGATCAGCCTACTATACATGTAGATGAAGGATCAGCCTACTATACATGTAGATGAAGGATCAGCCTACTATACATGTAGATGAAGGATCAGCCTACTATACATGTAGATGAGTGATCAGCCTACTATACATGTAGATGAGTGATCAGCCTACTATACATGTAGATGAAGGATCAGCCTACTATACATGTAGATGAAGGATCAGCCTACTATACATGTAGATGAAGGATCAGCCTACTATACATGTAGATGAAGGATCAGCCTACTATACATGTAGATGAAGGATCAGCCTACTATACATGTAGATGAAGGATCAGCCTACTATACATGTAGATGAAGGATCAGCCTACTATACATGTAGATGAAGGATCAGCCTACTATACATGTAGATGAAGGATCAGCCTACTATACATGTAGATGAAGGATCAGCCTACTATACAAGTAGATGAGTGATCAGCCTACTATACATGTAGATGAAGGATCAGCCTACTATACAAGTAGATGAGTGATCAGCCTACTATACATGTAGATGAAGGATCAGCCTACTATACATGTAGATGAAGGATCAGCCTACTATACAAGTAGATGAGTGATCAGCCTACTATACATGTAGATGAAGGATCAGCCATACGAAGCAAGTAAAGTAGCGGAGTGATCAGTCGTACTATGAAAAGTAGAAGATTGATCAGTCGTACTATGCATGTAGATGAATGATCAACCGTACTATACATGTAGATGAATGATCAGCCATACTGTGCAAGTAGATGAATGATCAGCCGTGCTGTGCAAGTAGATGAATGATCATCCTATTATACAATTAGATGAATGATCAGCCGTATTATGGAAGTAAAGTAGAGGAGTAATCAGCCGTTTATACAAGAAGAAGTGTAATCAGTCGTACTATGCAAATAGATGAATGATCAGCCATACTATGCAAATAGATGAATGATCAGCCATAGTGTGCAAGTACATGAATGATCAGCCGTGCTGTGCAAGTAGATGAATGATCATCCGTACTGTGCAAGTAGATGAATGATCAGCCATACTGTGCAAGTAGGTGAATGATCAGCCATACTGTGCAAGTAGATGAATGATCAGCCATACTGTGCAAGTAGATGAATGATCAGCCATACTGTGCAAGTAAAGGAGTGGTCATTTGTACCATGCAAGTAGATGAATGATCATCCTATTATACAATTAGATGAATGATCAGCCGTACTATACAAGTAGATGAATGATCAACCGTACTATACATGTAAATGAATGATCAGCCGTGCTGTGCAAGTAGATGAATGATCAGCCGTACTGTGCAAGTAGATAAATGATCAGCCGTACTGTACAAGCAGATGAATTATCAGCCATACTGTGCAAGTAGAGGAGTGGTCAATTGTACCATGCAAGTAGATGAATGATCATCCTATTATACAATTAGATGAATGATCAGCCGTACTATGCAAGTATATGCTGATCAGCCGTATTATGCAAGTAGAGGAGTGGCCAGCGTACTATGCAAGTAGAAGAATTATCAGCCGTACTATGCAAGTATATACTGATCAGCCGTACTATGCAATTAGATGCTGATCAGCCGTACTATGCAAGTAGATGCTGATCAGCCGTATTATGCAAGTAGAGGAGTGGTCAGCGTACTATGAAAGTGGCGGAGTCAGCCTTACCACGCTTCCACAGAAGTACAGAAAGATTGGTTCTCTGAATGATTTCAGTCAAAAGAAGATGGCCCGTCGTATTATGCAAGTAGAAGAGTTAACAACCATAGTATCACTTCCGGTCGCCAGCATGGCTGTTAGGCTTTGAGTCGTTAAGGCCTGTGGCGTGTTTATGCTTGCAGCTACTGTTAGCAATCGCATTTTCCTCATGTTGGACTGGTTATAGTGTGTGTGTGTGTGTGTTTTTTTTTTTTTTTTTTTTTTGCCAACGGAGGGAAAATGATGAGATTTAGCATATAACCTTATCATTATGTCAACACAACAAAAAAGTTTTTGTTCTGGAGATTGTACAGCAGATTTCAATGTTTGTTTATATGCGGTATATAATTTACGTCTCCCGGATTCATGCCTTCATTTTAAGAGTATTACAGCTTCAGCAAGACACATTCGCGCTATTTTTGAAATTTGTCTCGCGGTTTTGGTTTGGCACAGAATGAGCGAATTTATATGGGATAGTTCAGAGGTGTTGTCAAACTGTGGGTTATTTCATGAAACGTGATTATATAAATAAATCTTACCATTAATGTAATATTAATAGCTAATATTTGAATGTGTTAATACTGTTCAATGGGATTAAAAGTGAAATTGTGTACACTTCAAAACATCGTTATGAAGTTGTACACATATTTTTGTCAAGAAGCTGATCGCAGGAAACTGTTTCATACTGTTACAAATCCCGAAAAAAGAACAGTGCATGCATTAGGTTTGAGTAAACGATTGTTTCGTCGATGGGTGCAAGAATCTGAAATGAAATCAACACGCGATAAGCAAACGGTAGGTAGAAAGGCAATTGTAGACAGCTTTGACAAGGATGTCATCAGGACGAGTTATTATAAAAATGATGGATGCCAAAGAAACAGTGACTTTAAGAAAACTGAGGGTTTTGTTGAGAAAGGACAATAACATAGTGGAACAACTTTGTGGAAAATTATAAAGACATTAGGCTTCACTTTTAGAAAGTACAAGGGAGGTAGAAATATCCTTTGCGAGCAACCGCATTTAGGAGCCATGAGAAGCAGATACCTACGTGAAATAAGGGAAATGCGGAAAGAAAATTATGACATAGTGTATTTGGATGAGACGTGGATCAATGCGCACCACACATGTGAAAAGAAATGGCAATCAGTGGATGGAAAGATAAAGCGTTATTTGCCCAGTAGTAAAGGACAGCGTTTGGTCATAGCCCATGCTGGTAGTACTTATAATGGCTTACTACAGAATGCTGGGCTCGTGTTCGTATCAAAGCATACAGACAATAGGGATTATCATAATGAGATGAATGGTAATGTATTTAGAGATTGGCTCGAGAATACAGTACTTCCATCCCTTGATAGACCGTCTTGTCTAATGATGGACAATGCATCATATCACAATGTTGTTGCCCAAGAAGACAAAATAACTACGGCATCGAGCACAAAGGAAGCCATAAAGATATGGCTCCGAAGGGAAAATATACCATTTCCAGAAACATATTTCAAGCTACAGAATGTTGTCCCTTGTAAAACAGGCGCAAAAAAGCAAGAAATTTCAAATCGACAAGTTGATAGAAGAGCATGGCCATAGGTGCTTGAGACTTCCGCCGTATCATTCTCATTTAAACCCTATAGAACATGTGTGGGCTAAAATTAAAGGACAAGTGGCAGCTGCCAATACTACATTCAAATTGTCTGACGTCAAGATACTAACCCAGTCCGCGCTATTAAATATTGATAAAAGTTACTGGAAAAAATGTGAGGACCATGTGTTGAAAGAGGAAGAGGACTATTGGAGAAAGGATGGATTTAATTTTATGCAACCAAGAGCAATCATCAACCTACTGGAATCGTCCGACACAGATTAAGGTCTGAGCAGATCGCAGACCTTAATCTACGTACACACTTACTGGGATATTTTGCTCCAACTATTCAGACGAATTGCAGGCCCTAAACATTACAGCATCAGCATCAGCTGAAGAAACAAGAAGGAAATGAAAAATAAGGTAAGAAATATATTCCTTCTACTTTCCTGTTAATGTACAAATTATTTACCCCGTGCCTCTGTAAATTCTCTGTCTTTACTAATATTACACATTGCATCTCTCTTGGGATTCTCTGTGGTGAAGTGGTCAAGCTGTCTGACTCGGGCTCCGAAGGTTGTATGTTCGATTCCGGGCCGCGTCCTTCATTTGACGAGTGCATTTTTTCGGAGACTCCCGAGGGTCGTCGCTTGAGCTACGGAGTTCGTGCTTTGTGCGACGCTTTCCGCGCTGTGGAAAGAAACTGAGCCATATGGGATAAAAACCCGGTGCAATGCAGCCGACCCTGTCGATTTTAAGCTACTTCTTTCATTGCACCCACTCCCATACGAATCTGGATACGCCTTTGTGTGTCATCTGAATTGGCAGGTCTCCCATTACTGTAAACATAACTTCGTTAGCGAGAAATCACTAGTTGTTCAGCAAAACATCAAAGGAATATCGCCGCTTTCGATGATTTAAGTTGATTTTGGACCTATCAAAGACATATTCCTTGGGTGGGGGTAAATATAAGACGGCTGGGAAAATTTCATAACGATGCAACTGACAGTTTTCAAAATAATTGATCGTGAATGAAGGCATTCAAATCGGAACATACTATAGTAGATGGTTCCGTCGCTCTGCTACTGAGTGTGTGCGTGGGCGACACCATGAGCTGTGAAATTCGCGTGGAATGCTTTTACATACGTCCTGTACAATGAACTGCATGTTCGGAACAATGGCTACCGGCGGTTGCTGAATTGACTGTTTTGCCCTGTCTGTTCACGAGTGCATTTTTTCGGGAGAATCCTGGGAGTCGGCGCTGAAGTTGCGGAGTTCGTGCTTTGTGCGACACTTTCGGCGGGTCGCCCTGCGGTGAGAGACCGAGCCATGTGAGAAAACCCGGGTCAATGAGGTCTTTCTGGTGACTGTCGAGTACATCGACGATGAAGTGTGGTATTCGTGGATGAATTTTGTTTTGACATTCTGACGGCGGCATTATGCACAGCGTACCTGTGCGGGCTTATTGGATTGACGAGACTCCCGTCTATTCTACTTTTAACTTTGGACAGTGGGGAGCATTTTGTGTGATATTCGCTGGCACGGGAATTGAGCATAATGGGGACGACCCGTTGCCGTGTAGTTGGAACCTCGACTAACTAACTAACTAACAACCATGGTATGCTTCTTCTTCGTCTTATCTTCCTCTTCTACTTCTTTTTTTTTTCTTTACTTATCCTTTTTTTTTTCTTCTTAAGCCTTCGAGACTACTAGTAAATTAATGGCCTCACAACCCAGCATGCCATGCGTTTTGTTGGCCAATTCATGGTTGGTTGGATGTTAGCAGACGACTGTTTTTACGATATGACCAACCTCATTAGTTACCTTTTACTACACGCTCATGAGGTGTACATTATTACTATTCCTTACTTTCTCTTTGGGGCCCCGGTAACACAAGAGTGTATGCTCCCACTGGTAAACATAAAGATTTCTTCAATCCACAACGTTTGGATTTTAAAAGTAGACAGGAAAATGTATTCTCCCCACAACCCTTAACCAGGAGTAGAAAATGACCAGCAGCATCACGTTTCCTTTGACGGAAACATTTATTCCTCGGTAACGTCTAAAGCCAAGTAGAAGACACGGAGATTATTTTTAAGTATTGTATGCTAGTACAGCGTTTGCAAATCCTTGAAATGAATATATTCTTGACTATAAATATAATATACACACATTGTACTACACCGCTCATTGATTCATCGTTCAGAGGGTTTACATACTATTTAATTACTCTTATATTTCTGTGAATAGGTCATTATAACCTTCCAAAACAAGACAAGAATTTCTTACAAAGTTTTCTTTGGCTTTTCAATCACATCATCTAGCTGGGCTGCCACAATAAACCAATATTTTTTTTTTAATTCGCATATCCATTTACAGGACTTAGCTGTCAACAGCAGCATCTTTCAGCTGTCTGTTGATCTCTTGGCAAGATTACGCTCAGTAGTTTGCCATTGCTTTCTGAGCGGCCAGCTCAGTTATCCCGCAAGTCACCAGCGGGGGTCGAACTGCTGCCAGCTCTCGCCCGCTACGAGATTCTGCGTGATAAGCGGGATTACGGAGAAAGTGTTGTAACCCCTCGGCCAGAGAGACCGGCAAACCAATATTAGCAATAATAATTTTCTCGTTATGTGTTGGATAATGCATGTCTAGATGCCGGATATTTACACACTAATCTTATATTTCTACGGGCAACACATTATCTACATTGCAACCGAAATTAGAATATTTTCCATTCTGAGATAACGTCATCATCATTTGCCACGTAAATAAGCATGGGGGTTAAAAGGGGGGGGGAGGTGAAGAGGGGGGGGGGGGAGGGGGCACCGGTTCGCCATCTCACATAATCACCAGAGTCTAGGATCAGTCCTATGTTCTTATTTATACCACGTGAGAAAGTGATAAACAAATGAAAATCGTAAACTCATTACAGAAATTAGATGTAGACAGTCAAAATATTTTGGACAAGTTATGAGAGTAAATAAATTGGAAAACTTGGTGACAACTGGCAAGATCGAGGGGAAGAGAAAAGGGGGAAGACAGAGAAGTAAATACCTGGATGGTTTGGCCACGTTGAGACGGGAACACTGAGCTGTTCCACAGCTCTGGTAATCGAGTGAAATGGCGAATCATTACCGCCCACCTTATCGGCATGACTCATGATGGATGGATGGAGCAAGTGACCCTATATTTCTCGCTCTGGCTTTCTTTGTTCATTTTCCATCAGCGTTGCCAGTTATCACTAAATATTCTCCTTATAATATGCTCCCAAAAACATCTGGACTGCCTACTTTAATTTCTGGAATCAATTTACAAATTTCGTTTATTTTTTGTTGAACTTGCTGATTGGTTTTTCTCTCTGTTCATGGTATAATTTGCGTTTTCCTCAGAAATCACATTTCCATAACCATTAGATGTTCTCAGCTTGTCTGCTTATTGTCCATATTTTATACCAACATACAGTATAGGTTTTATATAGCACCGCAACGCTACTTTTCTTAGTGCAATTGACAGCCTTTTATTTTTATTCTGAGATAAGCCTGTCACAATTAGACTTTGCATGTTGTTTCACTGCACTTTTGCATTGACATAATCGTTATGTTGTGTTGTTCTGTTCATATAATTCTGAAAATTATTCTGTAAAATCACACCTTGTGTGTTTGTTTACTGTTTGCCCAAGAGATCACAAGGATACATCTGCCTATCTATCTGCCTGCCTGCCTGCCTGCCTGCCTGTCTGTCTGTCAGTAGTTCGCCATTTCTTTCTGAACGACCGGCTCAATACCCCTTTAAGTAACCAACGCGACGCGTTCCCCGCCGAATCTCGAGCAGCTGTGTTTCGTACGAGAGTATACGGGATTACGAACAACGTGCTTAACCCCTACACCAGGGAAGACCGGCTCTGGTTAATTGGTTGACTTTAATTATAGGATACTGTTTTGTTTTTTTTAATGTTCGTTCTCTTCAAATCAGCATCGGAGGATTTGGGAGCAGGCCGCTTTGTGTTGATTTTCACGAGGGTAAAAGCATCGGTCGTTCAGAAAGTATTGGCGCAAGAACAATTGATAGAAAAGCATAAATAGCCAAGCAATGCTGTGCTTGATTGCGAAGTACAGTAAAGGACATACAAGATACTTTAACTTTCTTTAATTTATGTTCCTGTTACTTTCTTTGATCATATTATCCAACGTGTGATTGTTGAATATGCAACACATGGTCTCTACAATTCAACCCAGAGAGGTACAACTGCATCCCTGATCCCCGTCATGGGTTGTGGTTATTACACCTTTTCTTTTTTGGACGCACAATGTAACAAACCATCGTCTGTCAAGAAGACAAGGTGCCAGACAGTCAGAATGTTGCATATGAACAAATGCTTTTACAGTAATTATGCGGAAAACGACCTGCAATCAATTACGGACGCCATGTGTAGGCACAAACACATATCTGTAAGACAGTTTCTATTGTTTTCAAACATGCATACTGAATAGTTGGAAGAATGCTCTTACACGTCCCCGTTTATATTCTGTCATCATACATGCACGTGATTAATATCCTTTGCGAACGGGGTTCTCACGCGGGGAAATCTGGTGCCTCGTGAGAAATAATATTGGGTTGCATATTAATTATAAGGAGGCCACAGCAAATGTCCTATTTTAAGGTAGGGTTCTACATTAGATTCTTAGGCGACAACCAAAACTACATTGTTGTTAATATAATCAATGTTTCACAATCCTCACATCTCATTGTATGTGCTGACTCATACATTCGTTAACACTATCTATCTTGCTGTCTGTCTATATGTCTGTCTATCTATCTGTCTATCTGTATGTCTAAATATCTGTCTATCTATCTGTCTATATATCTGTACATCTATCTATCTGTCTATCTATCTGTCTATCTGTCTGTCTGTCCGTCATTTTGTCCGTCCATCCATCCATCCATCCATTCATCCACCTGCCTGCCTGCCTGCCTACCTACCTACCTACCTACCTACTTACCTACCTACCTACCAAGCTACCTACTTACCTACCTGCCTGCCTGCCTGCCTGCCTGTAAACCTGTCTGTCAACATGTCTGTTTATTTTTCTGTCTGTGGCTTTATATGTGTCCTTTGGTCGGTCTGTCAGTCGATTTGTCGGTCGGTCGGTTCGTCTCCTATTGAATATATAATGTTCTATTAATGTGTGTGAGTGTTAATTAATGTGTAATGTGACGTTTTCATTCGATGACAATTGTTAGCTTAACATAATGACACTTTTTAACAAAGAAAATGGTCATGGATTAGAATCACATGGTAGCGGATTTTAAAAATTGACCTGGCTTCTGAGGTCGACCCAATCTAAAATGTGTTCCAACACTTTCCCGGAGAGTAAAGTCGGCAGATATAAATGTTACCAGATCACCCCTGAAGTGCTGATTGGTCTTTAGATATATGGGCCCAGCACCGTATCTTTAATACGCCTGAAACTGTGTAAACTGGCCCTTTACATGTTCTTACTTGCAAATGCCAAAATCACTTAAAGTACCAGATGTGTGACCTTTGTTGTGTGGAATTCCCTTTCATTATGGTGCGGAAAATACATGCTGCACATTCAGACAGTATCAGTGACCATGTGTGTTATGTTTTTCTGCCAAAATATGATTTATCTTTTCACATCATATAATATATAACTCTTCAGTACGCACCTGATGATAGGCAGCCAAATACGATATGTAATAAATTACGCAACTTAATGTTTGTGGGTGATGCTTTTAAATTATATAAAGGAATGCATTGTTTTGTATAAATGTGTAGTTATTATATATGTATGTATTATATATGTATGTATTATATATGTATGTATTATATATGTATGTATTATATATGTATGTATTATATATGTATGTATTATATGTGTATGTATTATATGTGTATGTATTATTAGATACCATCTAGTTATCTGTATTTTATTACTTATTAATATTCTGCCCTGCTTAGACGTATATATGCAGTACTACAATATTCTTCGATTTGCAGGACATATGCTTTTGTTAGATGCTGTATTATGTTTAGTATCTCAAAGAATAAACGTTAGCAGACAAATGCAGCAGTTTCTTTATCTCGATCAACTCATTACATAAGATACCTTGTTTCCAGCTGCAATATCAAGTATAGGATAGGTGTAGGCAATAAAACCACATTCTGGGAGAAATAAACGTTTCTTACATCATGTAACATCAATATTGAGTGACGGGAAAGAATGATCTCTGCCCATAAGTGACTTGTTGCAAAATGCAGTTCTGAAGCATGGACTCTAGCTAAAAGTATGAAATATACCTGAGAATGTTCGCCTCTATGCCTGTCACTCAGACAAGGAGCTAATGTCCTTTACTCGGGCAGGGAAATACTATATTCTTTACTCAGGCAGGGAGCTAATGTTTTTACTCAGGCCGGAAGCTAATGTTTTTACTCAGGCAAGAAGCTAATATTTTTACTCTGGAAAGGAGCTATTGCTTTTACTCCGGCAAGGAGCTAATGTCTTTGGAAAGCTACAGCAAATACATTGTCTGCACAAACTGTTAACATTGAGGCGTTAGGGCTTCTTTAATAAAATAACATCAGCAGTGAGCTGCGGAAAGGAATAATCAGAACGAATATTTCAGTAACCAGACTAACTATCTATCTAGATGATGATTGCACAGTTACTTAGGCAATGGAATAAATATTTGGAAAGCTACTGTGAATACTTTGTACAAACAATTAGTAATGAAGTATTCCATTAAAATAACACTTTTCTTTAATCAAAGGGCATCAAAAATAAGCCGTGGAAGAGAATAGTCACTACACTGATTTCACTCATCATACTATTAATTGCATTATTACTGCCTCAAAGAACTACATGATTTTGAAAGCTACTGCAATTACTTTCTCTGAACATACAGTTAGTAATGATTGAATATTGTAAAATGGATTTTTATTCAGCCAACAATAACTATATGGCGAGAGACATGTCCACAGCTATAAACACAATTCAAGAGGGGGTTATTGAGGACAAAAAAATTAACTGAGAACCACTCGTCTAAAAAAAGGGACACTATAAAAAGCATTCCAGTTAGCGGGGTAGTGGTATCCCCTATAAAAGCAGATGTTAACGACTCCTTATCTCCGTTAGTCTTCGGGACACCCTTGGGCAATGTGGAGTACCCGTTTAGCCCCAGACCCTATCATGGTTATGTGATGCCATGGAAGCAGGTGGTGGATGAAGTATGAGAGCAGCCGATAGATTGTTGGTTATGGACTGCACTCTGCCGCGATAGGCAGATGATCTCATCAGTAGAGACAATGGCTATGACCACCGACTAGTACAGTCACAGCCCAGAAGGAAAGCAATGGCAAACTACCTTCTGCAAAACATGCCAAGAAACCCTAACAACCATGAACGAAAACATAATAAGAAAGAGAACTGGTGGCGAAACCCCCAGGCCAGGCAGATCAGATAACACTGGGGAAGAGTGTGACACAGGGACCAGTACTAGTAATCGTGAAGACGGAATTAATCCCAACGGTGTTACAAAGGAAATCCCATGTGTCAGGCTAAGAAACAGAGTGAGACTAGGAACGTGGAATGTGAGAAGTCTGTATGAGGGAAAGCTTAAAGTAGTATGTGATGAGATTAAGAGGTTACATATTCCTTTTTTAGGAATTAGTAAATTTCGCTGGAGTGGCAAGGGACATTTTACAAGTGAAAATGGGAGACATTTCATATATTCTGATAGAGACGTCGGGGGCCAGAGCGGAGTGGCATTTTGTTTAGATAAAATAACTGCAAAAGCTTTAATGGGATATAACTCAGTTAGTGATATAATCCTCATTATCAGACTTAAAGGCCGTCCAAACAACACAACTCTCATACAGATATATGCACCAACTTCAAAAGCAGAGGAGGATGAAAGTGAAGATTTTTATAGTACACTGCAAGACACATTAAATAAGATTGGTCATAATGACATAAAAATAATAATGGGAGAATTTAATGCAAACGTGGGTACAGGAAGAGCCGAAAATGAGAGACACGTTTTAGGAAAATTTTGATTAAGAAACAGAAAGGATGCATGTGACAAATTAATTATTTTTGCACATAAATTAGTTAATGATAGCAAACACACTTTTTAAACAACACCCAAGAAGACTCTACAGATGGAAGTACCCGGACAGTACTACCAAAAACCAGATAGAATATATTTTAATGCAAAGAAAATAGAGATTAAGCTTAACATCGGCAAAAACCCTATGAAGTGCAGACCACACAATCATCAGTTATTAGAAGCAGATGTGAAAGTATAACTCAAAAAGCTTACCCGAGGACCAAGGCCAATTAGTTCACAAAAATACCAGTTGTATACAACGTAGAAGAGAAGATCGTTTTGAGGTCTTTTTTTCTATACAGGAGAAAATGACACATGATAAACTGGCAGTACAAGCTAGAGATATCTTGATAACTGCAGCCAAAGATTTAATTCCGACCAGGACTAAGAAAAATAAGCCATGGAATACATCAGACACATTAGAATTAATAAAACAACGACGGGAACTGAAAGAGAAAGGAGGAGAAACTGACAACCAAGTATCAAGTATACTGGATCAAGTATAAATCTTTAATACGAGAATTAAGAAAAAACACAAGAAAGGATACAAACTAATATAAACAAGATTGTTGTATTAAAATAGAGCAATATTATTACAATTGAAAAGATTACGAAATATTCACATAAATGAAGTTACTGATAAGAAACGTTCAATCTCAATTAAATGTTATCTGTGTCAAGTTTGGAAATACCTTAACTGAATCTCGACAAATTCTAGAAAGATGGCAGGAATACTGCAGTGGAAATATGATACGAATGACTGTGGGGATATGAATGAGATATATGAACCAATGACAGCAGTGATAGATCTGAACCCTCATTAGATGAAATTGCATAGGCAATAAAGAACATGAAGAATGGTAAATCACCAGTATGCGATGAGATACTTTTTTTTTTTTTTGCATATCCTTTACAGGACATCGCTGTCAACACCAGCATCTTTCAGCTGTATGTTGATTTCTTGGCAAGATTACTCTCAGTAGTTTGCCATTGCTTTCTGAGCGGCCGGCTCACATACCCCGTAAGTTACCGATGCGATTCGGACCACTGCTGATTCTCACCGTCATCACATCACCGACGAGAGTATACGAGATTACGGAGAAAATTCATAACCTCTAAGCCACGAAGCCGGCGATGAGATACTAACTGAACTAATTAAAGCGGGAGGATACGAAAGCATAAAATATATCACGCATTATGTAAAAAGATATAAAAATATGGTATATGGCCAAAGGATTGAAAGAGAACTATCTTCATTCCAATACCAAAAAAGGGCAACCTGAAATTATGCACTAACTATAGAACTGATGCCCTCATCAGTCATGCAAGTAAGTTCTGCTAACGATAATAGCGGGGAGACTTCGTAAGAAAATGGAAGAAGAGATTAACGTAGTTCAAGCTAGATTTAGACAAGGAAGTGGACCAAGAGATCACATACACAACAGGCGTTTAATAATAGAGAAGTGCAGAGAATTTAATGTAAACATATTCTCATGTTTTGTGGATTAATCAAAGGCATTTGATGCTGATGATACAGTATTACTATATACATCACAGAATGGTATAGAAAACCTAATAACCTCAACTCAAAAGAATAATGAAAATCATAACTTATATCTTAACATAGCAAACACAAAGATAATGCATGCAGATAAAACTACTATGGAGAAAGAAATATATGTTAATGAGGAAAAATTGGTGGTGGTGGAAAATTTCGAAAATCTTGGGTTATCAATTACCAACAATGGTGACACAATGAAAGAAATTTTTAAAAACAAACGAATATCGATTGCGCTTCAAAGACTAAAACAACTGAATAAATTATGGAGTTGGACAGATAGAATTACAAACATTAGATGTTTAAGAGCATGCATCTTTCCCATTGAGGCATACGCCTGTGAGACCAGGACACTTACTAAACAAACTGAACAGCTCATAAATGCCTTTGAATATAAATGTTATAGACGGTTTATCGTGGATAAAGAAATGAACAAATGCACCCATACTTCAAGAGATTGGCTTTTAAAGACGATAAAACAAAGAAAATTTAAATATTATGATCACCAGAAACGTCATGAAAGTTTGAAGAGAACAATAATAGAGGGGTATATGCTTGGGAAGAAAGGAAGAAGAAGTCCAAAGAGAAGATGGGTGCAGGATGTGGCGGATGATCTCCAGATGGGCGTATCGGGTGCGGGACATCTTGCTTATGATCGAGAGGTTTTCCGGAAGGTTGTTATGAGAGCGAGGTTCTGCAAAGGACATGCTACTGAATGAATGAATAAATAAAAAGCATTACCGACTGTTTGGGTGTCTGCACCGGCGATATTCTTACAATAATCACGGGATTTATCTGTTGTCTAGTATGTTTGTAGAAAGAAAGAATCCCCATTCAAGCCATGAGAAGTATCTTGTATATGCTGATAATCCCATGCGTTTTGAGAGACGCGCTAGCGAGTGTTTAGACTTCCCATTCGTTTCGAATCCGCTCCCAGGTTGGCTCAGCCAAAAATGCGTACCAAGAAATATCTTGGGGAGTATAGGCGGCTGGCATGACATTGAGCAGATGTCTTCAAACATGGCCCTATCACCATATGCTCAATGCGTCTAAGACGCGTAAATGAGTTCTGACCATTCCTTTCACTTGTTCAGTACTTTTAGACCAGTCGGCACTCGATGGATGAGGTGATCAGTATACGCGATTTACTTCTCTGTAAACTCCCTGATATTCATTATAGGCTGGGAGCCGAACCGAGCAAAATAAACTCGCCACATTGCGCGGGATTTGAATACATTACCACTGAGTTTGCAGGCAAGCGTGCTAGCGACAAAACTGCCGCGGCTCCCAGTCTGTTTATAGACGTCTCTTATAATTCGTTCTCACATCTCCCCGCTCGATAGCTGCAGATGTCAAATTTTCAACACCTACACATCAGTCAAACCAAAATAGCACCTTAAAAAACCGCCCTTTATCACGCAATCTTCTATACAACAACCAAACTAAACTCAACACATGTTCCACACAACCATAGGTCGCGACATGTCTACTCACGCACATGTGTACGTATTTCTTTTTGTTTTGTGTGTTATGTTGCTTCTCTTCTAACGTAATTGTAAACGCGGAAAAACAATTTTATTTATTTTTGTTCTAATGTTGTTATTTATTCAATCGGGTGCTCAGTCATGTATGTCTCCGTATAATGATTGATGGGAAAAGAGCGAGAGGAAGACAAGGGGATAAATGTTTGGATGTTTTGGCTACGTGGCATAATTGGGACAAGAACTCTGAGCTGATCTAAGACTGGTGATTGTGTGAGACGGCGAAATATGACCGCGAAAGCTCATTAGCATGGCACGTGATGATGATATCATTATGATTATGATAATTATGATAATAAATGAAAATAAACACCCCTGTGTTAATCATGTGATGAGGAAAATCATGATTATATGGTTGACTTGGACACATCCTCTACATCATTAATAATACTAGGGTTAAACATAATAGAATTGCATTGTCCTCTAAAAGTACTGGAGAGTTTGCGAAATGCCACCATATCCCCCACATCTCATCTGCATCGCCCTGCGGTAGACTACGGGTAACATACCACTGCGTGACAAACGCAGCTCTTGATATCAGTATCCACCGGGGTGCTCTTTGCTGTTTACGAGAGTATCACAAAGTAGGGTGTCCACTTACCCTTGGCAGTGTTAAAGGTTGCTAAGGGCTGAGGATGTAGTTCGCAACCACGTGAAAGTGGAAAACCAAAGGAAATCTACCACATTATTCATCACAAGGAAATCTACCACATTATTCATCACAATGAATTGTCACGGTCAAACTGTCATTTACTACCAATTTAGTACCTTGCCGTGTATGGCAGAGGAGTATTGAGCCTCAGGAATTAAGGCCGTCTGGTTAGTGCAGTCGCCGCAAACTGTGCAGGTTAGAGTTTTCTTTTTGCCCCCGATAGAAAAACATTCCACACCTTACCGAGGATCGAACCCAGGCCTCCCGAAGGTACATCCGGCATACCCGGCCAGCCGATCCTCATTACAAAGAACACTACCATGTTATCCATCACAAGTAAATCTACCACATTATTCATCACAAGGAAATCAAAATAGAAGCCGATAAGAATCTCACAAATCTGATGGTGAGAATTCCGGGACCGGCTGATCAGTTACGCGAACTGGGGTAGAAACCGAGGCTAGAGAGAGCAAGGGTGGTAGAGATTACGGCTGTAAAACTGACGGTACAAGTATGAACAGCTCTGCCATCCGGCTAAAGAAGAAACTGGAGATGTGAGTATCATGTGTCAGATGTGTATACCAAGCCAAATTCATCATGAGTAGTTGGAAATTGGTAAGAAATAAAGTGGATAAACTGGGAATTGTACAGTATTTGGAAATTGGTAAGAAATAAAGTGGATAAACTGGGAATTGTACGCATAGGCAGCACATATTACACATAGCCAATCACGAGATCAGTTCATACAGTCAAATATTCAGGTAAGGACAAATGTGGACAGAGCGGGTAGGTTTTTATTTCTAGTCGATGAAAGTTTCATCAGCATTTGTTGGATATTATCACTTGTGATTAGACTTAAAACAATGAAAGAAAATATAATAATTATACAAATTTATGCATTAACGCTGCAACAGAAAATGTTGTCTTTCGGAAATGTGACAGCATTCTATAGGAGATATTTCAAATGATTTAAAAGTGAGACATGATAATTATGGCGGATTTCAAAAAGAATATTGGCGTTGAAACAACTGAAGAAGAAGAAAAGGTACGAGGCTCGCTTGACGTATGTCGTAGAAATGAGGGAGGAGGGGGGGGAATTAACTGGATATCACAAACAGCCTATTTACCCAACATCCAAGGCTCTACACACGGGCCTCCACAGCATTTTTACACTTGAAACCAGATTGACTACATCTTAACACAACGATGTTGGAAGACATGTGTACAGCCACATAAACACTGCCTGGAGCAGACTGTACAAAGATGCTTGTAGTAGATTTTAAGATAAAATTTTAGAAAAGAGTAAAAAGAGCACGATTCGATGTAAATGATATACCAACTTGATTCCAATAAAGGCACAAGAAGTCACGCTATAATGATGTAATTCATCTCATCTCATCTCATCATGTTCCTCTTGTACCTTGCGGTGTCGAGGTCAAGTATAAACATCGTGAGAGTGCCCGATTATGGGCGTCATATATCGATATTCCCATGTACTCTGCTATTCCCTCCGTCCAACGTATACGTGGTCGGCCTCTTCCTCTGTTTCCATCTGGTCTGTATATCATTGCTTGTTGTGGTATGCTGTTGACTGGTAACCTACTTGCATGGCCAAACCATTTGACTTGCTTTCTAATAAAATCTAGTGCTGCTTTAACCCCCACTTTAGTCCTGATGTCTTCATTTCTGATCTTATCTCTTCTTGATACGTTGAGTATTCTTCTCAGGAACCTCATTTCTGTTGTTGTGATTTTTCTTTTCTCTTTTTCTGTCATTGTCCAAATTATGTAATTGATGGTCTGATTTCCTGCAAAAAGTCTATATCTTATCCTTACACCTGGAGATGTCCTTTGAGTCACCTTTTTATGGGTATTTACTTGGTCACGCGTCGAAGGACACCTTTTCCTGCAGCGAGGCGCTGTCGTCATTTGGAGTTGGTAGGTTCGAATCCAGGGTTGGTAATTATAGCTTTCAATTTTTATCATGACTAGTGCATCCTCTGGTCTCTAATTCTTTCCACTACGTTTATCAGTGCAAATAAATACATGTGTGTTTATTTATGAACTGTCTATGGTGCTATTTGAATTGTTAGATACACATTATGTCTATATTCCATTGTTGTGGGTCACGTGGTTCTCAATTTGATATTTATGTGTAATACGTTTGTATATCTGTCTATCGTTCTATCTTTCCATTCATCTGCCCATCCATCCGTTGTGTTCTGTCTACCTGACTGTCTGTCCGCCTGTGTGTAGCAAACGTATGTATGTTTACAAGTCTGTATATATGAGTGGATGAAATAATGTACAAATGCAATAACGGAGAAACAATATGTATGGAAACATTAGCTAATCAAAAGCGCCAAACCAATCCACAACACAATTTTTAATTGTTTACAAAACGCCTACAACTGCCTCCTGTCATGAAGCAAATGGCAATCTACGATCATAAACCATCAGGCACGGAGATAATGATAAAGACAATTATTGATAATACGAAGAGGAAAGTGATAGGACATTACATAGGCATTGTTCAGTTGGCAAGTCTGTGTGTTTGTTATACAGCCCTTCAAATTTCTTTCTTGACGTGTCACTGTTACACGGGCAAGAAGGCGAAAAGTGAGTGGGATGTTGTGAAAAGGCAACTGCAGACATTTCTGTGAATAACCATTTTATTTAAATCAGATTGCACTGATCTAGTTTACTTTTATCATATTTAAAAAACAAAATACCTGTTTTGAACTGTATTTCTACGTAATATACGAGAGCTAGTCAATAAGTAAGTCACACAGTTCTGTGGGATGGCAGGTAAATGTAGTTGGTGTTTTCTACGGGTGTCATTAGGTGACAGCAACATCGAACTTTATATTCCCGTTCGTCAGGTGGCGCTAGGTATCTCATGCGTATGCGCCACGCATAAACAAACTGGCGACTGTACTTAAGACGTGTACAACCAAAGAGCAACGTGCTATTGTGCGTTTTTTTTTTTTTTTTTTGCAGGCAAAAGGACCGCCTGCAAAAGACATTCATTAGGGAATGCTTCCTGTGTATGCTAACAAATTATTGTCCCGTAAAGCGGTACATAACTGGGTAGAAAATTTTTGTCAAGGACACGAATGACGCCGAAGTTGAATGTGAAGTGAAAACGTTGTTTAGAAAACAGAGCATTGGTAGTTCTATGCAGCCGGTTCGGGAGAACTGATAAAACGATGGGATAAGTGTATCAATGTTGGTGGAGATTATGTTGAGAAATAAAGGGACAGTGTATGTATAAAAATAAACTGGTTTCAAGTTGTTATCATGTTTAGTTATTTTTCTAGAGCTATTTGTGACTTATTGACTTCCCCTCGTGTATATATATGTGTGCGTGTATGTGTGTGTGTGTGCGTGCGTGCGTGCGTGCGTGCGTGTGTGTGTGTGTGTGTGTCGAAGTTCATAGGGTTGCAGCTTGTGTAGTGTGCAGATAGCTGCAGTCCTTTATAGAACGTTGCAATCAAACTCGGCTATTTTTGTCTGTGATTTACTGGGTAATTTAGTTCTGTAGTTTACCATTACTTTCTGGAAGGGCGGAGCCTCGTACAATCGAAATGAACGTGAAGTGGTCTGCTTTCAAATCTCCCATGGCTGATTTCGAAACCTCGACTTGTTGTGACCGGTCATTGTGAAACGCAGTTCCCCTATTCTCCCCCCCCCCCCATTTCTCTCTCTCTCTCTCTCTCTCTTCTCTCTCTCTCTCTCTCTCTAAAGTTGGAGAGGTGGTTGGTTAGTAAGCAGATAGCTAGGTTTTTGTTTTTGTTTTAAACAGTAAAGGAGCATTTTATGCAGGCCTAGGCGTATTGGGTAGAAGGTGTTAGAATCATATTCGTATTGACCAATAGGCACTGGGTCGGATATGTGGTCAGTATCTGACCAGCCGCCTTTACTTCCAAAGACATTTGATGATATCCAGTTTAGGCTGATTGGATCTGGCAGTCAGGGCTAGTGTTAAACATTCCATTCCGACCTGATGGAGATCCAACCCATGACCAATGGGCCGGCAGGCGGTTATCGCCTATCTCAACCATTCTACCAACGGAGCTCCCAAACAGATCTGATGTGATACAATCACTGCTCCAGCTGCTGCTAAAGACATTTGAAGGTATGTGGCACATTGAGTTAATACCCTGTCTCTTCCAGAAGGCCGAGTTTTGAGGTTGAACATGTGTGCTGTCTTGCTCTGTTTCTCCTACTTTGGGTATAAGGAAACTGAAAGCATATATTCTAGTGTTGAGAAATGTAAAGATGCAGGGAGTGTCATGTCCGATCCTGACGTTAGAATGTGACGTTTTTGTCCTTCACATCCTCTAGGCTACGGCATAATGAAGTTATTTTAATAATTATTTTTTTTATAAATACAGAAACACTATAAAATCCAATGAGACACTATGTGGGTGACACTTCACTTGAACCTAATCGATATGGGCAGGTAGAAGTCAAACAGGCAAAGTGATTTCACGTTTCATGAAGTAAACAAGGACACGTGGTTAATAAAAAGTGAGGACCTCTGTTACACGTCCAGAGCGTTGTGGGTATACGGTGCTAGCCCGATGTTGTATAGATCGATCGTCACTTCATGGACGATGTGGACTGTATCACACTGGCAGCCTTCATTTCCCAGGATTTTTCATGGTATCCATTTTAGGTTGGATCGACCTGAGTCCCCAGGTCAGTTTTAACAATCCACCTCAATAATGATTCAAATACATGACCACCAGGAATGAAGTCAGGCATGCTAGCAGCTGCGTGACCGCGGCTTCATGTTTGTCTTGAATAAAGTCCACGGCAACGACTGTATTTGTCAAATATGCTCCGCCCATAGTTACTGTCCCAACATTGATCACTGGCACCTATTTTCTAAGACGGGGTCAACGCAGAACCTACTGATCGGGTAGAGAGATAATTGCGATTAACTGGGATCGATCAATTGTATTCGTGCTAAAGTGAAATAACCACAAGGCCCCGAATTATATATTTCCAATTAAGATCGAAAATTGCCACTTATCAAATGTAATCCCATACTGGCATTTGCCTTGGCCGTTGTCATACATTTTTTGTCGTCATTCCTGCAGCCTAGATTCGACTGATAGTAAAGTAATAATCAAGTAGGCTCTCTAACTAAAAAGGATATTCGCTGACACGGTGCGTAGCGCCTTTGCGTACCACCACAGTGGTCAATGGTTCAGACCGTAGCAGTGGCTGAACCATTTGGGATCGGCACAGGACAGGCAAAGATGCAAAGGACGGTCAGTCAGCTTCGCCACATGTCCAAAAACTTAAATACTTTATGATGATGATTATATTTTTAGGTAGAACCAACATCAACGAATAAATAATCGAGGGAATGTTAGGGAAATTGTTTGGGGAAAAACGGCACTGAAAAAGACAGGAAATAGTCACCCAACCTCATTTAGCCATGACTTATTGTATAAAGTACTAAGTCTTCATGCCATTCTGGCGTCATAAATGAAATGCATTGAATATCATACACCGGATGAAAAGTATCAAATATTATGATTCCCTTCCTAGTGAAATACTACGAGTATTTTCTTGTGTTACTGGCCTTGCCTTCAAAGCTCATAAAACACGTGCCTATTCCGTGACTGTTAGAATGTATAATCTTCTTCTTCTTCTTCTTCTTCTTCTTCTTCTTCTTCTTCTTCTTCTTCTTCTTCTTCTTCTTCTTCTTCTTCTTCTTCTTCTTCTTCTTCTTCTTCTTCTTCTTCTTCTTCTGCTGCTGCTGCTGCTGCTGCTGCTGCTCCTCCTCCTCCTCCTCCTCCTCCTCTTCCTTCTTCTTCTTCTTCTTCTTCTTCTTCTTCTTCTTCTTCTTCTTCTTATTCTTATTCTTATTCTTCTTCTTCTTCTTTTTCCTCTGCTGCTGCTGCAATAACAACAACACCTACTACTACAACTACTACAACTACTACAACTACTCCTACTACTACTACTACTACTACTACTACTACTACTACTACTACTACTACTACTACTACTACTACTACTACTACTACTACTACTGCTACTACTACTGTTACTACTACTACTACTACTACTACTACTTATTATTATTATTATTATTATGATTATTATTATTATTATCCCGTTGCCTTAAAACCATCCTATGTCTGTGGTTTCATTCTTGCATGAACTAAGATCTATATAGATCCCGCAGGATGCCCATAAATTTATCACCTCCGGGTGTTTCATTTTCTTAACTGTATTTGGTACAATATTATATAATAATCTCCGCAGTCTGACGTGAGGATCCGCAAGCACACATTGCTGTAGATCATACCTGAGCAGTATTTACATGTTTCTTTTGAATTCTGATGTCTCCCTGTTCCGAGTATAAAGATAATAATTTATTTTGTTGCATCCTGTCAGAGATATATATAATTTGAAGTGAATTTATAATATATATATATATATATAAAACACTGTAGTATGCACCAGACGAGCTGCGAGCTGCGGCGACATACGAGTGCGAGTCTCTATAAGTAAGTCACACATTTCTGTGGGATGGCAGGTAAATGTAGTTGGTGTTTTCTACAGGTGTTATAAGGTGACAGCAACATCGAACTTTATATTCCCGTTCGTCAGCTGGCGCTAGGTGTCTCATGCGCAGTGCATAAACAAAATTGCGACTGTACTTACGGAGTGTACAACCAAAGAGCAACGTGCTGTTGTGCGTATTTTGAAGACAAAAGGACTGCCTACTAAGGACATTCAAAAGGAAATGCTTCCTGTTTATGCTGACAAATATTTGTCCCGTAAAGCGGTGCATAGCTGAATAGAAAAATTTTCTCAAGGACGATCTAAAATTGTTAATGAAATCCGATCTGGACGTCCTGTTGAGATTGCCACAGAAGCATTCGTGCAGCGTGTGGAGGAGATGATTAGAGGTGACAGGCGATTAACGATAGACTCTGTAGCATCTGTAATAGGGTACTCACATGGTTCAGCATACAGAATAATGCATGATCGATTGGAATTTAAGAAAGCGTGCTCAAGGTGGGTACCCTGACAATTGAAGGAGGAACACAAAATCAAACGATTTGGCCTTGCATCATGTCTGTTGATACGAAGATGAAGGTGAAGACATGCTGAACAGGACTGTTACTGGGGACGAATCATGGGTGCATCACTACCAGCCCGAAACAAAGCGTCCTTCAATGCAATGGAAACATACTTCTTCTCCTTGTGTCCAAAAATTCAAGGTTACGCCATCAGCATGGAAGGTATGCTGACAGTGATCTGGGATTGTCAAGGAGTGTTTTTAACCAATTTCAAGAAGAAAGGTGCCAATGTGAATTCCGAATATTTTTTTTTGGTGAAGTTAAATCGATGCTTCATGATGCAATTCGAAGAAAACGTCCAGGACTGCTGTCTAGAGGAGTGTTGCTTCTTCGTGACAATGCCAGACCATATACCGCTCGATTAACTCAGAAGAAAATTAACCAACTAAGGTGGGAAGTTCTGGAACATCCACCATACAGCCCCGACTTCGCCCCTAGCGATTTCCACCTTTTTGGTCCACCGAAAACCCACTTTGTCGGGAAACATTTCGCGAATGACGCCGAGGTTGAATATGACGTGGAAACGTGGTTTAGAAAACAGAGAACGCAGTTCTATGCAGCCTATTTGGGAAGAATGATAACACAACGGGATAAGTGCATCAATGTTGTTGGAAATTATGTTGCGAAATAAAGGGACAATATATGTATAAAAATCAACTGGTTTCAAGTTGTTATTATATTTAGTTATTGTTCTACAGCCATGTGTGACTTACTTATTGACTTCCCCTTGTATATTAGGCAATAAATCGTGCAGGATAATGTTTTTAGCGCCTGTGTTTAAATCCACTAAGGGTATACATTGTTGTGAGTAGTAATTTGTGCTATCTTAATGTGGGATGTGGACTTTAATCTTAGAGAATATTTTGTTAAAAGTGTCTAGGGGATTTAATGATTCTCTGGTCACTTCAAGAATGCCAGATGATCAGGGATATTTACCACAAACACCAGGAGAAAACACTTCAATCCTTGAAACAATGGCATCTGTGTGTAGGTTTCCCTTCCCACATCATCACCTTCTAAAGCTTAAATATAGTGCTAGAGGACATTGATTGTTCACAACATATAAACAACCACTGGTGAACACCACATTTACTTGATGCACACATCAACAAATTTTGGACAAACAGTTCAAGTATTAAATCAAGATCTGAAGTAACATACATGAAAGTGTAATAGTCTCATTTGATTTCATGAACAGGCATGGGAATGATTTGCATTATCAAAACACATTTACCCCCTTTAAGCCAAGAAAAAAAAACAATGTTATTACAAACAACACAACAACCACAACTTGGTTCTGCTAACTTGACTTATTTTACCTAGATGAAAGCACAACATTGGTCTAAGTGCAGAAAACCCAAATATATACAACATTTGTTTCTGACACCATGTACCATTCTCATGTTTAAAAATAATGAGATGGTGTCAAAATACTCAGCTTTCCCATAACCACCATTTGGTTATACCTCATTACCAAATAAAACAATATTTACCTTATAAATCCATGGCATAGAAAAAAAACACATATAAAAAGCAGTTGGTACTAATAATTAAACTAATTAATTATAGTATTCCTTTAGGCATTGCGGGTGGGTATTCTTCTCCAGTGCGAAGCAGTTAATGTCCATAATTATCCGGGACAGAAATAAAGTACTCACAGTCATGTTCTAATGTCCACTGAAGTTGGCTGCTGAATAATTATAATCCATATTAGGAAATAAATTCACCACCTATCCCCTCCATTGGGGCTGAATTCACAAATCTTCTGTTGCGAATAGCTCGGTGCCAGTGTGAAATTGAGGCCTCAGGTTGGTCATACTTCAGGAGTTCCACTTAAGCTCTGCAGAAGGTAATTCCTTTTATCATCAGGTCTGATGAAAAGTCGACGTCCATTCAGCTTCTCG
Organism: Cepaea nemoralis; assembly: GCA_014155875.1. Lineage (NCBI taxonomy): Eukaryota > Metazoa > Mollusca > Gastropoda > Stylommatophora > Helicidae > Cepaea > Cepaea nemoralis. Next base: position 134,001 of record JACEFZ010001606.1, on the reverse strand, counting down.
GCTTATAATATCCGAATCTCAATTATGTTCACAAAGATTTTTCACCCGCCTAGTCACCAGTCTATACCCTATTCCACAGTTGTTGGCATTTAGGCTGACATGGGACCAGCAAAGATTTCTGATTCAGTAGTTTCCTTTCAGTGTAGACATACAAGGCTGCTTGTTATTCATTTGGTTCATCTGGAGATATTTCCAGGATTCTGCTGCAGGCCTGGGACTGAAGAATATTACTTTCAACACATAACCAGGGTTGCAAGCAATCAGATGCTTCCTTTGGTTGCAGGCGTAAAGGCATTTACTCCGCTAGCTGCTTTCATATGGTCTTTTTGATGGTGTTCAGGTTTTGGATCCTTGAGGTAATCTGGTGTAGTTATGTTTCAGAGGATCTTAAGTTGGTACCTTGGTTGTATTGGCTTATGTGGTTTCAGTGTCTCTTCCCATTTGTTTGAGTTGGTGTTAGTATTCTAGAACTTGGTGTTGAGTGTCTGGAACCTTATGTTTGACTCTTGCTGCTGTGAGACGTTCTTTCGAAGACTTATCCATTGTTGGATATTAACTTGGTAATCCAACCAACAGTTGAAGGTTACTCACTGTTGTTAGTTTTATTAAACTTGTAGTAGGATTGTCCCATAGTTTCACTGATTTTGTTGAATGATGAGGCTATAGGTGGTACTTCTCAGAAGTAAAGCAGACGATACATTGTTGTCAGTTACTCTGTTGATCTTCATCTTTGTAGATTTTTAGATCGTGAAGTCCATCCTGGATTTTCCTGCTAAAATAGGACTTCCTCAATCACGCAGTCAGTTGTCTTCGAATTTGTCTGTTGCTGGCTATGGCAGCTAATGAGTGCAGCAGTAAACATTGAGGTATTGGTCCAGACTAGGTTTAGGACATGTTGCCATTTTCACTCTCTCCTGGCTGTTTACCCAGTTTCCAGTTGATAGTGATGCAATGCTGTCCCACCAAATCCACCACTCGCTATAGAAAGGGATGACAAGAATACAACACGAGCATTAACCTACTGTGATGTGTTAACTTTCACAACACAATTACAAACAAAAAAGGGGAAGGAGATAGGAGTGGGTTTCCAAGTTCCCTGTCCCTCGTCGCTTGTTGTAGAGCTTTCCTAGCTCTGATAGTGAGTGAGGTATCTTTTCACTCTATGTTTTGTTCTGTTGTTACTGGGACTATTAGATGAGTGAAGCCATTCTTTTCATCCAAACATGTAGATATTTTATCTCTCATTCTTGAAGAGAATAACCCATACATAACCTATGTTTCCTTTCCTTCACTATAATCAGCATTAGGCCAAGGCTATTCAACATTGACTTCTGGTGTACTGACATACTCAAGGATTCTTACATCAACATCCTCCTGTCCCCAGGGGTAACATTAAAATGTATATTCCCACAGTAAAGAGTAACAATCAGGGCAGAGATTTTCTCATAACAGAGAAAACATACATGTACATTTCTCTGATATCAAGTACATTATAACCATACATAATAATTAATCATAATGATGATGCAAGGAGCCTATGTTTTTGGATTTCCTCAGGGGTTAATCCATACTAAAACATACATTGTTTTCCCCACTGCTTACAGCAGTATAAGGATAGTGAACGCTGTGATATATTTTGCCAAGTGCTGCTCTTATTCGGAGTGTATTTATCAGAATAACTTATGCCGCATGGTCCAGTCTTCTGAATATTGCAAGCAATTTATTAACATCAATCTTCGCTTCTGTTCCTACCACAGTGAGGTGATGCGGATTGAAGGCACATCCTATCCGAACATTCATTTATATCATGCGTTTACTGTCTTTGTTCTTGAATTTATATTCTCAAACATGGCAATTTCCTAGCACTATTTTATGAAATGATTACATGTCCCTCACTCATATTGAGTGGTTACTAATCTGTTAACAAAAAGATTGTACTAAGATTTAGCACGATAGTTTCAAGTTACAGATTAGGAATTAGGAAAACCATTTCTCCAACATAAATGTACATTTATAAGATGTGTGCCCAGTATTCTGTTTCCACATGGAGGAAAGTTCCTTTGAAAATGTTCTTTAGAGTTGCATACTCCATAGTACATAGATTATTTGCAGATTTCTAAGCATAGATAGTGAGATATAGTTCACAATGCATAGACGTTTTTATTCATAGGAATATGAAATTAACAGACACGAGTTCTCTACTGTGAAGTATGAATCAGGAGTCTGCTCCCAAATTGAGAAGAATTTCTGAATGTGTTTCTGACATGAGTTTCATACTCTACAGTACACATAATATTTATAGGTTATAAGCACTACTAGTTAGATATAAGTTCACAAGGCCTATAAAAGGTGTTAACATAGGGATTTGAAACTGTAAAGCATGGGAAAAATTACAGCGTGGCCCACACATGTGCTAAGTACTAAAAATCAATCAGACTCTAGTTTACAAGAATTGTTGATTTATCATTCTAACTAATTCTTAATTAAACACAATGGTATATGTACTTTATCAAAATGCATGAATACATATTAATAATGTAGATTTTAAAATACCAATGGCTGCAGAGAATGATGGTTTTTAGGGCAAAATTGCCCTATCCCCGAAGAGAAAAGCCAACGTCTTTCTTTTGTCCTCTCTTGAACAGAAATGGCCGCTTTAGTGCCTTTGTTTTAAAACTAGCCGGTCTTGGCCAGGTGCGTGAACCAAAATAAGGCCAAAGTTTTAATTAATGTCAATTAAATTTGGCTGTGCTACTTTTCCTTTCTCCTACATTAAGTAAGATACTTAAACAGTAGTTGTTAGGGATTGGTATTTTTAAAGGGCGTCAATAGACGGATGTTAGTAGAGACGTTTTTGCATACCACACCTACTCACCGAATTGGTTTAGAAACCGCTAAAATTGCACATAGTCAAACAATATAAACCATAGAGAACTATCTTTTCCACCTATTTCGCTGGGTTTGAATAATCAATAGAATTAGGTTCCTCCTGACTAGACATCGCTACATACTGACACCATTATTGTGCATATAAATTATAACACTGCTGTGAATGTGTGAGCATTTGTCGTTGGCTCTGATCATAACACTCAAGGAGAGACCAGTCTCGTTTAAGGACACAACGTCCGCTTCCTTTACAAGCAGACTAAGTACGATTTTCGGTGTCGACAGTATGCAGCTTCATAAAACAAGAATCCTATCACTGGTCCTGGAGTAGTGCATAGAGAGTCTTCTCAGATAATGGTGAAAACCTAAAAGGGTCAATGTGCACGTTGCGTAGGATACATACCGAGAGTACTGCAGTGCTCTATGTGCCAGAAGTTTTGGCACACCGGTGCCACCTGCAAGAGTGAGGTTGAGGTTTGCAGATACTGCTCTGGACCTCATCCATACAGTCAGTGCCAGCATGCAAAGATCGACAAGGACTTCAGGAGGCCTAACACTAACAGAAAATGCTCCAACTGCCTCGGCAACCACGGCGCCAGGTACCTCGGCTGCCCCTGCCACCAAGACAGCAAGGAAGCCATGAAGATCGCCATCAAGACTAACCTTCCCTATAAAGAAGCTAGGAGGCAGTACGAGGCCACAAATCGACTCACAAAAAGCGACAAAGCGCAACTTGAAGGCCAACTGAAGGACCTGCGATCAAAATTCATCAGCATGGAGGAAGAAGAAGACAAGATGCAAGAGACTCAGACAACCGCCGCTCAGAGCATCCTGGACGAAACGAAGCAATTTCAGCAGAAGATTGAGCAGGGTGTCGCTCGAATGGCTGCTACATAGGCTGAGACAGAAAAGAGGATATCAAGCAGAGAGGAAGAAAAAGACAAGAAGCAAGAAAGACAGATAACGGCCTTTCATCGCATCCTCGACGAGACGAAGCAAGTTCAGCAGAAGATAGAGCAGGATGTCGCTCGAATGACTGCTTTAAAGGCTGAGACTAAAGAACAGCTATTAAGAATACAAAATTTTAAAGAAAGAACAGAAGAGATGCTACACGAAATGTTAACACTGCTCAAATCCCAGACAGCCACACGCGAACCAGAAAATCCAAGACCACAGACAGAAGAAGAAGCAGTAGAGGAAGGACGTTATCACTCACCACCAAGATTCGATTGGCGAACGTCGAGAAGAACCGAAAGAAACCCACGATGGGGTAATAGAAGGAGTACCAGGAGAGACGACAACTGGTAAAGCTCCCTGAATGAAACAGCACTATAAGACGGGGTGGGACCACAATTACTCCGGGCCTAAACAAGTGCGCGACTCTGTCCAGACATGAAAAACCTCATCAAGAAAGTAACGAACGCAATCAACCCATCAGAAGCCGGGAAGCTGACAGCAGGCAGCCCACAGTGCGAAAGACAAACTACAAGCTACACCATAAACACCCCTACATAGCCTAAGTCGAAAACTCGAAGGCTGAAAGCGGGTACTCGTACCAGAAATTGGATTGGAATGGATTGGTTGCGTAGGTTGAATATTCTTCGACACTTGGCAGTTGAAAAGAGCGAGCATAAAACTGCAGAGCTAACTCTGTCCGGGCTGTTTTTCAAGTTAGCAAATATACCGATAAAGATATTTATAGCATGCGTGATTCTGGTTTAAATACCCTGCTGTTCACCACTGCTACGGAATCCGTGCAATGTAATGAAATTCTGCTTTGTGATCTATGAGGGAAACAGGGCACCTTGTAGAGCTATCCTAGTGTAATTAAAGAAATCCTTTATAAACGCAACGCAACCACCTCGTGATATAGACAGCGATAACTTGTGTATTTTCACATCTATAAATTGTTTATTTGTTTAGCATTTTGCTTATTATTTTGTTAACCTAGTGTCAGAGTCCGACAGGGGACAGCGATGCAGGGACATCGTTACGACCGCCAGGCGACTTAGCTCCCAGTAAGGGATGCAACCACTTCGTTGCGCCGCCAGGCGAATGAGTTACCGGCCTGCGAGATCGCTGGCTGACCAGCGGTCAGGCCGCCAACGCAAGACGCACGCCTGCCACGTGACGCCACGTCAGGCAGGAGGCAAGTTGCAAACCAGGTCCAGACAGCTCTGGGGACACGGTACAGGACGGACGTGTGATTGAGAGAAAGGCGTTGTATCGTTTCTGTATTGAAAGGCGAGTGTCTGGACATCTTGCGAGTCAGACTTGTGAACTGTATTGTGGATGTAAGTTGTAAAGTATCCATTATATATATATTTGTGATCATCGTTCTGTATTTGATACGTTAATAAATCCATCGAACGATGTGTCGTTGAGTCTTACGTCAAATCACGTTGTATTTGTATTGTCTCACACTTGTTAGTAAAGCGAGCCAAGTTTAAGACCCTGACATGTGTGAACGTGGAGGGCTCGTCCAGCTTTAATTTACTTATATTTGAACGTGAATAGCTTGTCCTTGTTGAACGTGGAGGTCTCGTCCAACTTTAATTTAGTTAGATTTAAACTTAAATGTGATCATGGAAGGTTCATGTTGATTGTTACTACATTATTTAAACATGTAGTAAGATCATTTGTAAACGTACAATGCATACAATTTGTTTGATCCTGTAAGCGTATAAAACATTTGTGATTGTGAAACTTGTCACCGTTTTGACCTTGTCGACATTGTGATCTTGTCGCCATTTTGACCTTGTCGCCATCTTGTAAACTTGATGTCTATGTCCTTACTGAATGTCATCTTGATGTAAGTGATGTGTCATCAATGTTGTAGAGTGTTAAGATACTTGTAGATTGTCTTTGTGAATTGAGTTTGTGGAACGCAAAAAGTGTTTGGAAAGAAAGTAACGTGTATTGTAAAAAAACTGTTGACGGACAAACTTACGACATACAATTACACTCAACGCCATACAAACCTAATCAACACTTAGTGACAAGCAGGCACACACCAACAAATAGACGCTAATTTATCTTCTTCCAAAATAAAAGCAGGTTTTTCCGTACCATCCGAAACCTTGCCGTAGAAGTCATTTGTAGTCTGAAATAGCGACCCTACAGTTCCTAGCCCGATTTCCAACCGTTCTTCACCGCATCCAGGGCACTTGAGTATACTTTTTCCTTTTCGTATACTTTAAAAATGCATTTTTAGGCACAAATCGTCCATATAAACGGATTGTAACTTGTTGATTACTAACCACTTATAATATATTTTGAGTGGCTTGTATTTCATTGACATTTTTCCATCATGTCTTCATTATTTGACTTCATTGATATGGGGTTAAAATTAAAGTTAGCAGGTGATGAGTTAACAAAGTGGAGTGAGAATAAATACGCAGAATACCTACTTGTTCAGGAAAAAGCGGCTGAACGCGATGAAAGAGCGGCTGAAAGAGCCTTAAAGCAAGCAGAATTGTCCGAAAAAACAAAGCAAGCCGAATTAGAACTGACTGCAAAGACAAAGCAAGCTGAGATAGATAGTGAGTTGAAAAAGGCAGAAATAGCAGCTCAGAGTAAAAGAGAAGAACTGGAGTTACAGTTGAAGATGAAACAACTTGACACTGAGACTGCCATTAACAAAGAGTCTAAGAAATCTGAAAGACTGGAGAAAGAAAACCAGTATAAGAAATATCAAGGTATTGTACGTAATTATACCTCGGGTGACTGCATCGCAGCTTTTACCCAAAATTTTGAAACTTTAATGGAACATTATCAAGTTCCACTGTCTGAATGGAATATTGTGTACATGAGGAGTTTGTCAGGGGAACCTCTTAAAGTGATTGAAACCATCCCCAAAGACCTCAGAAAAGATTACCATTATCTGAAATCTAAGATTATGGCACATTTTATGTTAGATGAGGCAGGTTACAGAGAACAGTTCAGTAAATTGAGCCCAAAACCGACTCAAACGTTCTCTGACTACCTCTGCTTAGTCCGAGATATTTTCACCAAATGGACGTCAGCAGCCAAAATTGAAAAAAGTTATCAGAGATTGGAAGATCTAATTATTAGAGACAAAATTGTGTCATCTATTCCTTCAGCCTTTGCTAAATTTTTGTTAGAGAATGAATGCTCTAGTGTGGATGAAATTGAAAGACGTGGTTCGGCTTACTACACAGCCAACAAACATTGCTTTGCTACTGAAGATACTAATATTAACTTTGTAGCAGCGGCTAATCATGACAAACAACCCTATAGTAGGCAGAAATTTCGTAAGCCTACCTCTGAGAAGTTATATCATTGCGAGTATTGTAGATATTCTCATCATCAGAGTGAGATGTGTGATAAAAACCCTCGTTACAAGACGTACTTACAACACAGGGTAAATCAACAAAATCAGGAGCGTGAAACCTTCAAAGGTTTGACGAAATGTTTTCTCTGTAAGGCGTTCGGACACCATCGGAGGAATTGTGAGGGCAGGCAGATGACCAAAAAAGCAAATGCCGCCTTGGATGATAGTTCCGCGTCTGAAGAAGAAGAGCCAGAGAAACATCCTGTGAACTCATCACAGGCTGTTGACATATTCAACGCAAACAAATGCTATGTTTGTAATACTTTCTATGAAGATGGTATTTTAAAATGCGGTCATACCATCCCTATTGCCAATGAAGAAGCTAATTCGGTAATAGGTTCAAAGGGCAGAATAAACATCCATCACGGATATGTAAATGGCAAATATGCTACAGTCCTTCGTGACACAGGAAGTACAATCATTGGCCTGAAAAGAACGTTCATATTGCCTACAGATTACACAGGCAGGCACGTAACATGTAGAACATTCTCAGGCAATATTGAGAGATACCCATTAGCATGGGCATATATTGATACACCTTTCCTCACTGGGAAAGTAAAGTACGCGGCACTAACCAGTCCAGTTTGTGATATAATTATTGGTAATTTACCTGAGGTAAATGATAAACCTCATGACATAACATCTGTATGTATTGATGATACCATAACATCACCATCAAATGTCATCATTGAAAATGTCACACCACCTATTGATTGTAAAGTAGCTAATGTAGCACTAAGTTCTCATGACATCATTGAAACTATTGTTCCATCATCATCATCTGATATCATTGCGTGTGTGAGCGCAGTAACAAGAGCTACTGCTAGAATGCAAGATGAAGTAAATCAAACTGAGGCTATACAATTACTCAGCCCAATTTCACTACCTACTAACACCATGAAGGAAGCATTTGTAACAGCCCAAAAAGCTGATCCTTCATTGTCAAAATACTTTGACCTGATCGGCCGAAAGCCAAAAGTAACCAAGATTGCAAAATGGCATTTTGCTTTGAAAAATGACATACTCACCAGGTATTACACCAGAGGTGACGATACCACAGAGCAAACTGTTTTGCCAACTAGTTATCGCAAGCAAGCCTTACATCTTGCACACGATATACCTCTTGCAGGACATATGGCATACGTTAAAACCAGATCAAGGTTATTGACACAATTTCACTGGCCAAAATTTTGCAATGACATTAAAGAATATTGCAGAAGTTGTGACACCTGCCAGAAATTAGTTAAAAAAGGTAAACACCCACAGGCAAAGTTACAAGTTACCGACTTAGCCAGTCGACCTTTTGAAAAGCTATCGGTTGACATAGTGGGCCCTCTTAGTCATACAACAACTAGAGGGAATAAATTTATTCTAACCATCATTGATCAATGTAGTCGCTGGCCAGAAGCTATTCCGTTAAAGAACATAACTGCCAATGACATAATGGAAGTGTTCTTCCATATTTTTTCTAGGATAGGTTTTCCAGATACTATCCAATCTGATAGGGGCACTCAGTTTATTGCCGCATCACCCCAAGCTTTCACCACAATGCTGGGAGTGAAGCAGTGTTTCAATTCCCCCTACCATCCTCACAGTAGCGGAGTAATAGAAAAGTTTAACGGGGATCTTAAGCATATGCTTGCAAAAGTAACGCAAGAACACCCCAATAACTGGGATGTATATCTACCTGCTATTCTTTTTGCTTATCGCGAGGTACCACATGCTAGTACCGGTTTCTCTCCTTTTGAACTTATCTATGGTGCCAAACCACGTGGCCCATTGACCATTTACCACCAAATGTTAACTGACTCTACACCAGTACTTAAACCCATATCATCATACTTATATGTGGCATCATTGCGTGAAAGAATCATCAAATCTTGTGTTATTGCAAAGAATGCACTAAAACTATCTGGTGCTACTTATAGACAGTATGCTGACAAAGGAAACAGGACAATAACATTAACACCTGGACAGGACATTCTTCTTCTGCTACCTAGTGACAGACACCTTCTGACCGATTCTTGGCAGGGACCTTTTAAAGTGACAAGACAGATTTCACCTGTAGACTACGAGATCCTTATAAAAGACAAACACAAAATATTTCACATAAATATGCTAAGACCATACCACCACAGAGACGACGAACAAGACGATACAACAGCTTGTACAGTGATAATAGATCACGAAGACGACGATGCTAGTGACGAAATTCCAACACCTGCATTAGACACGACAGACTGCTTGAAGGAGATCAAAATCAACCCAAATTTAACTCAAGCAGACACAGACAGGTGCAAACAACTTATACATCAGTACAACACCATCTTTTCCAACAACCCAGGACAAACAGAGTTAATACAACATCACATCGCACTCACATCAAACACACCCATTAGATGCAGACCATACACCATCCCATTACACTACAAGGAACAGTTACATCAAGAAATCATCAACTTAGAGAAAAACAACATCATAAGACGATCTCAATCAGACTACTCATCTCCCATGGTCATAGTACGCAAAAAGGACAATACAATAAGACTGTGCATCGACTACCGAAAACTGAATAAAATAACTGTTCTAGATCTTGAGCCTATGGCAAACACTGACGATCTTCTGACAGAACTGACAGACGCTAGATTCTTTACGACTGTAGACATGGTTAAAGGTTATTGGCAGATTGCTGTAGACGAACAGAGCAGACATCTGACAGCTTTCGCCACACCTTGGGGACTGTACGAATGGTGCAAACTTCCATTTGGGCTTGTTAACGCCCCAGCCACATTCGTACGTATGACACGACTACTTCTAAGAGACATTCCTAACATAATTTGCTATATTGACGACATATGTGTTCACACAGAGACAATGACGGAGCACATTAAGACATTAGACCAGACATTTGAACGGATCAGACAGCACGGACTGACAGTGAAGCCGGCAAAAGTAGACATAGCCTACCAGGAAATATCATTCTTGGGCTATAAAATATCCAATGGCTTTGTCACGACAGACGATAAAATTGTGTCCAAGATACTAAAACTCTCACTTCCGACTACTAAAAAAGAAGTCAGAAGTTTGCTTGGCCTAATCAATTACTATAGGCAATTTATTCCTGATTTTTCGGAACTAACCGAGGTATTTACTAATTTACTAACAAAGGATAAACCTGAGAAAATTGTACACGATCAATGCCTAAAACTCGCATTTCATAAAGTGCTATCATGTTTTTCTGATAAGAATGAACATAATCTTATCCTTAAATTGCCCGATATTCGTTTACCTTTCAGATTACGCACAGATGCTAGCTCCGTAGCGATTGGAGCAGTCCTGTTGCAGGAGTATAACAACATCCTCCACCCAGTTTATTTTGTATCCCGGAAGCTGAAAGCCCGAGAGCGGGCATGGTCCATTCCTCAATTGGAAGCCCTAGCTTTAGTAGTAGGTATCACCAAATTGTCTAGATTTCTTCTCGGACGCCATTTCATCGTAGAATCGGACAGCAGCCCCTTACGATGGATGAATTCCGGTGTGCCATCGAACCATATGGTAGCGCGTTGGTCCTTGAAACTTCAAGATTATAGCTTTGAGGTTCGACATATCCCAGGCAGAACCAATTCAATTGCCGACCTTTTGTCACGTTGTCCGACCGACCCAGTGAGCACCAATGTCTGAGTACAGTATGTAGAAATACACTCAGACCGACACAGCCATTTAGCAGTGAATAGTGTTTTTTCATTCACGAAAAGCTGTGTAATGTCTACAATATTGTGATAGGGATTACTCCCGTTATATATAGTGTTCTTATTTTACTAGTTCATGTAATGATTGTCGTGTATAAATGTGCAGTATGTGGTAGAAAGCGAACTGTATTAACTGTATATATTAAGTACAAGAACAGTGTCACATTCGCACTTACCTGAAGCGAATTATCCACCGTGACAGTGATAACTTCGTGTTGAATCTTCCAGGAACATTTTAATGACGAGTGTGAAAGTAAAAACTGAACAGTGACGACTTTTCTACACCTCTGCAGTGAACCGAAATCTTTAATGTTCGACTGAAACATCTAACACATGAACATTCTATCGTAATCCAGAAGATTGTGTAACAACATCCAACACGAACTTTGAGAACATTGTTCCTTCCTTAAACTACATCAAACCGGAACAGGTGTGTTCTATAAGCTTTACCATCAGCTGATTTTAGTGCTCGTGTGTACTTCCGGATTAATTAGAAATTTAGAACAAAAATAGCAGACAACATATAAAAGGTTAAAAAGTTTTGACGATTCTAAAATGTTTAGGATTCTATAAAATTGAATACACGAATTGTGTGTTTATTTATTTCTCTAATGTAATCTTAGAATCATATCTTGATTAACATATTCATATTACCGACTTTTTCTCGTTAATATTACCGAGAAACGTCAAGCAATGACACTAAGAAATTAAACAGTTATTGTAAATTATTGTGTTTCACTAATGTTAAAATTATTCCCCTTTCATTTATTGTTATGACATTTTCACACAAAGGGCCATAATTTGAAATGTATATGCTAATGTGTTGTGTGTAATATAACATGTTGTTGTTAAAGTGTTGACACCACAGGCAGGCATCTACTGGGCATGGCAGAGGGTTGCCAACATTGTATACCAACACAATAACTCCTGGCCAAGTAGGGACAGGGTTTGAGTGTTTTATACGACTTATATAGAGTCGTATTTCAGTCTCGCGAGATGGTTTTTGTTTCAAGAACCATATTATTATTTTTTTTTCAAATTGCGGTGACGTAGATGCGTGAAGCTGGTGCTACTGATCTGACTGGGTGATATTACGATTGAGGTAACCAGGCCATCGAGAGGGTGAAGCCTGATATGTGTTGAACATGAAGCACCACATGTCTTTGTACCCAACTCCCAGGTCTTATATATATTTCTATGCCATGTGTGTATTTTTGATAACGTTGTGTATAACAATAGAAAGGTAGACTCTGACAAGGGTATACTATTAACCCAACAGGTACAGACATTATACATGAAAGACTACATCTTTCATGGATTTTACCGGGGGAGCGTGTCAGAGTCCGACAGGGGACAGCGATGCAGGGACATCGTTACGACCGCCAGGCGACTTAGCTCCCAGTAAGGGATGCAACCACTTCGTTGCGCCGCCAGGCGAATGAGTTACCGGCCTGCGAGATCGCTGGCTGACCAGCGGTCAGGCCGCCAACGCAAGACGCACGCCTGCCACGTGACGCCACGTCAGGCAGGAGGCAAGTTGCAAACCAGGTCCAGACAGCTCTGGGGACACGGTACAGGACGGACGTGTGATTGAGAGAAAGGCGTTGTATCGTTTCTGTATTGAAAGGCGAGTGTCTGGACATCTTGCGAGTCAGACTTGTGAACTGTATTGTGGATGTAAGTTGTAAAGTATCCATTATATATATTTGTGATCATCGTTCTGTATTTGATACGTTAATAAATCCATCGAACGATGTGTCGTTGAGTCTTACGTCAAATCACGTTGTATTTGTATTGTCTCACACTTGTTAGGAAAGCGAGCCAAGTTTAAGACCCTGACACCTAGCCGTAGCATCAACACTTGTCTATGTATCAGTTGGCATCCATCTGTTCTATACATGGGGTCCATGACTGTTGTTCGCAGACTTGTTGTGGTGTTTCGAGTTAAATACAGTCCTTGCCAGTTATGAATGAGCCTATGACGTCACTGGGAGCCACGACAGCGTAATAGCTAGACACTCGCCTGCCGGCCCGGCTAGGTGGATATGGGTTCCATCCTCATGACTTTGAATTCAAATGTTTAAATTATTCTGGACTCAATGGTCGACTCCGCCTAAAAATGAGTACCAAGAAATGTTTTGGGAAGTAAAAGTCACATGCGTGATACTCACTACATCACCCACCGAGTGTCCATTAATCTATAAAAACAATATGGACCTAGCACCGCATTCTCAATGCGACTTAAGGTATGTACAAGAGTTCTTGGCTTACTTACTATAAGGTAAATAATAAGAGATCACTTTAAAATCATTACGCGTTAGGGTATATGGTACTAGATCTATAGCAGTCGACCAGTCGTCAGTCGATGGTTCACGTCGTCAATATCACGCCGCTCACCTTGACTTCACAGGAAATGTTCTGATATCGAATTGAAGGCTGGATCAATCTGGAGCTGAGTCACTGAACAAAGATTGTCGCTTCGAACGGTATTCGAACTCGTGACTACCTTGCCGAAAGGGTAAGTGTGCTAGCCACTGCAGCACTACGGCTATGTATTAGTCTACACGAACCGCATGTTCAAAGCAATGGCGGCTGGCTATGTCCCAGAATTGACCGATTTTTGTGTCTTATGCAGAAATGTGTGGCTGCCGGTCTTCTGGTTGACTGACGCTTCCTTTGACGTTGAAACGTGTTTCGTGGAGGACTGTTGTTGTGGCATTCTGGAGACGGCATTATGTATAGTAAAGTGGGTTTTTGGGGGTTTTTTTTACATCCGTCCGAGGTGTTGTGGTGTGAACTGCGTGCTTGGAAAATGGCGCAGCTGGCTAGAAAACATCTAGAAACGGAACAACAACATCTAGAAATATCTGCATGCATGGCGGCTGATTGTGACGCATAAGTGACCGTTGTTTTTCTAATGACTGCCGTTTCCATCGATGATGAACTGTATTTTCGTAGAGGACTTTTGTGTTGGCATTCTGGCAAGGGCATTATGCACAGTGAAATGTTTTTTACAACTGTTAGAGATTGTTTTGTTGCGTGAACTACATTTCGGAGAAAAATGGCGTGACTGGCTAGAAAACATCTAGAAACAGAACAACAACATCTAGAAATATCGAGACTTTGTAGGCTAACATCTGGTTGGTATAGTGACTGCCGCTTCCATCAAGGATGAACTGCATGTTTCGTGGTGGACTTTTGTGTTGGCATCCTGGCGACGGCATTATATACAGTTAAAGTGTTTACATCTGTCCGAGGTTGTTTTGTTGCATGAACTGCATTTCGGAGATAAAATGGCGTGGCTGACTAGAAAACATTTAGAAACGGAACACCAACATCTAGAAACATCGGGACTTTGTAGGTAAACATCTGGTTGGGAAAGTGACTGCCACTTCCACCAAGGATGAACGGTATGTTTCGTGGAGGACTTTTGTGGTGACATTCTGGTGGCGGCTTTATGCACAGTGTGCCTGAGCGGGCTGTTGTTTGTCGAGACTCCTGTCTTTTCCACTTTTTACATGAGGCAGTGAGGAACATTTTGTGTGATATTCACTGGCACAGGAAAGGAGCATATGGGGACGATCAGTTGCTGTGATGTTGGAACCGCGACTGAACTGAACTGAACTGGTAAAGACTCCGTTTAATCAAGCTTAACAGATTTGCTCCGATAACACACTAAACGAGAAACCGGACGCCCTTAACGAGACTATGCAATCTGATGGATATCCTGCCGACTTCATCCAGCATCACTGCCAGCTACCGAAAGATACCCCCACAGAATCATCAGTCCCTAAGCTTTGTGTGCTTCTTCTGCTAACCTTTCCATGGGACAACGTAGTGACACGAATACACGATCGACTTACAACAGCAGTAAACCAGTCATTCTTTGCTAGTAAAGTAATTACCATATATAACCCGATACCTATTCCATCTGTGAAAAAGAACCAAAAAAACAACCATTGTCTCCTTACACCAAATCAGACTGCATTCGTCAGCTCCAGTATTAGTTCCGAGCTATTTACAAAGGTAGAACGGAAAGAAAATTAACAAATCTGATAGCCAAATATATACTAGTTTTGGCGGAATAGAGAGTTAATCAATCTTTAGGTATTCCTGTGCAGTCGACAAGCAATAAAACACCTTCTTTGTCAATTTCTCAACACTCATAAACTACAGTCATAAAGTTAACAAAGAAAAAGTATTTCGTACGCTGTATTCGAAGAACAGTAAACGGTTGCTCAAATGTAGTGGGGCCTGAACAATTAGGCGGTTTCAGTAAGTTGTTGCAAGTTTCAGTAAGTTTTTTTTTTGCAAACAGAAAGAGTTTTTTTTTAATTTTTCTCTTGCTTTTCTTTCTGACTTCTTTTGTGTAGTGCCAGTTGTAATTAGATATTTTAACTTCTTCATTTGTCGGTATTATTATTATTATTATTATTATTATTATTATATTATTATTATTATTATTGTGACATGTGGTTTTGCAAGAGGACATTATTGTTGTTTAAATTATTTTCAGAAAAAGATTTGCTCTTCACTGTGTCTTTTGGCAGATAACTTTTGGTACGGAGAGGAGGATTGTATCAACTGCAGCATATGATGTAGGGTTATGATAGATATTGCAGGAACGTGTACATATCTCATACATATTAGGTAAGTCACGTTTCTGATGATCAGCTGCCACAGATGTATTTCCCCTATGACATAACTTCTTTCACGGCGCTAATATCTATGCGCATATGTCTTACAAAGGTCACTATTGCACTCCACAGAGTTCTTCGCTCATGGCGATTGCTTAAGAGGCCTATAAATAGCACTGGCCCTGCATACACAACCAACCTTTCTGACTGATTGTTAGAGTCAAGTTAGATAGCTATGAATGAATCATGAACCTTATGACTTTGTTACTAAGCGTCTTTTATTGCAGCACTTGACTACTTTCCTAACATGCACACCCTTTCAATATGAAAGACGCCGATCTGATAACGCTGAATTTGTGGTCTAAAGAAACAGGTGTTGACAAGTGCATTAATGGCCACCAGGGAACTTTGAAGATATTCAATACATCACTACACGCGTTTACATGAATAAATATTAATTGTTTTTCAAATAAAATCTTTCCTCTGACATCACATAGGGATCACATGAGAGAATTGGAGAAGAAAGCTTCATGACATAGAAGTCTATGGTCAGTCTATAAGGAGTGTAACATAACTATTTTGTCTTACGATATTCAATAGTAGACCTTAAAATACAGGAATAAAATTAACGTACACGTAGTAGTAGTAGTAGTAGTAGTAGTAGTAGTAGTAGTAGTAGTAGTAGTAGTAGTAGTAGTAGTAGTTGTTGTTGTTGTTGGTGGTGTAGTAGTAGTAGTAGTAGTAGTAGTAGTAGTAGTAGTAGTAGTAGTAGTAGTAGTAGTAGTAGTAGTAGAAGTAGTAGTAGTAGTAGTAGTGATGGTGATGGTGGTGGTGGCAGTAGTAGTAGTAGTAGTAGTAGTAGTAGTAGTAGTAGTAGTAGTAGTAGTAGTAGTAGTAGTAGTAGTATTAGTAGTAGTGATGGTGATGGTGGCGGTGGCAGTAGTAGTAGTAGTAGTAGTAGTAGTAGTAGTAGTAGTAGTAGTAGTAGTAGTAGTAGTAGTAGTAGAAGTAGTAGTAGTAGTAGTAGTGATGGTGATGGTGGTGGTGGCAGTAGTAGTAGTAGTAGTAGTAGTAGTAGTAGTAGTAGTAGTAGTAGTAGTAGTAGTAGTAGTAGTAGTAGTAGTAGTAGTAGTAGTAGAAGTAGTAGTAGTAGTAGTAGTGATGGTGATGGTGGTGGTGGCAGTAGTAGTAGTATTAGTAATAGTAGTAGTAGTAGTAGTAGTAGTAGTAGTAGTAGTAGTAGTAGTAGTAGTAGTAGTGATGGTGATGGTGGCGGTGGCAGTAGTAGTAGTAGTAGTAGTAGTAGTAGTAGTAGTAGTAGTAGTAGTAGTAGTAGTAGTAGTAATAGTAGTAGTAGTAGTAGTAGTTATAGTAGTAGTAGTAGTTGAAGTAATTGAAGTCAGGTCTTAGTCAGATATGACTGAGCTACCGTATGACAGTAGACGGAACTACCTGCTTTCTGTTAGCGCCGAACGTTGGGCGGCGCTTACCAAACCCGACACCCCACATTGTGCCAACGGCTTCGGGCGGAAGAGTGCATTTTGGAGAGTACAAGCCTCATCCTAGTGCGAGGATATGCAACCCAAAGGCTAAATGTCATGGCAGGGCAGACCAGGCCCTAAGCCTTGGTTGGCAGCTGGTCTAGGATCGAAGCTCAGACAGGCGGACAGTTAGAGCATTGCTTTGCTGATCGGCAGCTTCTGCAGCTTGTCTTGTTCCAGATGTAGGGGTGTTACCTTTCCTCTGGAGTGAACTAGGCAGGCCGAGAGAGGGATCATGCTGCATGGGCAACACATGATCTCTATATTTTAGCCCAGATTTTGTGCTGTGGAGAGGCAATAACTCCATCCCTGGTCTTAACCGGTCTCAGAATCAAAGCGAGAGGTAACTGTTACGGGTTATAAGTCCTTGTCAATTGGCGTAGACATGGGGCGCCACGCGTTGCCTCTGACAGTGGGAGACACCTACAGGTGTTACTGATCAGCTACCGCCAGCCTCAAGCTGGGCAGCCCCCGGCCAATTGGGTGCTGATCCGCCACAGCCTGCCTGCTTCAATGGGTGCTTGGGGCTAGGTCAAAATCTGAATCGCAGGCTGTAAAGCCAATGCACCGGGTATTAATAAAAAGGAAAATAGAAACCCCCTCTGCCGTGCGTCCACCTTGACGAGGTAGAGGGGCTTGAGCGTTCCAATGACCCCAAGAGCTATGCCGACGGTAGCACAGCTACTGGTAGGGTCACCCATGTCGGACAGGTCAAGGGAGAGGGACCAGACGAAGTGACGCACAAACCTGCTGCCTTGTAGGTAGACTGGGGACAGTCAAAGGCTAGGGAAAGCATCCCGAACAAATGCTTGTCGAAATCGGATGTACTGAGCCACAGGCTTGACAAAGAAGTGCAACGTAACTTTATCATTTCATGATGCCACAGATGAAAATTAATCGTTATGGTGCTAATCCCGTGAAGTCCCATCAGGCGGTGATAGTGCCGGGCCCCCTGCCTCGAGGGGGTCCACCCATGACTACTGGTGGTCACCTTCCCCTGTGCTGTGGAGTCAAGGCACAGAGGAGTAGGTTAAGAGTTATTGACCAAACACCCCGGACACTCAACATACTACAATGGAATGCAGAAGGAGTTTATAACAAGAAAGCCTCCCTAACACAGCGTCTTCATAAAGATAGAATAGATGTGGCATGCATTCAAGAGACACACCTCAACGCCAATCGCACATTTTCAGTCAAGGGATATCAGGCCACACGTTTCGACCGCGAAGGACACAAAGGAGGAGTTGTAATACTTACACGAAATACAATACCTTGCAGCGAAGTATCTGTGATCTCTGACAACCAAACGGAAATTATAGGTGTTGATATAATGATAAAGGACGTGAAAATAAGAATTTACAATCTGTATAGCCCGGCAGATAAGGATCTTACACTCTCAAACATGGAAATAACTGACACAAATTGCATTGTTGTCGGAGACTTTAATAGCCGTTCAGAAAGATGGGGATACCCAGATACTGACAAAAGAGGAGATGAAGTGGAGGACTGGGAAATAGACTCAAATCTCCATCTACTCAACAAAGCGGATGACACACCGAGCTTCTACTCCAGAAGATGGCTTACCACTTCTACTCCAGACTTAGCTTTCTGCACAGGAGACATCCTCCACAAAATCGATCGCCATGTGCTGGACCAATTAGCAGGTAGTGACCACAGACCAATCAAGCTTGTAATGAATATGGAGTATGTTCCACAGGAGCAAAAGCCCTTGCCCCGCTGGAATTACAAACGAGCAGATTGGGACAGATTTGCCACACTAACAGACAAATATTGTGAAAACATAAATACACGATATGGCAACATGAAGCAAATGGTGGAAAGTCTAAACAGAGCAATAATACAGGCAGCCACTGAGTCCATTCCAAGAGGAGCGAGGAAAAATTACAAACCATACTGGACTGAAGAACTACAAAGTTTGGAGGACAAAGTTGAAGATGCCAGGAAGACAGCAGAGAGAGAACAAACAATTGAAGCGAATACCTCTCTCAAAGCCATCTCAGCAAAATATAAAAGAACAGTAAATCAAACAACAAGAGATCGTTGGAGGGAAAAAACAGAAAACCTGAATTTTGACAGGGATGGAAACAAACTATGGAAACTAGTGAAAGCCATGAACAATGAAGGACCTAGAAACAAACAAATAACAATTAAACAAGGAAATGCCTTGCTTACAGGAAAAAAGGCTGCAAATGCACTAATGGAACACTATGCCAATGCAAACCACATTGATATTACAACTGAACAGAAGAAAGCAATCAAACAGATACATCATAGAAATACAGAGACAGCAGCAGAATATATGATGGCAAATCTAACAATGGAAGAAATGGAACAGGCAATGAATACCCTAAAAAAGAAGAAATCACCAGGAAAGGATGGAATCACAAATGAAATGCTAATAGGACTAGGCACCAAGGCAAAGAAGAAACTACTAGCAGTCCTAAATAACAGCTGGAAGAGAGGAATAGTCCCACAGGCATGGAAGGAAGCTATACTAATACCAGTCCCAAAGAAAGGAAAAGACACGGAAGAACCAAATGGCTATCGACCTATCAGTCAACTTAGCTGTGTAGGAAAATTAATGGAACGCATTATCAATGGCAGGCTAACATGGCATCTGGAAGAAAACAAACTCTTAACACCACACCAAGCAGGATTCAGAAAGTACAGATCCACTGAAGATCAAATAACCTATATAGCTCAGGAAATAGAGGATGCCTTCCAAGAGAAAAAGCACACACTAGCAGTCTGGATAGATTTAGAAAAAGCATTTGATAAAGTATGGAAGGAAGGACTGAAAGTAAAACTGCAAAACATGCATGTTTGTGGAAAAATGTATAAATGGATCAGCCACTACCTTGAGAACAGAACTGCCAGGACAAAAGTACAAGGACAAACAAGCAAAATGATGCTGCTGGAGCAAGGTGTCCCCCAAGGAGGAGTTCTTTCACCAACATTATTCCTAGCATATATAAATGACATCACAGAAAATTTTCCAGCCAGAGTACACACATCCTCCTTTGCAGATGACCTAGCCATATGGACATCTGAAGAATATATTAGCACAGCTAACAGCAGAATACAGCAAGCCTTATTAGCGCTAGAGGACTGGTCAAAATCATGGCTAGTGAAGATAAGTGAGGAGAAAACAACATGCACAGTGTTCTCCCTCTCAAATAAACCTCAGCAACCTAAGCTGGTATTGAATGGAAAAATATTGCGCCATGAAGAAAATCCAAACTATCTAGGAGTCACCTTTGATCGTCGCCTGACATGGAAGACACAGGTTGAGAAAAATCGAACAAGAGCAAGGCAGAGAATGGCAATCATGAAAAAGCTTGCTGGTACAACGTGGGGAGCAGATGAGAAAGTTCTCAAGAAGTTATATACTGGACGGGTGAGGCCAGTACTGGAATATGGCATTGCAGCTTGGGCAACAGCAGCTAAGTCAAACTTTAACAAAATAAGTAGAGTCCAAAACCAAGGAATGCGAATCATAACTGGAAGCCTGAAGACAACGCCTGTTAATGAACTAGAAAAGATCACTTGTTTACAACCAATGCAGGATAGAAGAGATAGCAGAGCCCAGCAACAAGCAGAAAAATTTAGAAGATTGACAGACCACCCTATGTACAACAGATTTAATAGTTTTGGAAAGGGAAGACTGAAGCGTAGCAACTTTGTAGAAACTGCAAAACGAAGGATTAGGGCAGATCCTATTCTTAACATATCAACAGTCAAGCCCATACACAATGCACACAAGTTCCCAGCTTGGCGACAGCAGCAACTGCCTGAGATGATAGAAAACATTCCTGGTATTGAGAAAAAGAACACTCAGCATGAAACCGAAAGAAGAGAAATAACCCTAAACTACATAAAAGAACATTACCCAAGCAGGAATTGGACCCATGCATATACAGATGGATCAGCCAAAAATTCAATAGAGAATGGAGGAGGAGGAGTTCTCCTAAATTTAAAAAATGGAGTGAAAAAAACACATTCAATGGCAACTGGAAAATTTTCAAGTAACTTCAAAGCGGAGGTAGAGGCTCTGAAAACTGCATCAGAAATGCTCCTGATGGAGGAAAATAAAGAGAAGCAAATAGCTATCTTCACAGATGCAAAGTCAGCTGTCTCAATACTGAAGAGCAATAACAGCACAGAACTAACTGACCTAAGAGCAGCACTCCATGGTCTATGCCAGAAATCCAAAAAAGTTGTAATACAGTGGATCCCATCACATTGCAGTATACCTGGAAACGAAGAGGCTGACAGACTGGCAAAAGAGGGCGGACGACTACCACAGCCTGACATAGACATAACCTATAATGAGGCAAAGAGGTTGATAAAAAGCACTTATAGAACCAAATGGGAATCAGAGCATCCAGGCCATCAGAAGGATGATGCATATTACAAACTCGACCGAAGAGAACAAGTAGCAATCTTCAGACTCCGCACAGGACATAACAGGCTGAAATACCACTTGTTCAATAAACTAAAGATAGGAGATACCGATGAATGTAATTGTAGAACTGGAAAAATGACAGCAAAACATTTGCTGCAGGATTGCCCAACGTATGCAGAACAGAGAAAGATATTTTGGCCCACACCTGCTTCATTTGAGGACAAGCTCTATGGAGATATCAACAAGCTCAAGTTGACCGCAGCTTACTTTAACTATATACAGGTTGACATTTAAAGGTGCATGAAGACCCAGAGGCATGAAATGGAATATTGCTTGGATAGCAAATCCATTACGTGGAAAGTCCGAATCAAAAGCCCATTGTGTGGGCTTCATAAAAGGTGGAAAAGTGTCCTAGTGGCATGAAATGGAATATTGCTTGGATAGCAAATCCATTACGTGGAAAGTCCGAATCAAAAGCCCACTCTGTGGGCTTCATAAAAGGTGGAAAAGTGTCCTAGTGGCACGAAATGGAATATTGCTTGGATAGCAAATCCATTACATGGAAAGTCCGAATCGAAAGCTCACTGTGTGGATGTCATCTGCAGACTGCATACTTCTGGTTTCCGGAAGAACAGCCTATGGTGAACGGAAGGCCCAATATACGGAAGTGAGGCTAAACAGCCATGTGCAGGACGTGACGATTCCTTGGGTGAGCCCAGTACCAGAGCGCTATGTATCGGCTCTGCAAGTATGGAAGCCTCCTTAGATGGCGGGGAATGCCCATGGTCTGCCCCTGCCTTCCCTTGAGGGCTGACCAGGATCTTTGGCTGTTCTATAGGGACCAGCTGGGATGGGGAATAACACCACAACAGTGAGAGTCAAACGTCCTAAGAAACCCCCGGGAAGGTTAACCCGGTCAACAAATGCCCGCAGAAGTCGGATGTGTCGGCCTAACGGCGCAAGAACGCAGCTCTGCTGTAAACAGGCACAACGCAATCACATCCGAAAAAAAAAACTCCGGATGAACGAAGAAGAAGAAGAAGAAGAAGAAAATAGAAACCTTAAGCTACGACTTGCAACCTGAAACGTAAGATCCATGTGTCCAGGATTTTCCACTGACTTGAGAAATATTGACGATGTGAGAAAAACGGCTGTGATTGATGCAGAACTCAATCGTCATAACATTGATATTGCTGGCCTGCAAGAGACTCGCCTCGCTGAGGATGGGCCACTCAGGGAAAACAATTACACCTTTTTTTGGAAGGGTAGAGGGCAGGCAGAAAAAGGCAACATGGTGTGTGCTTTGCAGTGAAGAATTCGCTACTGGGAATGATTATTATCCCAGCTGGAGGTAATGAAAGACTATTATCCCTGCGCTTGGCAACCTCTTGTGATATTGTCACCATTATCACTGCATATGCACCGATACTCGCTTCCTCTGATGATGTGAAAGATACGTTCTATGAGGAGCTAGACTCTGTGATCAAGGCAGTTTTCAAAATCCGACTACATTTATATGCTATATGATTTCAATGCTCGTGTGGGCAAGGACTCGAGTTCATGGCCAGTGTGCCTTGGAAAATACAAGATCTGTCGCATGAATGAAAATGGGCAAAGGCTGCTGGAGCATTGCGCCAGAATGACCTATGTATTACAAACTCCTTTTCTAAAACTAAAGAGTTACATAAGGTCTCATGGATACATTCCACATCCGGCCATTGGCATCGGCTGGACTTCATTATCACACGGAGACAACATCTGAACCATACATCATTAACTCGAAGTTACCACAGTGCTGACTGCGTACGGATCATTCTTAGGTTGTTGCAAGGGTTAGACTGAGACCAAAGAGAATCTACACAGCTAAACACACATCTAGTCCCAGGATTAATATTATTAACACTCACGATCCTGGAAAGTTTCAACAGAGACTTGAAGACGCTTTCACTGATGCATCAGACAATTGTACAGTAAGTGAAAAGTGGAGTAAGCTTAAGGAAACTATTTATAAAACAACTGTAGGGGTTTACGGCTTTGTGGATCATAAGAGGCAGGACTGGTTTGGGCAAACAGCCAGATACTGCAGACCTTGAAGAAGAAGATAGCTCTCTTAAGAAACAATGAAAGAACAACGCCTAACACTCTGGGTGAGCTGAAGCAAGCTAGGAAAGATGTGCAAAAGGCTGCCAGACAATGTGCGAATGACTATTGGATCAAATTAAAAGATTCCATTCAAATCGCAAGTGATAAGGGAAACATCAGAAGCATGTATGAAGGGATAAAGAAAGCCTGTGGTCCAATGATCAAAAGAAGTGCACCACTGAAAACCTTGACTGGAGAAATCATCACTGATAAGAAACAGCAGATGGATAGATGGGTAGAGCACTATTTAGAGCTTTACTCAAGTGAGACCAAACTAGCGGATGATGCCCTCAACGCCATAGAGGCCCTGTCAACTCTTGACCACCTGGACACACTTCCCACCATAACAGAAGTTAAGTGTGCTATAAATGAACTTGCATCTGGCAAGGCTCCAGGTAAGGATGGGATTCCAATAGAGGTAATCAGGAGTGGGCAAGACACACTCACTCTACAGATCCACCAGCTAATAGAGCTATGCTGGCGAGAAGGACAAGTCCCACAGGATTTCAAAGATTCAAGCATCATAACACTGTACAAGAACAAGGGCGATCGGAGCGACTGTAACAACTATAGGGGTATCTCACTTCTGTGTATTGTTGGGAAAGTATTTGCCAGAATTGTTCTGCGCAGACTTCAAGTCCTGGGAGATCAAGTCTACCCCGAATCACAGTGCGGCTTCCGACAGAACCGGTCTACCATTGATATGATATTCTCATTGCGACAAATGCAAGAAAAATGCCGGGAACAAAATCAACCACTGTTTATTGCCTTCATCGACCTCACAAAGGCATTTGATTTGGTCAGATCGTGAGGGTCTGTTCAAAGCACTAAAGAAGATTGGCTGCCCACCAACTCTTCTGTCCATTGTGGAATCGTTCCACACAGGCATGAAGGGTATAATCAAGTTTGATGGTGAAACTTCAGAAGAGTTTGAAATAAAGAGTGGAGTTAAGCAAGGTTGTGTACTATCCCCCACCCTCTTTGGATATACTTTTCACTTCTACTGAAATATGCCTTTCGTGATCAGGATGGCTGGTATATACATTCACTCACGCTCAGATGGCGGCCTCTATAATGCTCAGAGATTGAAGGCCAAGACCAAAATTAGGAGGGTACTAATCAGAGAGTTGCTTTTTGCAGATGATGCTGCAATTACGACCCACTCTGAGGAAGAATTACAACATCTACTATCTGCATTCTCCAATGCTTGTTCTGAATTTGGTTTAACAATTAACAAAAAGAAGACACAGATTATGTCACAAGGTGCACATGGAGTACCATCAATCTTTATTGACGACGCCGAACTGGAGATAGTAGACCATTTTACATATCTAGGATCAGAGGTAAATAGCAAATTATCCCTAGATCAGGAAATCAACATCAGGATTGGTAAGGCAGCAACAACAATGAACATGTTAGCAAAAAGAGTCTGGGAGAACAGGAAGCTTACTGCCAAAACAAAAGTCCTCGTCTACCAAGCCTGTGTCCTTAGTACTCTTCTTTATGGCAGTGAAACCTGGACAACTTACTCACACCAAGAGAAACGTTTAAACAGCTTTCATATGCGGTGTCTGCGAAGAATACTTGGTATTAAGTGGCAAGACAAAATCACAAATACTGAAGTATTGGAAAGATCAGGTTGTGTGACGGTGTGTTCCATGCTCAGTCTTCGTAGACTTAGATGGATATGACATGTTAGGAGGATGGATGATGATAGAATACCAAAGGACATCTTTTTTGGTGAATTACAGATGGGTAAGAGATCTCAGGGTCACTCTCTACTACGATACAAAGATGTGTGTAAGCGGGACATGATTGATACAGGCATTGATAATGCACATTAGGAGCAAGTCGCCGCTGAACGTGTTGCATGGAGGGCAACTATCAAAAATGGAATAAAGACAAAGGAGAAAATGATTGCAGATAAAGCACACACAGAGCGTGAGAGACTTAACATGGTGCTTGATGGTGGAAATGACTATGTTTTCACATGCATCCACTGTGTACAAACATTTGTAGCGCGAATTGGCCTTATCAGCCACACTCGCCACCGCCATGGGTCGTAGTTATTAAGCCTTTTTGAAGCACAATGTACCAAATTATCGTCTGTCAAGACGGAAAGGTGCCAATGTAATGTAAAGTAGTAGTAGTAGTAGTAGTAGTAGTAGTAGTAGTAGTAGTAGTAGTAGTAGTAGTAGTAGTAGTAGTAGTAGTAGTAGTAGTAGTAGTAGTAGTAGTAGTAGTAGTAGTTGTTGTTGTTGTTGTTGTTGTTGTAGGGTAATCATACTGCCTTATCAATTTCCAAAGTAACTGTACTTCACCAGTCTCTTACGAGACTCAATATCAGTAATGTCAAAGGTCGTTTCATGGTTCATAAATTCAGTATGAGATCATTATTATCACATACCGTGCCGATAAGTGTGAGCTGTCATGTTTCCACATCCCACAAGATCACCAGACTTGTGGATCAGCTCTGTTTACTTGTCTCGACCATGCCATGTGGCCAAGACAGCAGATATTTACTTATCTACCTTTCCCTTGTTATTTTCTCCTCAATCTTTCCAGTTGTCGCCAAGTTCTCTTGTATCAACGTGCCCAAAACATCTTGACTGATTATTCAGACACCCCAGTGGTGTGTATGCGGTACATCCTTGGTTTGCCCACTGTTGCTGGTAGGCTCAATGTGATGCAGGCGAAGGC
Source organism: Cepaea nemoralis (assembly GCA_014155875.1). Taxonomy (NCBI): domain Eukaryota; kingdom Metazoa; phylum Mollusca; class Gastropoda; order Stylommatophora; family Helicidae; genus Cepaea; species Cepaea nemoralis. The sequence goes on along the minus strand of JACEFZ010001606.1, from coordinate 107,566 downwards.
ATACCTCATAGTAACTGCTGACACAGATCACCCGTTGCATGAGGCGCTGGACGCAGTTAAGGGCCAACGACTGATAAGAGAGAGGGAAATCATGGATGGCTCAGGCGGAGGATACGATAAGACAGGTGTGCATCTTGGAGAATATTAGGCGAAGAGAGGAGTGAGTCAGAGTGCTAGTGGAGCAGTTAGACTTGTGCAGAATTATAATCACATTGAGCCGGGAGTGCAGGGAGTGGCCAGCAGGGGCCACGGAAGTGGACATCCAGCAACTAATTCAGGATAATGCTCGCCCGGATGATGTGATTATCTACACAGATGGTTCGGTGTTGAGAGGTAGTAGAAGTGCTTGGGGGTTCTTGGCAAAGGCTAATGGTCGAAGTTTGGTGCAGGAGAGCCTGGCATATGATACCACAACATCTAGCTTAAGAATGGAGGTGGAGGCAGTAGTGCAGCTTTCCGCTGGATGGAGAATACGATATACTCACACACATTGTGATTGTAACTTACTCAGAAAGCATGCTGAGTAGGGTGAGGACAGGCAAGCTTCGTGCAGAGTGGCTTGCTTCGCTTCGGAAGTCACGGGTCGCAAGCATCGTCTGAATCTTTTCTCCGGGGCATGCTGGTGTGCTGGGGAATGAACAGGCAGACAGATTGGCTGGCTCTGCAAAACTTGGTGGAGTATTGATGCATTATAAGGCAGACATGGTTGCGACCTTGTGAGAGCATGTGTACACCTCAGAGGAGCAAATGGATCACCTTGGTCTGGCAAGAATGCGACAGCGAGGAGTGACGAGGGGATCTGGCCGATGCTCGACGCTTAGAGGAAAGGCGAGACGCACATATAATCAGATTGCTACTGGTACTATTAGGGTTTGAACTCTTCGCTGGCTTCTGGGAATGGGGACGGAGCGCTTATGGGAATGCCCCGAATGCTGTGATGTCGGTTCCTAAATCAATCAATCAATCAATCAATCAATCAATCAATTCAAGTATAGTTTCTCTAATCAGTTTACGGTTGTTTTCTCTAGGACTTACTAATTGGTTTTTCTGTCTGTCCATGGTATTCTTCTCATTTTCCTCAGAAACCAAATTGACACTGCCATTAGATGTTTTTTTTTCTCCTGCTTGTCTTGTATGCTTTGTATTTTCCTCAGAAACCTCATTGATACTGCGATTAGATGTTTTTGATTTTCTTTTCTGCTTGTCTGCTCATTGCTCACGTTTCACATCTATACAAAAGTGCAGGTTCTAGGTAGCACATCAACACCCTTTTTCTTGTTGCAGTGTGCATCTTTTTATTGGTCAGTATGTTTTCCATCTTGCAAACAACTTCTTTTGCCATAACGATTCTTGATCTAATCTCTTCATATATATATATATATATATATATATATATATATATATATATATATATATATATATATATATATATATGTATATATATATGACGTTGAACTTATTTCAATGACTTGCTGTTATTATGTGTAATGATGCTATCTGGTCAGTGCAGGATCTGTTTGGTCGGAAAGCCTGTCTGCACACACCTTAGTTGTTGTCAATGGCATATGTGAAATATACTCACCGATAAACTGCTGTCATTTGTAATGAGAAAAAGCGTGTTAAAATACCACATAGAACTTATATGTTGTGTGCGTATGAAATGTCAACAATTAATTTACAGGGCGAGAAACATATAATGGTCGCGGATATGTAGTTCTCGGAGAAATCCAAAGATTACAATGGAGAGGCTCAAAATGGAATGAGGGAGTCTTTGAAAAATTAGATGAGAAATTTAAACTAAAATTTCAAATGTGACATAGACATTCAAGAATGTTGGGTTAGTTATGACAAGAAATAAGTTTGAAAACTTAGTAAACGCCGGTAATTTTGGTGCGAAAAGAGCAAAGGGAAGACTAAAAGTTAAATACCTCGTGCAAGTTGAATAATCATGATTAACCATGCTTATTAGAGTACCATATGATGATGGCGAATAGCGTGTGAAGATTTCGTGTAGTAACCTATTTAAGTGTATGAAGTAACAGCTTTCACAATACGATTGTAAATTGAGAAGCTGAAATGTCAGTGTTGGTAACACATTGTACAAGAGACGAAGAGTCACGCTGGAATATAAATATTTATATATCTCCGTGAAGAAACGTCCACAAAGAATGGAATAAATAACACGCTGTTTTCGTTCAAATTAATTTTTATGAATCCAATTAATGTAACAGTGAACGAGGTAGGCGTGCTGCAACTGTCTAAACCGCTATTTGTCGGTTATTTAGTCCGTGTGTGTTCGTGTCTTGCTTTAATCGACAGATCCTGTCAGGCCACTAATTGGTTTTGAATTGACCTCAAATCCTCGGTTCGTTAGTTTATCTCAGAAGCTAAGTAGCCCACTTAACCCAGGATGCGAGTGCGCTTTCAAGAAAGGATAATTCAGGGACAGGAGCTCGTGCCAACATGTTTGGCACATCCTAACTGCCCCCGCGTGTTTACTAGAATGTTCTAGTTTCAATTACACAAGACGTTTCAAGAGATTACTACATCATCATCATGTGTTTTACCGTATTTTACGGAGTATAAGACGTACTTTTTTTCTTCAAAAAAATTACCTCCAAAATTCAGGTGCGTCTTATACTTGATATTAATTTTTTATTAAGTTATATAGTTATTTTTTTTTTTTTAAATTACTTAAAAATTAAGGTGCGTCTTATAGTCAGTAGAGTCTTATAGTCCGTAAAATACGGTATTACCTGGCATAGGCGTTCATGTCTCTCAGAGGTCTCGGTCCTTGATGGTCTGGATCATTTGTATCGATAATATTCTGCCATGTCACCGTCTTTGTCCATCATTTCCTTCCTATCGATCTGCCACTTCCCTGCTTCTTCTACCACTGATCGTTCCAGCCGGCGCGATGGTCTCATTACTTGAAAACATAGATCCTATCATTACTTGACCACATAGATTCTCTTATTAATTGACCACAGAGATCCTCTCATTACTTGACCACAGAAATTCCGTCATTACTTGACTATAGAGCACTGTTTTCTCTCTTTCGTAATGTCTGTCATGCGTCCTCCATCCTATGCTATTGTTACCATCAAATATTCAACTTTATTTACTTGGTTAAGCACGCGTCCTTCTATTCCAATATCCCATTTTGGTGTTTTCTTTTTCTTCTTTATACCACATTTTCTTTCTATTTCCTTGTGTTTAAGGAACATCCTTTTTTTGCGCTCTCGCGATTCGTAATCCTGTATACCCGAGTTCGAAACACAGCTGTGCTGTGTTTTTTTCTCGAATAAGGTATAAGTGCCGGTCGTTCAAAAAGCCGTGGCAAACTACAGAACGTAAAACTTGCCCAGGAATAACGAACAGCCAAAATATTGGGTTTGACTGCTACATCCTGTGAAGGACATGAAAACTAAAGTTTAAATTAAGTACTGCAATGCAAAACAGATGTTTCAAGTTTTTTGTTTGTTTGTTTGTTTGTTTGTTTTTGTGTTTTCAGCTATCAATACTTTACTTTTTGTGCATAACGCCTATTGATTATATTATAACGTCCAACTCGTATTCCGTGTCAACCTTTAATCTCTCTTATTAATGCTTCGCTGCAGAGAGAGGGAACAGCTCTTTTGACAATACACATCCTTTTCGTAATCCCTACTTAATTTGTTTATTTTACATTTTAATTTCTGGTCTCCAGGTAAGGATGGGATTCCAATAGAGGTTATCAGAAGTGGGCAAGACACACTCACTCTACAGATCCACCAGCTAATAGAGAGAGCTATGTTGGCGAGAAGGACATGTCCCACAGGATTTCAAAGATTCAAGCATCATAACACTGTACAAGAACAAGGGCGATCGGAGCGACTACAACAACTATAGGGGTATCTCACTTCTGTGTATTGTTGGAAAAGTATTTGCCAGAATTGTTCTGCGCAGACTTTAAGTCCTAGGAGATCATGTGTACCCCGAATCACAGTGTGGCTTTCGACCGGTCTACCATTGATATGATATTCTCATTGCGACAAATGCAGGAAAAATGCCGTGAACAGAATCAACCACTGTTTATTGCCTTCATCGACCTCACAAAGGCATTTGACTTGGTCAGTCAAGAGGGTCTGTTCAAGGCAATAAAGAAGATTGGCTACCCACCAACTCTTCTGTCCATTGTGGAATCGTTCCACACAGGCATGAAGGGTACACTCAAGTTTGATGGTGCAACTTCAGAAGAGTTTGAAATCAAGAGTGTAGTTAAGCAAGGTTGTGTACTAGCTCCCATCCTCTTTGGAATATACTTTTCACTTCTACTGAGATATGCCTTTCGTGATCAGAATGGTGGTATATACATTCACTCACGCTCAGATGGCGGCCTCTACAATGCTCAGAGATTGAAGGCCAAGACCAAAATTAGGAGGGTACTTGCTTGCTTGCTTGTGTTCGTTGGCTTGAGCTCCAACGCGAAGTCCTGTATGTCGGATGAAGACATCCTGTTGTCCAACATCAGTGTGATGTCATACAGGACCTGAGGTTTGCGTGAGTATCCGTTGTCCCATGTCTGGCTTATTGGTGTGCATACTGGTGGTTCCTCGCCGTACAGGCAGACACTCTCCGACTTCGGAGGAATCAGCGATCCTATTGACTTCAGCCAGGACCCCGAAGGGACCTGTTGCCCAGGACGCTCGACGAGGACGCGTCAATAGGTCTTGGCCAGTATATAACCCGGCCCTGGTGCCTTGGAAACACCTCTGCGTCCCTAGGAGGGTACTGATCAGAGAGTTGCTTGTTGCAGATGATGCTGCAGTTACGACCCACTCTGAGGAAGAATTGCAATGTCTACTATCTGCATTCTCCAATGCTTGTTCTGAAGTTGGTTTAACAATTAGCGAAAAGAAGACACAGATTATGTCACAAGGTGCACATGGGGTACCATCAATCTTTATTGACGACGCCGAACTAGAGATGGTAGACCAGTTTACATATCTAGGATCAATGGTCAATAGCAAATTATCCCTAGTTCAGAAAATCAACATCCGGATTGGTAAGGCAGCAACAACAATGAACAGGTTAAGAAAAAGAGTGTGGAAGAACAGGAGGAAGCTTACTGCCAAAACATAAGTCCTTGTCTATCAAACTTGTGTACTTAGTACTCTTCTTTATGGCAGTGAAACCTGGACAACTCACTCACACCAAGAGAAACGTTTAAACAGCTTTCATATGCAGTGTCTGCGAAGAATTCTTGGTATTAAGTGGCAAGACAACATCACAAATACTAATTACAAACATGAAGTATTGGAAAGATCAGGTTGTGTGGCGGTTTATTCCATGCTCAGTCTTCGTAGACTTAGATGGATAGGACATCTTAGCAGGATGGATGATGGTAGAATACCAAAGGACATCTTTTTTGGTGAATTACAGATGGGTAAGAGATCACTACACAAAGGCTTTCGATAAAGTGAGACATGTCGACATGATAAGGATGCTTGAAGATCTACAAATTGATGGAAAAGACCTTAGATTTGTAAAAAACATATATTGGAAACAACAAGCTGCCATAAGAGTTGATAATGAAGTAGGCCAATATCAGCCTATTAAGAGAGGTTTGAGACAGGGATGTGTAATGTCTCCAGATCTGTTTTCCCTGTACAGTGAAAATATTTTCAGAAATATTGAAGTTATGGAAGGAATCAACATTGGGGGACGATGCATCAATAACATTAGATATGCAGACAATACAGTCTTGATTGCAGACAATGAACAGGACCTGCAACATTTAGTAGATGCAGTTGTTACACACAGTGAACAACGAAGGTTAGAATTAAATTGTAAAAAGACACAGATTATGGTCGTCACTAGGAAGAACGAAATACCACAATGTAATATACAAGTAAATGGGAATATTCTTCAACAAGTGAATAGGTACAATTATCTCGGAACAGTAATAACATCTGATGGGAGATGCCTTGAAGAGATTAGAACAAGAATCGCCATGTCTAAGGTAGCCTTTAGCAAGATGAAAAACATTCTGACCAATAAAAGATGTCAATTTAAACGAGAAACAGAGTGTTGAGGTGCTACATAGAACCTGTACTTTTATATGGATGTGAAGCTTGGACAATGAGCAGTCAAGCTGAAAAACATCTGATGGCTGTAGAAATGTGGTTTCTGAGGAAAATGCAAAGAATACCATGGACAGCCAGAAAGACCAATGAACAGGTCCTTCAAGAAACAAACGAAGATCGTAAACTGATTAGAGACATTAAACGCAGACAGTCAAAATTTTTGGGCATGTTATGAGAAGAAATGAATTGGAGAAGTTGGTGACAACTGGTAAGATCGAAGGGAACAGACCAAGAGGAAGACCGAGAAGAAAATAACTGGATGGCTTGGCCTCGTGGCATGGTCGAGACGGAAACACAGAGCTGATCCACGACTCGGGTGATCGAGTGAGATGGCAAAACATGACCGCACGCTTACCGGCATGGCACATGATGGATGGATGGAAGAGATCTCAGTGTCGGCCTCTACTACGATACAAAGATGTGTGTAAACGGGACATGATTGATACAATCATTGATAATGAGCACTGGGAGCAAGTCGCCGCTGAACGTGTTGCATGGAGGGCAAACATCAGAAATGGAATAAAGACAAAGGAGAAAATTATTGCAGATAAGTCACACACTGAGCGTGTGAGACGTAAGATGGTGCATGATGGTGAAAATGGCCACGTGTTTACATGCACCCACTGTGAACGAACATTTACAGCGCGAATTGGCCTTATCAGTCACATTCGCTACCGCCATGGGTAAAAGTTATTATGCCTTTTTGAAGCACAAACTATCGTCTGTCAAGACGGTAAGGTGCCAACGAGAATTGCTGCTACTTGTTACGTCTACTATGTTTTGATTATTCTGAGACATTTACTATCAATTCTAATATCCACCAACACATTGATAATTTAATCATATAACATGATCGGCGGTGATTCTGGAAGAATCTCAAAACTTAGAGGGAAGACCAGGAGAACTTTTAAACAGATAGCGGTGGGAACGATTAGTAGTATTACTCTTCGCTGGCTGTTGAACGAGGGGACGGAGCACGTAAGGGAATGTCCTGAGTGCAGTGAAGTCGGTTCTTAACTCAATTCAACTAATATAACATCTTTGGTGTTATCTATAAAGCCCAGGGATATGTCCTTTTGTGCTTCAGTTTATTTCTCTATTAATCTTCGCAATGTGAATATTACATTATTTTCTTCTTTCCCCTTCAACACATTAACGCTGTTCTTCCTTCTACATTAACTCCCATCTAATTTTTCCATCTGGCTCTTCTCATTATAATTCTGAGTTAAGGTTTGGTGGCATGGTTTATGAGGTTGATTGTACTAAATTATTCGCATTCAGTTGCTCTTGCTCTCTTGTGTAAAGCAATAAATGCAGATTGCGGCATGTCAGTAGGAATGTATCCACTGTTATTAATATCATTTAACAGTCTAAGTAATATTTCTATTTCAAATGCTCCAAGTACTTCTATTCTAAGTCATCTTTAGTAATTTCACCAGGCCCGCTCGTTTTGCGTTTCTTCATGTGATTCATTCATTCATTCATTCATTCATTCATTCATTCATTCATTCATTCAGTAGCATGTCCTTTGCAGAACTTCGCTTCCATAACAACCTTCCGGAAAACCTATCGATTATAAGCAAGATGTCCCGCGTCCGATACACCCATCTGGAGATCATCCGCCACATCCTGCACCCATCTTCTCTTTGGCCTTCCTCTTCCTCTCTTCCCAGGCATATAACCCACCATCATTGTTCTCTCCAAACTTTCGTGACGTTTCAAGTGACCAAAATATTTCAATTTTCTTTGTTTTGTCGTTTTTAATAGCCAACCTTCTTCAATATTCAGCTCTTGAAGTATTGATGCATTTGTTCTTTTCTTTACCCAAAATATTCTTAGAACTTGTCTATAACATTTATATTCAAAGGCATATATGCACTGCTCAGCTTGTTTAGTAAGTGTCAAGGTCTCACAGGCGTATGTTGCAATGGGAAAGATGCATGCTCTTAAAAATCTAATTGTTGTAGTTCTGTCTGTCTGTCGTGTCCTCCTTTACAGTGTCGTCCCTGGAGTGAAGAGAGCCGACACCCACATTATAATATTTTCCTCCTTTTTAATATTCTGGAGAATCCACCAGCTTCCGTCCAACACACTCCATCAGCCCATGGACACCTTTTCCTGTCACTCTCTCACTGTCGTACTATGCCCCCTCTCATACTTCTCCAACGCAACATACTCAACAACTCTTGCTTCTAAAAATTAATAAAGATTAATTTATTAAAATAAAAGTGTAACGTACATGAGACGTGTATGTGAAGAAAATGTGTGACGTGTTCTATAAAGTGTGTAGAATCGGACTCTCAGACTACAACCCAGTCAGCTGATCCCAGCAAGGATAGACCACAGCACGTTACGTCAGAACATGTACATCTCACCCAGTGCCGAAACCATCCTGCTGGATACTGATTTGCCTCTGTAGACCTCTGGTAATCCCATTTCATGATCATCCGAAATAGACACCGGTGGTATTAACAGTTAATCATGGACCGGTTGCACCCTACACAATGTCCGTTCCTATCGTTCCAAAAAAAATGCACATGTCCTTTGTAGTGTGTACACAGTTATTAATGTTAATTGTTAATGTGATTGATCCTCACTCGTGTCTATCTAGCCTCACGTATCATGTCTTGTGTTCTATTACACGAGATTATATCACACTAGGTAACTATTATCATTAATGTTCTCAGTTAGTTACTACTGTCTGATGCTTTGTGGTGCATCAGTAATCATCACCCCTCTTTGGTGAATCATCTTCCTTCTAGCTTTAGTTACGTTCTGTACGCAACTTTATTGACTGTTCCACTGGTGTTCTTCCGAATGGGATTTGAACCTTTCCTAAAAACTTGTTGAGTTTCCTCGGATCTGGTAGGGAACCTTAAATGGCACTACTGCAGTCCTATCAATCATATCTACATCTGCCATTATAGGCACGTGTAAAATTAAGTCACTAATTAACACACGGTAGATATTATTTCCACTAAGCACTGCAGTGCCATTGCACTCCGACTAGAGCCACATTTCCAAGTCCCCCTAGTTGGCCCCAACTCGGGTTTATATGGCAAACTACCAAAGTTGGCCACGTGACGTTATCCTTTATGCCCCCACACAGGTGGCACATTGGCAGATCATCCCCTGTCAGGGATCCATCCCCCCTCTGGCTCCATCAAGGTTAGATTTTTCATCACTGGTTTAGACATCCAAAACAATCTAGAGAGTTACTGTCGAGTTCCAACAAAGAGTTTCGATACCAAACTGCCAATCATGGTTTTCCAAACACCCTTACATTGTGCACGTGACGTTGTTGATGTCCGGCAGGTGTTCCACTGTATCCCATAACAAGCCCTCAACTTTATGTCATGTGGTGACAGTCAAATCCGCCATTCCGTTTGATGTCGGGAAATACCAAATGACAGTCTCACCGTTTTCTCCCTAGTCGGGCACTTCCGACCTGTTGATAAACTGTCAATCTTCTGTTCAGTGATGACAATCCCAGCCGCCATTTCGCCTGATGTCCGAAACTATAAATGACAGACAGGGCTGTTCCATGTACTGAGATGGGCAATTCTATGTGATTCTATCTGTTATTGAACTGTCAACGCAGTGTCTGATTCAGCGCACTCACTTCCCAATGTTTACTATTTGCTGACCCGATGTAACTCGTGCAGCTGTATTTACTCTGTTAGTTAAAATCGCTGTGACCTAGAAAATATCCCGTTAATCAAACTTCTGTATTTTCATTATCTGGTTAACTCATGGCGATCTCGTGACACTGTCCCATTCCATAATTTATTCAGTTGTTTTAGTCTTTGAAGAGCAATTGATAGTCGTCGTTTAATTTCTTTCATTGTGTCACCGATGTTGTTATCAATGACCCAAGATATTCAAAATTGTCTACCACCTCCAATTTTTCCTCATTAACATATATTTCTTTCTCCATAGTGGTTTTATCTGTATGCATTATCTATGTTTTTGCAATGTTAAGATACAAGTTGTGATTTTTACTATTCAATTGGGTTGAGGTTATTATGTTTTCTATACCAGTCTGTGTTGTGGATAGCAATACTGTATCATCAGCATACGGAATCTCTGGTATGTCAAGACCACCGATATTTATGGCATCATATAGCTCCCTATTTATATCATCTATTACATTTCTCATTCTATTTTCGGCGTACAGGTTAAACAAATAGAAGACAGCACACATCCTTGACGGACTCCTTGCTTGATGTCAAACCAATCTGATGTCTCGCCATCTATTCTAACCGCTGCTTGTCGGTCTAGATAGAGCATTCTCATAAGTTATATTACATGTGGTGGTAGCCCTATTCCTCATGATTTCCCAAAGTTTCTGATGTTGTACACAGTCAAATGCCTTTGAATAATCCACAAAGCATGAGAATAGGTTTACATTAAATTATCTGCACATCTCTATTATTAAACGCATATTGAGAATGTGATCTCTTGTTCCTCTTGTCTAAATCCAGCTTGAACCACGTTAATTTCTTCTTCCATTTTCTTACGAAGTCTTCCCGTTATGATTTTTAGTAGAATTTTACTTGCATGACTGATCAGAGCAACAGTTCTATAGTTGGTGCATAATTTCAGGTTGCCTTTTTTTTGGTATTGGGTTTCTTCATATGATTCATTCATATGATTCAAAATCAATCTTTTGGCCATATACCATATTTCCATATCTTTTTACATAATGCATGACAGATTTGTATGCTTTCTTCTCATCTCGCTTTAATTAGCTCAGCTGGTATCTCATCACTTTCAGGTGATTTACGATTCTTCAGGTCCTTTATTGCCCATGTAATTTCATCTAATGAGGGTTCAAGTTCTGTCTCTGCTGTCGTTGGCTCATGTATCTCATTCATATCCTCACTGTCACTCATATCAAACATTCCACTGCAATACTTCTGCCATCTTTCTAGAATTTGTCTAGATTCTGTTAAGGTATTTCCCATCTTGTCACAGATAACATTCATTTGAGGTTGAACATTTCTTGTCAATAAATTTCATTTCTTTGAACATTTCGTAATCTTTTCCAGTCTTATGATATTGCTCTATTCTGGTAAGTATTGATTTTTGTCCTTTCTTGTGTTCTTTCTTATTTCTCGAGTTAAAGATTTATACTTCATCCTGGTGTTATCGGATTCACCTCCTTTCTGTTTCAGTTCCCTTCGTTGTTTTATTAATTCTAACGAGTATGATGTAATCCATGGCTTAAGTTGCTTTTGGGTGTTGTCTTCTTCCAAGTCTTCTTGGGTGTTGTTTAAAAAGTGTGTTGGCTATTGTGACATGTTTGATTGAGTTGCCAGAGGACCTAGTTAGTAGTGTTCTCTGGAGATATATCTTTAATAATAAATAACAAGATAAAGGATATGATTTAGCACGTTTTGTCTAGAGGTCACTCAAATGAGCTAATCATTCCCGCAATAGCCTTTTTGGAGAACCACTTTTCTTTGGCTCAAACCCCCACTGTGAGACCACTATGTATCTACACAGAAATTTATATAAGAAGTAACTAGTTCACCCAAGGCCAGAGAAGATCTGAACTATTAGCGCCTGTACAACTGAGGATCCATCTCACTCACTATACTGTTGACAGTGTGCTGTTCGTCCGTCACATAGATCTTCTCATATATATATTGTCATTTTGTGACCTATATCAGTTTGTCCCATTTCTTTGGGATTGTAGGACTCAATTATTTGTAGGCAAACTCAACAATAACTGTACATTACATCTGTTGGACAAGACATCTACATGACAGTTTCTTGACAAAAGTGGGACATACATTCACAAGGAATTGTGTACACCAGCCATTGTACAAGACTTACATCATAAGAGATACTTGACAACATCTATACAAGACTTTTCACAATATGTATAATCAACCACAGCACTTAAGACAGTCACAGATACAATACTTGACAGCAACTGTACAAGAAATTCATCTGGGACATGTACTTAAAACACCGGATTCATTGAATACACAATTTATTGAGTTGATGGTGAGTCGAGTGATGACCATTGTCTCATCTCCTGTCATGTCAACACTTCAATTATTGCATAGAAAGTGCATAAAATATGTCACACATGCAGGTTGATAAACAAGATACAACACCTCCCCATTACTTCCACCACCCAATAATAACTCTCCTCCACCTCTCCTCTCCTAATTACCACTACACCATTGACTTTTATCTTTTCCTCTACTGTTAATGAGGGAAAACCAAGATTAAGCCATAACCTGGGGCAAGCATAGGGACCTTCTGCTCCACTGGTCTGTTTAATCCTTTTAGCACCTATGATGGGTGTTGGACAAGCTCAGGTTGCAGTTTCTCCCCATGATGATTTTCCAAGTCTGACTAATTATCCCCTACTGTCACAGTTTGAAGAAAAGCTACAGCCTTGTCTTTCACTGGTGAGTTGACTGTTTATGAAGTTGAGACTTAGGAATCTGTTCTCCTTTTCCTGTAGAGGAAGATCTAAGATACAAATATGTCCCAGTCTTCTCCCTTCTCCTCAGTCTATCTCACGTACTTAACAAGTCTTCATTCTGAAACACTGTGTGAGCACCAGGCTGGAGATTAACTAAGATAAGTCCTAGCCAAACAATCCATTGTCACCAGTCATTTCACCAGACTGTCCTGAATGAGGTTCACCACCATAGACTTGTTGTTAGTTCTCAGATGACATTTGATTGACTCAAAGATCACTGTCCAGTTCACCACTATTGTAGTGCTTCAGATTGTGTTTTGCTCCCATTTGTGCATTCAGCTGTTAAAGAGCTGAGAGAAAATTCTTCTTAGATATTCCTGCCATTTTGATAGGGAGTCACTTCTGGATCTAGGACTTCTGTTTAGTTGTCCCAGATGATATATGGATGCCTCTCCTCCATCCTCCTGTTCTCTGTTGTCCAGAGAACAATATATTATTGAATCTTTAAGGGCATTGTTGGGTCATCACATCACACTAGCGACCGCTCCCGGTGAAATCCCCGCTCAACTAATTAGATTTTAAAATATGGCCTAGGAATAGCGTGGGCTCATTACTTATTAACCAATCAAAAGACAAGCGCATATACCGCTGCCCTCCCCCAACTCGTTCTAGAACATACTAGTTCCAAGAATCGTCCTTCTATTTGGAAACGCCACTTAAATCGGAAGTATTCTTATGAATGTGTCGGGCTGGGAATGGGGAGTTCTGTTTCATCATGCTACAGCTATCATTAACTGATTTTCTGTGCAAAATTCAGTTAATTTGTCACCTGCATAATTTCTGTTTCCCAAACCAATATTTTCATAAACGTGTCTCTCATTTTAAGCTCTTCCTGTACCTACTTTTGCATTTAATCTCCCAGTATTATTGCTATATCATTATGACCAGTCTTATTTAATGTGTCTTGCAGTGTGTTGTAAACATCTTCAATTTCTTCCTCCTCTGCTGTTGAAGTAGGTGCATACATCTGTACGAGTGGTGTGTGTTTTTTTTGGACGGCCTTTAAGTCTAATAGTGAGGATTCTATCACTAACTGGGTTATATCCCAGTAAAGCTTTTGCAGTTGTTTTATCTAAACAAAATGCCACACCACTCTGGCCTCCGACGTCTCTACCAGAATAAATAAAAAGACTTCCATTTTCAGTTGTAAAATGTCCCTTGCCTTTCCAGCGATGTTCACCAATTCCTAAAATTTGAATATTTAACCTCTCAATCTCATCACATACTACTTTAAGCTTCCTCTCATACAGAATTCTCACATATATGATTGCTTACAAGAAATCGGTGATCTTACAGGCAGAAAAAAATAATTCGAAACACTGAACACTTTGAAATAAAAGACAGGAAAGGGGAGCATATGATAAAGAGATGGAATGAATACACTAGAGATGTATGATGGAAGCAAAGTAAAATTAATAGAAGGATGTAAATAGAAGGTCACTCATATTATACGTTTGCGTTGGAATCACAAAATATTGCTTTGATCCCCTGTGGTTTGATTACAGAGATCGCCATTTCTATTTCATGATAAAACCTTTATATTTCTTCTTCACCCCTCTGCGTTATTTGTGCAGATGCTTATATAATATTTATATTACTGGTTTACGTGTGATTATAACCATAGTGACCTTATATGAAATACTATAATAACAACAAATTGTTTTACCTGTTTAATTGTCAAACAGTAGTCCTACTTCATCTTTCGTGCTTATTTCTTCCTGAAAATAGCATTACATGTTTGTACACGTATTATTTCCCCAGATCAATTCTACCTCACGTTTTTTATTCCTGGGATATTAATTTTTAGCTTGTCAATCTCTATTACTACACTTTCTAACTTTCTTGTCCTTGCTAATGCTCTGGACACTCCAAGTGCCTATTCTTAATTGGTTGGTTTTGGTTTTGCCATGAGTAGTTTTACAATCTGGTGTCACCTGTGACTCATTATAGTTCCTGCCGGACAAGGATATCCTAAGACAGTCTTTGACATAGTTCTATAATTCTGTTCTTTTTCTAGACTCCCACATCCACCTGAGGTTATGTAACATCTGCAGTTTCTGACTGTCAGGTCAAGCGACTAACCTGCTCTACTCAATTGTAGAGTTGTCAAGTTAGTTGTAATCTCAGACCCAGATCTGACTTTGTGACACAACAATGCTTTGTCAGCCCTCCACACAAGAATGTGCAGTTATGAATATATTACTATAGCAGACGTCAAACTGACCAGAAAACACATCACACCGAAATACCTATGAAATCATGACAATAACCAAACGATTATTTCCTAATAGGAAATAAAAACAGTTAGGTTTGTGTAACTCCTGCGAAAAAGTGAGAGATACTAAACACAGACAGTCCATAACTTACAACAATTTCCTCTGCGGCGTAACGTAAATCACAGGTTAATAAATCAATTATAATATCCCCTAAAAATAATAAAATTAAAATAAATATACTGTGACACAACGAATCGACGTTTCTATTATAATAATGTAACTCAGGAACAATACAAACAGATCTAGAGAAAAACATGACATAAAATAATGTAATAAATAAAAATTCTAGATATGACACGTTGCTAAGCCATTATACATACTTAGTTGCTAGCTGTGATTATTTCCTAACATCAGGTCTTGTTAGGGATTTAATGTTGAACCACATTAACTTGCCCAGATGGTACTCAATGAGTGACATGATCAGTATCATACCATCCCCCTGCTATCTGGGGGTGGGGGGGGGGGGGGGGAATGGCTGTTATCCATTTCATGAGTTTAAGTCGGTCCCGGGGTCATATAGTTAGAATAAATCCAACCCTGAATATAATTTGAACATGAGCAATCAAATCGACAGCAAGTGAATTATCCACTACACTGCCACGGCTTCTAACAAAGACTAATAGATATTCAGGTAGCGAATGTCACGGATACAAAGCATGAAGAACTAAGCAAGACAGTGAGAACTCACTGGACAACAAAGTCAAATTTATACATAAACATCATCTTAGCCGTAACGACCTGGTGGTCACGTATTCGATGCCGATTCGGGCGAACATGTCTGTCTCAGTGACTCTCACTTCCTGTTGGTGTATACGCTAATGGATATAGACATCTGTCCCTGGATCGTCAAATGAATAGTGGCGGTTCTGTATGAACGTAAGCTTGCTTCCGCGTGGGCTCTTAGAGCTCTGAATCTTAGACAATTGCACTGGGATTACCGCAGGAACCTGCCATTTGGCCGGTGCTTTTCAATGTTCACACATAGCAGAGGCAGTAGATACTTGTACAAATAGTGACATTTGCGGGTAATGCCCTACACAAAAAGGATGTCGACGACAGAGGCAGATTTATTGGACACATGTTAACATTTGTTTAAAGGAAAGCGAGAAATAGGTCAGAATAATATATAGAATTGCTGGTTGTGGTATATTATGAGAGTTAATGGGGCACGGAAACGAGGCACGTCACAAACTCTGACAATGCAGCTGCGTTATGGTTTAAGTAACAAAACAGTTAGGGATGAGGTCCCGGACTTCGCAGTAAATGGCATTGCAAATGAACAGTCTAATAGACTGGCCGTCGACTCTCCTTTCGGACGGCGAGCTGTTTGATGACAATGCTCTCTGCGACCGAATGGAAATGGAACAAAACAGACAGAGGTTCCTTATTTTGACGGTGTGAGCAGAGACCCTAGTCGACATTCATCGCATAGGGAAAAATGCAGGCGAATGAATAATCAAGTTGCCACTGGTACTACAAGCATGACATCGTGCTGAACAAGGAAAAGCAGCACTTGTGGGAATATCGTCAGTAATGATGTTGCTTTTTGAACGCATATTCTTAATCGCCGTGTTGTCAATGAATACAGATCGACAGCGATGCGGTAAATGTAATAACGGTGGTATATATTTACCATATTTGCCACGACAATACATAAGATGATATTCAGTATCAGCTCGTCAACAGCCGACCCTTTCTCTCTTCGATACTATTCGTATTGTGTACTGATGCACGTATCCTGAATCAATCTTATTTTTCCCTTTTTAACCACAGATGTGTTATGTGTTGTATACACAGTAACTCATTGATTATAAATATAACTTTTAATGTTTTTTATAGGGATAGTGGTATGGTAGTCAGACAGCATACGACAGGCAAAAACAAACAGACAGACAGATAGAAGGAGGGATGGGCAAACATACAGATAGACCGACGGGCAAACAGACACAATAGACTATAACTTTCACCTCATATCTGCCAAACAGTTATGGATGTGTTGAGAAAATCCCTGTAAATATCGTGGTTTGAGAGATCAGCGACGACTAGGCTGAAACCCGAATAGAAGCTTGCCAAGAGTTCCATGATTCCAATGAGAGAGACTGAAAAACGTGTGCTTTCTACGATACTGTGCCAATACCTGTAGGGAAATTCGCGTTTGACACAACAGAACAGAAATTCTACACTGCTTCTGACGTGTTCGTTTGTTTTCACATCTGTATTTGAGCTTGTTTTATTTTGCTATCACTCAAAGCCGTATTATTGCAGCTTAGAAACGAGGAATATTTTCGTATGCTTTGCTTTTCTTCTTGCTCATATGCTGATCAAGTAATTGTGGAAAGAAGGATTTCCATTAATACTGTACTGATCAACTCCTCATACGCTTTTGTTTACCCCATAATTTTTTCGCAAATGCATTTTGTCTCTTCTGACAGTTTCTGTAATAACACTACCATTTTTTATACAGCTCCTTCTGTCGTATTCTTATTATTGTAAATCCTTTGAATGCAAGAGTATATTTCTATTCAAGACTTTGCATAACAACTATACTAGATTTTAAAATAAGAACACATATAAAATTAAGAACAAGAGAAATCACAAAACTATGGACTGTCGCAGTATCGTGGTGTTTTTATTTGCTTTCTAATACAGTGGCCAGGGGTCAAAACCTCACTAATGGGATGACTGTCTCTTAAAAAAACGATGTTTCCACGTTCCAGTCGTAGACTGGGTCCCAGATATGTCTCTGGGAGTGCAGCGGCAGCCGTCCTGATACGGAACATAGAGTCGCTAACGTTAGGTTCAGGAAATCGCAAATGCCCAATATGCCGTCATGGGTGACGCGTTAGTCCAGTGGCTAGGATTCCTGCCGCCTCGGTGCTCGGGGTTTCGAATTCGTGTCATGGCAGATTTTGTAAAGTAACCTGGCCTCGCAAGTCAACTCAGCCTAAAATTGGTAGATGGGAATATCTTGGGAAGTAAAGGCAGTCGGTGTGGTATTGACCACATTACTCTTAGATGGCCGTTGGTTTATAAATATATACCACACGTCCAAGGCGCCTCCAAGCGTGGAGTAGGGTCCGTTACCTGTCCGTTTACATTTTGTTTACTGTCAGGGCCAAATGTTTACACTCCCACAAGGCACGAAGTTCACTTCGTGTAGTCCCCTCTGTGTGTCTCACCGTCTAGTGGTAGAGAGATTTGCGTGCTTCAGTGGCCCCCATGTTCTAAGTTGATGGTGACGGGGCTACTGGTAAGGTCTCCCACATCGGACAGGTCAAGGGATAGGGACCTAACGAAGTGAGTCACAAACCTGCTGACTGTAGGTAGCGTGTGAAGAGTCAAAGAATAGGGAAAGGAAGCCAAACAAAATGCTTGTCGAAAGCGGATGCATTGAGCCACAGGCTTCACGATACACTGCAGCTTAACCAGTTGTATGATGACGTTACAAACAGAAAGGAAGCGTGTAGTCCCGGCAGGCGGTAATAATGCCGCCATCCCTCATCCCCACCCCCGCCTCTAAGAGGTCCACCCTATGCTACTTGCAATAACTTTCCTCTGTTCTATGGACTCAATACACACAGGGACTACTGACCAAAATACCCTAACATTCAACATGGTACAATGCAGCATCGAAGTAACCATCTCTCCCTCCCCCCCCCCCCAAAAAAAAAATTCCCATTCCACATCGCTTGTTGTTGTTTGTTTGCATATCCTTCACATCACAAGACATTGCTATCAACATCAGCATCTTTCAGCTGATTGTTTATTTCTTGGCAAGATTACGCTCAGTAGTTTGCAAATCGCCTGTATGAAGACGAAATTGATTTGGCTTGCATCCAAGAGGCACACCTCAACCCATCATCTCACCACAGATTGTTAGTCATAAGATATCATATCATACGTATCCACTACGAATATAACGTGGAGGGGATTCTAATACTTGAGCACAACAATACCAAGCATGGAAGTAGCTGTAAACACTAACAAATCAAATATAAATGAAAACGATTGATAAATAAAGCTAAAATCGAAATTAATGATCTATACAGTCCAAGAAATAAAGATATTTTCAAGCAGGGAAATAATTGACACAAATTGCATAATAGTTGGAGACTTCAGTCTGTGCAGAAAATATAATGAGAAATGTCACAAGGATGAGATCAGTGAGTACTTCGACTCATGACCTACTAGACACCCATTGTTTTTATAATTAGGAATTTATGGCACAACATCAAGTAATAAATTAATATAAACTTTTGGAGAACTTTCCTGCGGCAACATGCTAATGTGAGGCATTGATCATATCGCTATGAATAAAGAAGAAAATATGGGCATCTTAAAATAAATAGTACCGAAAAGGTTTTCGACTACCGTGGAGAAGGAAACAGCAAATACTGACTCTCTATCAGATCTGTGCATATAAGAAGACTGGCTCATAAACAACATCTGTCTAGGAAACTGAAATTCTATGGCAGTATTGATGTTGTAGTGGTTTAGAATGACCAGTGATGGAAAGCGTGATTCCTGGAAGAAGACCTCCCATAAAAGGGATGATGAAGATCCATGTTCTCTGCAATAGAATAGTACACCTTGAAAGCGGTATGGTCATATGTGTGCTTCAGACATAGCTGTATGGCTTATCCATCTGTGCTGCATACCCCATTGATAAAATGTTCAACAGATAGATTCTACATCAAGAAAGAATTGCCCTGCATGAGTTGTACAATTAAATGCGCCATCATTTGTAAATCGATGAAGTATGAAATACATTGGTGAGATTGTGCTTCATTTTAGTACACAGACTCTGTCAACATTCCGTGACATCTGTAACAACATCCCTAGGCCTGTTTCTACCCACTTCAACAGCACTGGTCATTGATTGGTTTCCTACGTTCAGGTCACAGCTATCATGTCCTGTTCTTCGTATGACGAATACCGGAACCTGGATACTTATCACCACAGGGCTTTAACACTCAGCACAGTTTTACTTAAATGGAGGGAATAGATTCCTCTTTCACCCCTATTCATCCATTTATCTCACAGTTGCTGGTTCTATGCTTTAGAGGCAATGCTGACGTAGATTATGTATTGTGCATATATATATATATATATATATATATATATATATATATATATATATATATATATATATATATATATATATATATATATATAAATCGATGTGTGTATGTATGTATGTGTATCCGTCGTTTATGCGTTCGCGAACGGTCCATCCGATTGAGATTAAATTTTCTACATGTTTTCCTTTCATTCCTGTGCAACCAACTGTGATAGTTTTATCTATCAGCTATCAGCTATTACATTCCTAAAATTTAATTGTGTAATTACATGACTGAATATAAGAAAATATAAAAACATATAAAATAAAGGGATATAACTTTTAGTAGCATTGTTATATCTTAAGTTAAGTCCCCTGGATATAGAAATCTATATGAATTAAATGAGGTGCAGCTGAGCCAGGTCAGACAGACAGATAGACAGACAGATAGACAGACTGACAGACAGATAGTCGGGAACGGGAGCCAAGTTTACTTTAGATAGATCTCTTCCAATCATATTTTCTATCTATTCTTCTATTCTATCTATATTTTTAACGGGAACGGGCCGAACATACAAACATAGATAGATAGATAGATAGATAGATAGATAGATAGATAGATAGATAGATAGATAGATAGATAGATAGATAGATAGATAGATAGATAGATAGATAGATAGATAGATAGATAGATAGATAGATAGATAGATAGATAGATAGATAGATAGATAGATAGATAGATAGATAGATAGATAGATAGATAGATAGATAGATAGATAGATAGATAGATAGATAGATAGATAGATAGATAGATAGATAGATAGATAGATAGATAGATAGATAGATAGATAGATAGATAGATAGATAGATAGATAGATAGATAGATAGATAGATAGATAGATAGATAGATAGATAGATAGATAGATAGATAGATAGATAGATAGATAGATAGATAGATAGATAGATAGATAGATAGATAGATAGATAGATAGATAGATAGATAGATAGATAGATAGATAGATAGATAGATAGATAGATAGATAGATAGATAGATAGATAGATAGATAGATAGATAGATAGATAGATAGATGGATAGATGGATAGATAGATAGATAGATAGATAGATAGATAGATAGATAGATAGATAGATAGATAGATAGATAGATAGATAGATCCCCGCCAGAGCCTGGGCGAAGCCGGGCCGGGCAGCTAATATTTATCGTTTCCATCAAGGGGACTTAACATAAGAAAAGTTATTTCAAGGGTCATAACTTTTAATAACATCACTATTATTTTATGTATAGATTGTTGCATTGTTTTCAAAGATTTATAAACTTTTTGTCTATAGTTATTTACAGGCATATGAGTTATAATAAATAATGATATAATCTTTAAGGCATTTTCATAATTTTTATAAAAGTAATGCATCTATTTAAATAGTGAAAATTTTCTAACACATCTTTTTATGTTTTTAAAACCAGTGTTCATTAAAAATAATGGATTTATTTTAGATTAGATACGTTAGAATTTTATTTCTGTACTTTTTTCGGAGTGGAACTTTTGAAGTAATCGAAGCATTTGTTTTTTCCGTTCGCTTGGCAGAGAGAAGGTCAGTACACAATTAAATGGGTATATTCTTGATTTTGTTTTTGTTTTTAAAAAAAAAGTTGGCCGCGTGTGTGTCAACATCACATTTTTCATTCAATGTTGTGGGTGTGCATACCTTATGCATACCTTACACGCAGCACGCCTGTTAAAATGCAGGTTGTTGTTTTTGTTTTTTGTTTTTTGGGGTCTAAAAACAGAAGAAGCCTATCCTTTGATGTACTGTTTCCTCGCATCCCAATGATTCCAACAGACATGCCATTCGAATTCAAACGCCTGCAGTTTCCGGTGCGGCTTGCATTTGCCATGACGATCAACAAAGCACAGGGACAATCGCTACAAGTGTGTGGACTAAATTTGGAAAATCCGTGCTTCACACATGGACAGCTATATGTGGCCTGCTCACGCGTTGGAAAACCTTCGCATTTATTTGTGTACGCACCAGACAGAAAAACAAAAAATATTGTTTATCAAAAAGCACTACATTAGACATCAAATTTGGTGTTCGACCATAACTTAAAAATTATACGTCAACATTTAAAAAATTAAATAATCCTAACATTAAATGAAATTTTCTAGCTGCAACCAATAAATTAGCTGCGAGGGCCCAGGGGCCGAACGCATACTCTGTATGCTTAGAGAATGTATTTGAATGTATAATGACTACTTATATGAATTTAATGAGACGCTCCACGCCAGGGGCTGGGCGAAACCGGGCCGGGTCAGACATGTTGGAGCCAGGCACTGGCCAGTGATTCTGTGTACTCCCCAGTGTTGTAGCAGCGCACTGGATTTCCACCTGAGAGGTCTCCTTCAGCCACGTTGCGACCTAGTCTGAAGGTCCGGCCCAAAACCACCTACCCCAGCTTACAACATGTAAGAACATTCTATTGATATGCCATGATGGCTTATGTGATTTATCCGGGCCACGATGCAACAAGAAATGACAATTCCATCTGTTATATGAGCTACCATGCGTTTTATTAGATAACAGTGATGGCCTCTGTTCACCTGATCTACCATTGAAGTATGGGATCGTCACTGGAGGGACGGCTATCGTCACTCATCCGCCTGACGAGTCTGAACTCTGGGGAAGACGACCCTTCGGAGGCCGGGTGAGAGAACGAGAACAGTCCGATGTACAGACCGAACTGGGAGCTGCCCTATGATGACAGCTCAGATCTGAATCGGATAACCCTTCTTTATCTATTTTATCGAGATCCTCACTGCCTTAGTCTAGTTTAGTTTAGTTTAGTCGTTGGATCAACATCACGGCACACGGTTTAACCCATAAGTGCTCTGTTTTCCTCCTAACTCAAACCTGAGTCTGGAGAAACTCAGCTCAATGCACGAACTCCGTTGCATCAGCGAGGATCCTGAAATACTTTGGGTAGATTTTAACTCGAAATTTTGCCCGTGCAGCGCCGTTAGGCTACTCTTTTTCGATTTCCAACTGCCAAGGGATTTTTTACGAGCGCAACAATACACACGGGCGTCCCATCTCACTACCCAGAGACCAGGGGAAATTTTATTACTGGAAGACCAGGTGGATGTTTTAAATAAATCCCGGTCCTCACCGGGGCCTGAACCCGGGGACCTCCAGCACTCGAGGCGGACACCATACCTCAAGATCACTCAGCCCCCCCCCCCCCCCCCCCCAGTCCTTAGTCTACTTCTATTCCACTCCTGTACTATCTTGTGTAATGCAATGAAGGTTGTTACGATGACGTCACTCGAGTTGAGTGCTGTATAGAGGTAGAGTCCCTATGTTGAGTGAGTGAAAAAAGCAGTCCAGGAGTCTGAGGGGTCAAGGGACCAATTACACCCGGGTCTTGAACAGAACGTGTCCCACAGTTACACGTGTGACAACAATCCAGCCTACACTCCTGTTTATTGTTACAATATAACATACATTCAGTAAGGATGGCTGCTGTAACACGTGTTATACTATCAAACCCACCAACGCATTGTGTTATAGCAGCTCTGGCAGCCTTTATTACACATGGCACGAGATGGTACTTTCAGGATAATTATTATACCATGTTTACTGATTGATTGATTGATTGATTGATTACTGAGATATACCCCATTGTTTATATCTTGCTGTGTGCAAGTGCATCTACTGTATGGTCACCGTAAATAGGCATTTGATAGATACAGAATAGATGCAAGAAATAATGTGGGTGTATGTGCATTCCAGCCTCTCTCACTGTCATTTATCTATCCCATGAAGTAGTAAGAAGTAAACAATAAGCTTGAAATGTACAAAAGCACTCCGTTTAAGGTTGCTCTCCTGTTAGAGCAGCTATATGAACAGGGAGAAAATGATATATATATATATATATATATATATATATATATATATATATATATATATATATATATATATATATATATATATATACTAGCTGCCCGGCCCGGCTTCGCCCAGGCTCTGGCGGGAATCTATCTATCTATCTATGTATCTGTCTGTCTGCTTGTCTGTCTCTCTGTCTGTCTGTCTGTCTGTCTGCTTGTCTGTCTGTCTGACCCGGCCCGGTTTCGCCCAGCCCCTGGCGGGGAGCGTCTCATTAAATTCATATAAGTAGTCATTATACATTCAAATACATTCTCTAAGCGTACAGAGTATGCGTTCGGCCCCTGGGCCCTCGCAGCTAATTTATTGGTTGCAGCTAGAAAATTTCATTTAATGTTAGGATTATTTAGTATTTTAAATGTTGACGTATAATTTTTAAGTTATGGTCGAACACCAAATTTGATGTCTAATGTAGTGCTTTTTGATAAAAAATATTTTTTGTTTTTCTGTCTGGTGCGTACACAAATAAATCCGAAGGTTTTCCAACGCGTGAGCAGGCCACATATAGCTGTCCATGTGTGAAGCACGGATTTTCCAAATTTAGTCCACACACTTGTAGCGATTGTCCCTGTGCTTTGTTGATCGTCATGGCAAATGCAAGTCGCACCGGAAACTGCAGGCGTTTGAATTCGAATGGCATGTCTGTTGGAATCATTGGGATGCGAGGCAACAGTACATCAAAGGATAGGCTTCTTCTTTTTTTAGACAAAAAAAAAAAACAACCTGCATTTTAACAGGCGTGCTGCGTGTAAGGTATGCATAAGGTATGCACACCCACAACATTGAATGAAAAATGTGATGTTGACACACACGCGGCCAACTTTTTTTTTAAAAACAAAAACAAAATCAAGAATATACCCATTTAATTGTGTACTGACCTTCTCTCTGCCAAGCGAACGGAAAAAACAAATGCTTCGATTACTTCAAAAGTTCCACTCCGAAAAAAGTACAGAAATAAAATTCTAACGTATCTAATCTAAAATAAATCCATTATTTTTAATGAACACTGGTTTTAAAAACATAAAAAGATGTGTTAGAAAATTTTCACTATTTAAATAGATGCATTACTTTTATAAAAATTATGAAAATGCCTTAAAGATTATATCATTATTTATTATAACTCATATGCCTGTAAATAACTATAGACAAAAAGTTTATAAATCTTTGAAAACAATGCAACAATCTATACATAAAATAATAGTGATGTTATTAAAAGTTATGACCCTTGAAATAACTTTTATGTTAAGTCCCCTTGATGGAAACGATAAATATTAGCTGCCCGGCCCGGCTTCGCCGAGGCTCTGGCGGAGATCTATCTATCTATCTATCTATGTATCTATCTATGTATCTATCTATGTATCTATCTATCTATCTATCTATCTATCTATGTTCGGCCCGTTCCCGTTAAAAATATAGATAGAATAGAAGAATAGATAGAAAATATGATTGGAAGAGATCTATCTAAAGTAAACTTGGCTCCCGTTCCCGACTATCTGTCTGTCTGTCAGTCTGTCTATCTGTCTGTCTATCTGTCTGTCTGACCTGGCCCGGCTGCACCTCATTTAATTCATATAGATTTCTATAGCCAGGGGACTTAACTTAAGATATAACAATGCTACTAAAAGTTATACCCCTTTTTGTGATATATTTTTATATTTTCTTATGTTCAGCCATGTAATTACAAAATTAAATTTTAGGAATGTAATAGCTGATAGCTGATAGATAAAACTATCGCAGTTGGTTGCACATGAATGAAAGGAAAACGTGTAGAAAATTTCATCTCAATCGGTTGGACCATTCGCGAACGCATAAAGGACGGACATACATACATACACACAACGATTTTTATATATATATATATATATATATATATATATATATATATATATATATATATATATATATATATATATATATATATATATATATATATATATATATATATAAAAGAGAATCTCCGTCTGTCTGTCTGTCTGTATGTCCTTTATACGTTCCCGGTTGAAATGAAATTGTCTACACGTCTTCTAATCATTCCCGTGCTGCCAACTGTCATAGTTTTTTTTAGTGTATAAACATATTTTCTTATTATTATTTAATATTTAATTTACATTATAATGTATATATAGCGAGGGGACATAACTTCTAATAGAATTGCTATATATGTAAAATTGTTGCATATTTCTCAAATAGGTGGACCTTTTCGCTGCAGTTATCTACAAGCATATGTTTTATAATCCTCCTCCTCCTCCCCCTCCTCCTCTCCCCTCCTCCTCCTACCCTCCTCCTCCCCCTCCTCCTCCTCCATCCTCCTCCCTCTTCCTCCTCCTCCTTCCTCCTCCCTCCTCCTCCCTCTTCCTACCTCCTCCCTCTTCTCGCTCTCCTCCTCCCTCCACCTCCTCCCTCCTCCTCCTAATCTCTCCTCCTCCTAATCCCTCCTCCCTCCTCCTCCTCCCCCTCCTCCTCCTCCTCCCCCTTCACCTCACCTTCTCCGTGTTCCCATCTTTCCCTGAACACGCCTCATGTGTGTCACAGATTCAGTTGTTTCGCTTCAAAACTCGAAGATATGTATAGATTCGTTCGCATTGTTCAATGTCCAAATGTTTTATGTACTAGTGATAAGCAGTTTCTATTGCCTAGCAACATATTACTCCTCCTTCATTCCTGAAGTTTACACAATGACGTATTTATAAGTTTACAACCTGATGAAATGAACATTCAGTGTTGCCTGTCCTTCACGGACCCTTCCAAAAATATTCTGGTACCGATTTAACGACTCGGGTGGATATATGAGGTTTTAAAAAGGGTGCATCTACACGCCTTGAGGAGTATTGACTGCATAATGCTAGTCCTGAAGTCTTGTTGGAATAGAAAGGAAATGAAATTAATAGGCCGCTGGAGATTCAAACTCTTCCCTTTCTCAATATGTAGGTAAAAAAACGTACTAACCACAAGATTACCACTCTATTAACCTGTATTACAACCAAACAAGGCTAAGACTTGCCACGTGGAGTGACCACGGCTGTACACAAGCAGTATCCATCCAGCCTTGCTGGTGCTAGCTAAAAAGATGGGAATCAAATAGGACCACGGAAAGCATTTTCAAACAAGTTGAAGAATTGCATGGACTGAACACCAACGGAACAATAATAAACAATGTACTGATGACATAGTGTTACTAGTGTTTTCATAAGACATTCATGTCATGCGTGGAGTGAACATAAGGATACGCAATAAATATCCTGCCTTTTACCGATAGGGCTCTAATTAATAGATTTCCTTCCAAAATACACACCTTCACTTACGAGCGTTTACGTTGATTATAATTAGTTCAAAGGTTGATCTTGTTTGAAGCTTCATCATCATCATCAAGTGCTGTGCCGGCTGGCGTAGGCGTTCATGGCTCTCCACATATCTCGGTCTTTGGTTTTCTGGATCAACTCTGCTGCTGATATTCCTCCGTGCCACCGTCTCAATCCATCATAACAGCATAACAGTTAACACTCACTGCTGGACTACAACTAGTACTCCATTAGAATACACGAATACTCATAATCTTTTCTCCTAAATAGCCCACAGCTATTAATGAGCTGAGGTAGAAAATTCATGAGAAATGCCAGTACTTTGGATTCCAGAAATAAGGTGGGAGTTCCATAGGGATACAGTATTAAACTTACATGGGCCTGATTGAAGCAAACTGAAGTCAAGGGGTCCTTTAAATAATAAAGTATCATTTTCCTGCACTTCATGGCAGTGTAAACAATTGTCGACCACTCCTGGGTTCATGTTCATAGAACAGAGCTTCTCAGTAGTCATCTGTACAAGCATATAATTTAATGAAGGTTTAGGCTGGTAAATCAGCCTATAGATTCTGCGATAATCCCTGGAGTTCACCTACAAGGAGTTTAAGATTTGAGTCCGGGACTCCTGTTAGGCTGTCCCAGATTTTAAAAAAAAGCCTTTCCCCCATCCCCTTTCTCTGTTGATACAAAAAGCAAAAGACCTTGCTATACATTTGCCTTAAATCAATGGCATAATACAAATATCAATATATACAAAAGGAAATAGGGAGGAGAAGGGAGGGTGTAGCTCAGACACCAATCCCCTCATACTGGTGATGGAGTGTAATCCACTCTGATGGACTGTGGGTGGCATATTTCTCATGATTCACCCAGAATTGTGATGGCCCTGAGGCCTCCAGCTGAGTTGGGGATATCATTACACAATCAGCAGTATGATAATTTACCTGCACAGATACGTCAGACTTCTCACAAGATTCAGACACAAAAAGACCTGGGCATTATGAGACAGACATCATTAGGCAATCTTCATGAGATAGGCAGCATGAGACAGGCCTCCTGAGACAGATAGCCTGAGATAAGTATCATGCGATAAATCTCATGAGACATACATGCTGAACCAAGTATCATGAGGCAGATATGAGACAGATGGGATATAGGTATAATTTACAACTGCAGTAGAAAAGGCGGAGGAACAAATTGAGAACCCATATGTGAAAAGAATGAGATTGCGGGGGATCGGCAGGGGTTCTGGAAGAATCTCAAAACTGAGAGGGAAGACCAGGAGAACTTTTAATCAGATAGCGGTGGGAACGATTAGTAGTATGACTCTTCGCTGGCTGTTGAACAAGGGGACGGAGCACGTATGGGAATGCCCTGAGTGCAGTGATATCGGTTCTTAACTCAACTCAACAACTTACAACTGCAATATGCAATATGTAATATAATTTGACCAATGGCAAATAAACAATGACCAGAACAATTTGTTACATGGATGTCCTCTCCCATCCACACTCACACTGCAATGCCAGATCGCCCTTTTCTCAGACTATACTCAGTTCACAAGTGCTATCCGACATCACCATCAGATAATTTGCTCTATCCCTACTGGGTAACATTAGTATATTTTCCACAGCAGGTAAGGCAATAAATTAAGCAATATTCACATGTGAAATAAAACACACATGAAAAACGTGTCCTTCTCCCTGATTCATTGCATCTTCTTCTTCTTCAGCGTTCCGATTCCATTGAGGTTCTTTGCTGCAGATACAATCCGTCTCCATTCGTCTCTCTGGTTGACCTTCTCTTGCCAGTAGTTGATTCCAAGTGCTTGTAGGTCTGTATATATACTATCTCTCCACCGTCTTCTTGGTCTACCGCGGGGTCTACGATCATTTATTTCCTGAGTGTAAGCGAGTTTTGTTTCCCTATTATCTTCCATTCTTTCTATATGCCCCAGTCATTGTAGTCTATTAGCCTTCATGATACCAGTGATTAGCGGGGACTTAGCAGATCATAAATGTCTTTGTTGCTTCTTCTTTTCCACTCTCCACTTTGTGTATCCCTAATGGGTCCAAAGATGCGTCTTAAAACTTTTTTCTCAAAGGTTTGTAGCAAGGCTTTGTCTCCTTTCGTTGTACTCCAGGTTTCAGAGCCATACAGCACAACTGTATTTCATTGCATGAGCCATGAAATATATATTCAGCCAACCTAGACAAAGGTTCGCACACATATTGTCCTTTTCGGAACGTAGTTCATATGAACCTAACCCATGTTGCAAAGGAACAGAGATAAGCTGCATTCAAGGCAAATCTTTAAAAGAGCCTGTAGCAATTCTCATGAACGTAAAATAGCCACCAGTCATCACAGGAACTTTGTAATTCTGGCCTGCAATGCACGTCCTGCTAACATATGGATATAATAAAGCGTCTATCTTTCTTCTTATGTGAGATGGTACTCATAAAACACACATCTCACTCCTTCAAACATTCTCAGTATCTACAGGGAAAAGATTACATGTTACATCACACATTCTGACCACAGGAGTGATAAGACGTAGATTCACAAGAGTATTACTACAGTCAATTAAGAATGTGCAATGATATGCTTCCATAGGAAAGTTCTATGAGGCATAAAATAATGCAGATAGGCTCTGAGAGAGATATGCAGACATCAGGCATACCGTGAATTCTCATAGCAGGCGAATGATCGGCATGGTAATAAAATTTTCAGTGTGGCAGACATGTCAGCCTGATAGAAAGCACATTCAATATAACTTCACGGGGAAGCTCTGATTTCACATTCACCATTTCTCATGCAAATACTCTGACATTCGTATATTTCGAGTACCAGGCATTGCCACAACATTTAAAAATGATTTATAGTGGTACCTGAGATCCAGAGTACTATATCATATAGTATTATCAGGGTGTAAATTAGCACCACATCAAATGCATTCTGCCTTGTTTGAATCCGAGCTACAACTACTAGACTATGGAACTGGCCTAGATGATAACGTTCTCCCCCAAACATTAGCCATTCAAAAGACGGCATGCGCCTTTTACCTTCCCTGCCCAGTTCGAGAACATTCCGTCCCAAAATAGCCCTGATATCAGGAGGGACACTGTTCATATTTATAAAGTATTTGAGAAATGGTTTAGGGACTGAGAATGTGGATGAATGACCACAATATGTGACAGTATTCTTTGCATTTTCCTCAGAAACCCCATTTCCACAGCCATAAGATGTTTTTCAGATTGAAAATCAAAGAAATCAGGAGCCTTGGAATGTGATCAACATCGAACAATTAGTATAATATATCACATCATTAAGATTCTGCTAAGAATTATCATGCAAAGAGTTAGGAAGAAAATACAACCCAAAATAGGAGAAGATCAATGTGGGTTTATAGAAGGCAAGAGTACAGTAAATGCTGCGTATATACTGAGAACAGTAATTGAACGTTATATAGAAGTAAACATTTCTACTGATGAAGAATCAGATTCGCTGGGCTGGTCACTTGACTCGCATGCCAGATCACAGGCTCCCTAAACGAATTTTTTACAGCGAACTGCGTTGTGGTAAACGCTCCCAAGGTGGCCAGAGGAAACGCTTTAAAGACACTCTGTAAATCTCACTGAATGCTTTTGGAATTCATCATGACACCTGGGAGGCTGAAGCCAGAGACCAAAATTCGTAGCGTGCATCATTACGCAAGGGTGCAGTCATATGTGAGGCAACCATGACTGCAAGAGCTGTGAAGAAAAGGCAGGACAGAAAAACCACTGCAGGAAATCCTCCTCCAGAAACGTCAAGCATTCTTTGCCCACATGGTCAAAGAACATTTCGAGCCAAAATAGGCCTTATCAGCCATCTTAGAACCCACGGCTCCATACCTTCAACCCCACTGGATGAAATGAATGGTCATCATCATTCTTGATGGACAAACAACAGAAGTAAACAAAGATCTACACCTTTGCTTTTTGACTACACAAAGGCTTTCGATAAAGTGAGACATGTCGACATGAAAAGGATGCTTGAAGATCTACAAATTGATGGAAAAGACCGTATACGTGTAAAGAACATATATTGGAAGCAACAAGCTGCCATAAGAATTGATATGAAGTAGGTCAATATCAGCCTATTAAGAGAGGTGTGAGATAGGGATGTGTAATGTCTCCAGATCACTTTTCCATGTACTGTGAAAATATTGTCAGAAATATTGAAGATATGTAAGGAATAAACATTGGGGGATGATGCATCAATAACATTAGATATGCAGATGATACAGTCTTGTTTGCAGACAATGAACAGGACCTGCAACATTTAGTAGATGCGGTTGTTTCACACAGTGAACAACTAGGGTTAGAACTGAATTGTAAGAAAACACAGATTATCGTCGTCACTAGGAAAAAGGAAATACTACAATGTAATATACGAGTAATTGGGCATATTCTTAAACAAGTGAATCGGTTCAGTTATCTCGGTACATTCATAACATCTAATGGGAGATGCCTTGAAGAAATTAGAACAAGAATTGCCATTGCGAAGGTGGCCTTTTGCAAGATGAAAAACATACTGACCAATAAAAAGATATCAATTGAAACGAGAAAAAGAGTGTTGAAGTGCTACATAGAACCTGTACTTTTGTATGGATGTGAAGCGTGGACAATGAGCAGACAAGCTGAAAAACATCTGATGGCTGTGGAAATGTGGTTTCTGAGGAAAATGCAAAGAATACCATGGACAGACAGAAAAACCAATGAACAAGTCCTTCAAGAAACAAATGAAGATCGTACACTGATTAGAGACATTAGACGTAGACAGTCAAAATGTTTTGGGCATGTTATGAGATGAAATGAAATGGAGAACTTTGTGACAACTGGCAAGATAGAAGGGAAGAGACCAAGGGGAAGACCGAGAAGTAAATACCTGGATGGCTTGGCCACGTGGCATGGTCGAGACAGAAACACGGAGCTGATCCACGACTTTGGTGATCGAGTGAGATGGCAAACTATGACCACCCACGCTTATCGGCAAGGCACATGATGGATGGATGGATTGACTTAGTCCTAGTGACATAAATGTGTCACATCTCTTTCTCCAGTGCCTCTGAGGAAGATACTATGAATTTTGTTAGAAATGTTGTGATGGATGAATTTATAGGTTAGTGAAGTGTTGGAGAGAGGAGAGTTGTTGTTTTGTAGGTTGGGAGTCTGTTGGTGGGATTTGGGGTGATGTACCTTGTGTTTCATTCACATGTATAACATTGCATATACTGGTGAAGTGTGATTGTTGTCAATGTGGAACATGGGTCTTCGCTCGACCCCTACATCATCATTGGCACCTTGCCGTCTTGACAGACGATCGTTTGTGCTTTAAAAAGGCATAATAACTTTTACCGAAGGCCAAATCGTGCTGTAAATGTCCGTTCACAGTGGGTGCATGTGAACACGTGGTCATTTCCACCATCATGCACCATCTTACGTCTCACACGCTCGGTGTGTGACTTATCTGCAATAATTTTCTCCTTTGACTTTATTCCATTTCTGATATTTGCCCTCCATGCAACACGTTCATCGGCGACTTGCTCCCAATGTGCATTATCAATGCCTGTATCAATCATGTCCCGCTTACACACATCTTTGTATCGTAGTAGAGGCCGACCCTGAGATCTCTTACCCATCTGTAATTCACCAAAAAAGATGTCCTTTGGTATTCTACCATCATCCATCCTCCTAAGATGTCCTATCCATCTAAGTCTACGAAGGCTGAGCATGGAATAAACCGTCATACAACCTGATCTTTCCAATACTTCAGTATTTGTGATTTTGTCTTGCCACTTAATACCAAGAATTCTTCCCAGACACCGCATATGAAAGCTGTTTAAACTTTTCTCTTGGTGTGATTAAGTTGTCCAGGTTTCACTGCCATAAAGAAGAGTACTAAGGACACAGGCTTGATAGACAAGGACTTTTGTTTTGGCAGTTATCTTCCTGTTCTCCCAGACGCTTTTTCTTAACCTGTTCATTGTTGTTGCTCCCTTACCAATCCGGTTGTTGATTTCCTGATCTAAGGATAATTTGCTATTTACCACTGATCCTAGATATGTAAAATGGTCTACCATCTCTAGTTCGGCGTCGTCAATAAAGATTGATGGTACCCCATGTGCACCTTGTGACATAATCTGTGTCTTCTTTTTGCTAGTTGTTAAACCAAATTCAGAACAAGCATTGGAGAATGCAAATAGTAGACATTGCAATTCTTCCTCAGAGTGGGTCGTAACTGCAGCATCATCTGCAAATAGCAACTCTCTGATCAGTACCCTCCTAATTTTAGTCTTTGTAGCGAAACGCCAGTGGCCCATGTCCTTATGCATTCGTTGATTTTGGGAAAACAGGGGGAAATGGCTTTCGGGAACTCTCAGTTCTCTTGTCCGATCAATTCCCCTGAAGGATAGTTCTCTGGGTTACCTCTCCAACCCGATCTTCTTAAGAGAATGATTGGAAGTCTGGCGTGTCTTGGGGAAAACCCGATGGCGCGCCTTGCACCAAATATGTACTAATGTAATTTCTTAGGCGATGAAGGTCCATTGAAAACCTTATCGGTTGTCGGCACAATGTATTGAAGTTTTAAAGAATTTTACAAGTCAAGTGCCGTCTCCTACTGGTGGAATGAAAAGGTAAACTTGGGTTTTCTTTAGTCCAGCCAAAACTTGGCCTATAAATCTCTGTTGTCTCAACTGGTGAAACGAACTGGCGAAAAGCCGGTCATGCCCATATTGTGAGTGGGTTGACCGTTGGCCAATCTAGTTAGGCGTTCTGTTCTTGACATCGCCAGGGAACAAATCTGAAAAATAAATATTTCCCAAATGATATCGCTTGTTCTTGGCAGCCGATAGACGTGTGCTATCTTTCTTCCTACGGCTTACCTCTACTTAGTAGCATCTCTCATTTAAATATAAGCACATCAGATAGCTACGGTGAAGGGCTCCTTGGGGATGGGGTTCCCCAATCTATGATCTATCTTCTTGAGCCGGAAGAGGCTATCCACGGTGCTATCTCTTTCATCTTTTAGTCGATAGGATGATGTGGGGAATATAAATAAACTTCTTTATCTCATTGAGAGAACAGGCATTCCTCTGAATCTATGTGTTATGTGAGGCACTGCCGGTACATTGCGGCGACAGCTCAGACAAGAGCAGCGGCCGGAATGGGTAGTATCTTCTTTCCTATTCTTGCTGGGAATGGGGAACTACACTGCGGGCCATACAACCCCACTACTATAATATTAGTTAAGGGGGAGAAACATACAGATTACTAGGCACACCACACCACAAGATCTTTGTCGTGAGAAAGGCATGGTTTGCAAGGGAGAGAGAGACTGGGAAACGAATGTGCCCAACAATAATAAAGGCAGGGTATGAGTGTGGAGAGTGAGTCTTGTATGCAACAGGGTGCATAGGGTAGCCGACAGGACGTCTACAAGTTGGAGGTCTATGCAAGCCAGGAGGTAGCCAATCCAGGGGCTACCTGACATGTCAGACGCATTCAAGCAAGCCACTTATATACTGGTCTTGGTAAGCCGAAATGCATAACTAATGTGTGGTGCATGAGTCAGCTTGATCCCTCACTGGAATTTTGTTATCTACAGGGCCCTTCTTTTGAAGACTTCTCATCGACTTAAGGTCGAGTGTAAACCGGAAAGTGTGTTGAAGGACTTGACAAGGCTTCTATACCTAAAGTCCTAAGCACCTGATGAAGCCAGGGCAAGTCAGTGGACATATGAGGTAGAATGTTTTCTAATTTTAAGAAAGAAGCATTACACGAATTAAATGAGTGGAAAGACCACAACTCAAGTCTTCTCATCGACTGAAGGTCGAGTGTTTGCTGACGATGCTGTTTGGACCTACGCCAATTCCCATCCTTGTCCGGGACAACGAAAGACTCTGATTCATTCCCTATACCCAATCTGGTATCATGACTTAGGTTCCAAACCTCAATTGTGACCAGTGATCACATGGCACTTTCTCAGACCAGATTACTGACTATATCGTGGTGACCTAAGAAACTTGGAAGCTGTTGTTCGAACAACCTACGCTGGATAGAGAGACTGGAACCTTTGCCCGGTGAGGCAGTTGTGAAATGACTGGACAATTTCAAGATCTGTGCTATATGATGTTCAGAGTTTTCTGGATTCATTTCTGGACTAGAGTTATCTCATCAGTTTTGTTTTCTGGACTTGTATAGGTTTATCTGTCTTGGTGTTCTTCTGTGATGTCTTTATTACGGTATTAAATTCAAATTATAGTGACTGAGACGATCGTCATGTTACGTGTGTGTCAGCCAGAAATACACTGCAGGAAATAACCCTGAGGTCGAAAGATAGAGTGATAGTAAGTCCGGGGAACGGATGAGGGTTGGCAGCAAAGACCTATCCCCAGCCAGAGCAAAAGAATAAGTTTGAAATATTGTGACGGGACATTATGGGACCCTCCCCATAGCTTGTTACAGTCTTGGCATTCAATCTCTGAGCATTGTAGAGGCCGCCATCTGATCGTGAGTGAATGTATATACCACCATCCTGATCACGAAAGGCATATTTCAGTAGAAGTGAAAAGTATATTCCAAAGAGGGTGCGAGCTAGTACACAACCTTGCTTAACTCCACTCTTGATTTCAAACTCTTCAGAAGTTGCACCATCAAACTTGATTATGCCCTTCATACCTGTGTGGAACGATTCCACAATGGACAGAAGTGTTGGTGGGCAGCCAATCTCCTTTTGTGCCTTGAACAGACCCTCACGACTGACCAAATCAAATGCCTTTGTGAGGTCGATGAAGGCAATAAACAGTGGTTGATTCTGTTCACGGCATTTTTCTTGCATTTGTCGCAATGAGAATATCATATCAATGGTAGACCTGTTCTGTCGAAAGCCACAATGTGATTCGGGGTAGACTTGATTTCCTAGGACTTAAAGTCTGCGCAGAACAATTCTGGCAAATACTTTTCCAACAATACACAGAAGTGAGATACCCCTATAGTTGTTACAGTCGCTCCGATCTCCCTTGTTCTTGTACAGTGTTGTGATGCTTGAATCCTTGAAATCCTGTGGGACTTGTCCTTCTCGCCAGCATAGCTCCATTAGCTGGTGGATTTGTAGAGTGAGTGTGTCTTGCCCACTCCTGATAACCTCTATTGGAATCCCATCCTTACCTGGAGCCTTGCTAGATGCAAGTTCATTTATAGCACACTTAACTTCTGTTATGGTGGGAAGTGTGTCCAGGTGGTCAAGAGTTGGTAGAGCCTCAATGGCGTTGAGGGCATCATCCACTAGTTTGGTGTCACTTGAGTAAAGCTCCAAATAGTGCACTACCCATCTGTCCATCTGCTGTTTCTTATCAGTTATGATTTCTCCAGTAAAGGTTTTCAATGGTGCACATCTTTTGATCACTGGACCACAGGCTTTCTTTATTTCTTCATACATGCTTCTGATGTTTCCCTTATCACTTGCGATTTGAATGGACTCACATAACTTGATCCAATAATCATTTGCACACTGCCTGGCAGCCTTTTGCACATCCTTCCTAGCTTGCTTTAGCTCACTCAGTGTGTTTCGCGTTGGTCTTTCCTTGTTCCTTAAGAGAGCTATATTTTTCTTATCAATCAAGGGCTGCAGAGTCTGGCTGTTTGCCGCAAGCCAGTCCTGCCTCTTATGATCCACAGTAACGTAAACCCCTACGGCAGTTTTATAAAGAGTTTCCTTAAGTTGACCCCACTTTTCATTTACTGTACAATTTTCTGGTGTATCAGTGAAAGCGTCTTCAAGTTGCTGTTGAAACTGAAAGCACTTTCAGGATCGTGAGTGTTAATAATATTAATCCTGGGGCTAGATTTGTGTTTAGCTGTGTAGATTCTCTTTGGTCTCAGTCTAACCCTTGCAATAACCAAGGAATGATCCGTAACAAAGTAAGCACTGTGATAACTTCGAGTCAATGATATATGGTTCAGATGTTGTCTCCGTATGATGATGAAGTCCAGCTGGTGCCAATGGCCGGATCTTGGATGTTTCCATGTGACCTTATGCAACTCTTTTGTTTTAAAAAAGGAGTTTGTAATACATAGGCCATTTCTGGTGCGATGCTCTAGCAGCCATTGCCCATTTTCATTCATGCGACCGATGTTGTATTTTCCAAGGCACACTGGCCATGAACTTCGAGTCCTTGCCCACACGAGCATTGAAATCACCGAGCATATAAATGTAGTCAGATTTTGGAACTGCCTTGATCACGGAGTCTAACTCCTCATAGAACGAATCCTTCACATCATCAGGGGAATCGCGTGTCGGTGCATATGCAGTAATAATGGTGGCAAAACCACAAGAGGTTGCCAAGCGCAGGGATAATAGTCTTTCATTTCCTCCTGCTGGAATTTCAATCATTCCCAGTAGCGAATTCTTCACTGCAAAGCCCACACCATGTTGCCTTTTTTCTGCCTGCCCTCTACCCTTCCAAAAAAGGTGTAATTGTTTTCCCTGAGTGACCCTTCCTCAGCGAGGCGAGTCTCCTGCAGGCCAGCAATATCAATGTTAAGACGATTGAGTTCGGCATCAATCACAGCCGTTTTTCTCACATCGTTAATATTGGTCAAGTCAGTGGAAAATCCTGGACACATGGTTCTCACGTTCCAGGTTGCAAGCCGTAGCTTGAGGTTTCTATTTTTCTTTTTATTAGTACCTGGTGCATTGGTTTTACAGCCTGCGATTAAGATTTTGTCCTAGCCCCAAGCACCCATTGAAGCAGGCAGGCTGTGGCGGATCAGCACCCAATTGGCCGGGGGCTGCCCAGCTTGAGGCGGGCGGTAGCTGATCAGTGACACCTGTAGGTGTCTCCCACAGTCAGAGGCAACGCGTGGCGCCCCATGTCTACGCCAACTGACAAGGGACTTATAACCCGTAACAGTTGCCTCTCGCTTTGATTCCGAGACCGGTTAAGACCAGGGATGGAGTTATTGCCTCTCCATAGCACAAAGCCTGGGCTAAAATATAGAGATCATGTGTTGCCCATGCAGCATGATCCCTCTCTCGGCCTGCCTAGTTCACTCCAGAGGAAAGGTAACACCTCTGCATCTAGAACAAGACAAGCTGCAGAAGCTGCCGGATCAGCAAGGCAATGCTCTAACTGTCCGCCTGTTGGAGCTTCGATCCTAGACCAGCCGCCAACCAAGGCTTAGGGCCTGGTCTGCCCTGCCATGACATTTTGTCTTTAGGTTGCATTTCCTCGCACCAGGGTAAGGCTTGTACCCTCCCAATTGCGCTCTTCCGCCCGAAGCCGTTGGCACAATGTGGGATGTCGGAGTTTGGTAAGCGCCGCCCAACGTTCGGCGCTAACAGAAAGCAGGTAGTACCGTCTACTGTTATACGGTAGCTCAGTCATATCTGACTAAGACCTGACTCCACGACCCACGACCCCTACAGTCAATTCAATAAATGGTAGTTTTGAAAACAGTGTTTTGAAGTACATGTCCTTGTGAATGTCTTGTTCAGCTGTTGTGAAGTACATTTCTTAGTGAATGTCCTGTACAGCTGTTGTCATGTACATTTACTGGTGAATGTCGTATTCAACTGTTGTTGATTTTGGTGAATTGTGAAGGTCCTGTTTAGATGTTGTCGAGTACATTTCATTGTGGATGTCTTAATCAACTGGTGTTAAGTACAGTCATTGTGATGTAGAGTCACTTTCGACACATTTAATGTTAGGTCCACATGAGGTTGGCAGATAGCATGCAATCAACCTTATTGGGGAGGGAACATGTTCCTCCGTTGCTGTGGCGAAGTCTGAGATTTGCACAGTGTTGGTTTCGAGCCAGATTATATTGTTCCTCTAAAGAGCTGTTCGGGAATGATTATCCATCCCATAAGGATTGCTCCTAGACAACTTGCTATATTAAACCTCTATCTATCATATATAGATATATTTTATAGAACCTCACCCATTTGAGCTTCTGTAATATTCTATTCACTTGAAAACCTCACAAATACCATGGACAGACAGAAAAACCAATGAGCAAGTCCTTCAAGAAACAAATGAAGTTCGTAAACTGATTAGAGTCATTAGACGGTAGACAGTCAAAATTTTTAGGACATGTTATGAAAAGAAATGACTTCGAGAACTCGGTGACAACTGGCAAGATCGAAGAGACAAGACCAAGGCGAAGACCGTGAAGTAAATACTGGGATGGCTTGGCCACGTGGCATGGTCAAGACAGGAACACGGAGCTGATCCACGGCTCTGGTGATCGAGTGAGATGGTAAAACATGATCGCCAACGCTTATCGGCATGGCACATGATGGATGGATTTCTTTGGGATGGCAATAAATGCAGTTACATAATTCATTAGGTATATTTCCAGTTTCATATATTGTATTCATCAGTCTGGTAACTTCATCTATTCCATATTCTTCTAAAGCATTAATCATTTATGTAGTGATGCTGTCTGAACCGGGAAGGGGGGGGGGGGGGGGGGGGGGGGGTGTCTTGCCAGATTTCATATGGTTAAGAGCATTTTGAAGCTCCATCTTCAAAATTGATGGTCCTTCATTAATAGTTTGAATATTATAGGCCCTACTGTTCTTCTCTGTTTCATCATAAAGGTTTTTCACATAATCTGACCATACATATAAAATCTGATCGTTTTCTATTATGCGTTTTCCATCATTTGTCTTTCAGGCAGCCTGCTGATGTATGTGTTCTTTGATTAGTAAGCTCCTAAAATCTTTTCTGCATTAGTTTGGTATTTTTACTGTTGTGTTGTTTTTCAATTTCTATACAGTTTTTTTTCTCAAGGCATGCGTCTTTTTTGCATCCTTACATTATATTCTCACTTTTCTGTGAATGTCTTCATATTTGGCAGGATTATCTTTGTTCTGTCTTCTTGTTTCCATTAGTTGTAAAATTTCTTCAGTCTTACTACCCACATTCTTTATTTTGGAATAGTTTTTTTCTGCAGCACAACTGATTGAATTCTTCAACATTTCCCATTGATCATCCACATCTTGAAATAGGATCAGACAATATATAAAATTCGTTCTTTACTTCAATGTTAAAATTATCTTGTCTTTCTTTGTCAGTTTTTAATTTGCACAAATCATATTTTGGGTTTCCTGTTGTATACTTGACTTTCTTTAACTTTACCCTTAATGTGCCCATAATTAATTTGTGATCACTGTAACAGCCTGCATTGGGGACTGTTTTTTACGACAACGTCAATGTGGCATCAATGACATTGTGTTGCTCAGCGTGATAGTTACATTCTCAGAGGCCTTTTCTCAACATTGGATTGGATTGTCAGAATATTTATCACTTTCAGAAAATTACATCTTAAAAATGGAACCCGAAATAGTAGTGTGTTCTCCTTACGGTTGACTTCATTTGTACATATATTTAGGTTATTTGGGTTTTACAAATTTACGTTTTAATGCTTCCACATCATATCACTCGTGTGTTATATATATTATACTTTCTGAAATACTAAACCTTTCTTTGTAAACGTACATACGCAATTTCAATGTTATATTTAGAGAAATGTATGGCCTTTGAATATGTTCAGCATCATCAATTGTGAAACATCTTGAGAATTTTTGGCGTTTCCAGTACATTTGACCCACTTAATTTGCCCATTATATCGTAAACATTCTACATATTGATGCTTAGAATGAATCATGTAATTACATATTTTGTTTAGTGCAAGGGTCATTTTGAATGTTTAAATTTGACAATTATGTAATAACTCATATCATTAGACTTTCCTTTTACAAAGAAACACGTTTAAGTGACTGTTTGTTCGTTTATATATATATATATACAGTGGCCAAGACATCCAGGTATTAACTTTTCTGCCCGCCCCTTGTTTTCTTCCCCTCGATCTTGTCACCAAGTTCTTCAATATATTCCTTCTCATAACGTGGCCAAAAAATTGTGACTTTATATATATATATATATATATATATATATATATATATATATATATATATATATATATACATATATATACACACACACATACATACATACAGCCGGTATCCCTTGTCTAGGGGTTACACGACTTTCTCCGTAATCCCGTATACTCTCGTGAGTAACGTGACGTGCGAGAGAATCGGTAGCGGTTCTCTCCGCGTCGGTAACCTACGGGGTATGTGAGCCGGTCGCTCAGAAAGCAATGGCAAAGTACGCTCAGTCTCTTGCCAAGAAATAAAAAATCAGCTGAAAGATGCTGATTTTGACAGCGATATCCTGTACATGATATGCGAACACACACACACACACACACACACACACACACACACACAACCGCACACACACATACGTATCACACACACACACACACATATATATATATATATATATACGTATGTGTGTGTGCGGTTGTGTGTGTGTGTGTGTCTGTGTGTGTCTGTGTGTGTGTGTGTCGCAGAATCTGAATGGCATGGCGTGAGAGATGACGTTGCATGAGTCCTCCCTTCTTTAACGTATGTGTTCGTTGTAGCATCCATCGTATGAATATGTCTGTGGCATTAAAGTAGTTGAAGATTGTATAGCCTCCAGAGAGGTCTAGTAACCGAAGACAGGTCATTTTGTGACAGCAATACCCTTGACAGAGACGGTATAGTTGCATTTATGTTCTCCCCCAGGGGAAATAAAACGGTAAAAGAAATGTGAAGCCTGGTCATAGACAAATAATTCAGTGGTAATAACTTGTCCGCTTTAGGGAACGCATGGAGACAAAAACAGACACTTTCACTTTAGACGCAAGACTTTTAATCAAAGCAATTTTAATGGTGAGACTGTGGTTGACATGCCGAGTCTAATTATTGTCAATAACCTGAAACCATACAACAACTCGTGCCAAAGATCAGTGAATAAGTTAACTAAAGGACCCTTTTATACACTTTAAAGTGCATTTGCGTATGGTGTTAGACATATAGTTTATAGACTAAATCAACATTCGGTGGAGGGTGTGGTCCAAATCACAACGACCACTTTTATTTCTAATGATAATTCTTGGTATAACATTTAAGGAATTGTATTGTCCATTGCATTAAATTGTACAATGTATACATTCACAGCCTTACAGAAGGATGACCCGTGACATGGCCTTTATTTCATTGACTGCATGTTAGAAAAACTTATTGTTTTTTTTGTTTTTTAACCAAGACTCTCAGGTCGATCCAGCTTAAAATGGGTATCAGGAGATGCCCAGGGAAGAAAAGGATGTCGGGTTGATATTGATTGCATCGCCCATTAAGTGTCGACAGATCTATAAACATATGCGAAAGGCACCAAATATCCAATACGCCTCGAAATGTGGAAAAGATATGTAGTATGCATGTTGTGTAACGCCTGAGATGATCAACCCAGGAAGGTTATTCCATAGTACTGTAGAGCGCACATTCAAGTTAGTAGCATGACATTTACAGGACGTCCTAATCAACTTCAGAATTCCCGGGCTGTTTGTGTGTGACTTTCTAGGCCAGTTAACATTTATTACTTTGCTGTTTCTTTCTAAACGGCCAACAAGCCTGCACCTGACTTCGAACCCGGTATGTGGGGATTGGGAAGCAGCATTCACTACTCCTAACTGCAGACGTCGACTGTGCACTCGTAGAATATTTGTTCCAAATTTAAACTTTGTAGCGTTATATGCTGTTTACACCGTCAGGTGGAGAATTTGAAATGATGCCAGTTTTACAATTCTTCTTTTTCTTCTTCTTCTTCTTCTTCTTCTTCTTCTTCTTCTTCTTCTTCTTCTTCTTCTTCTTCTTCTTCTTCTTCTTCTTCTTCTTCTTCTTCTTCTTCTACTTCTTCTTCTTCTTCTTCTTCTTCTTCTTCTTCTTCTTCTTCTTCTTCTTCTTCTTCTTCTTCTTCTTCTTCTTCTTCTTCTTCTTCTTCTTCTTCTTCTTCTTCTTCTTCTTCTTCTTTCTATCTTTCATTCTTTCTTTCTTTTCTTCTTCCCTTACTTCTTCTTCTTCTTCTTCCTCTTCTTCTTCATCTTCTTCTTCTTCTTCTTCTTCTTTTTCTTCTTTCTATCTTTCATTGTTTCTTTCTTTTCTTCTTCCCTTACTTCTTTTTCTTCATTAGTTCCTCTTCTGTTATATACTTATGCATCATTTCATTGTTGACCTAATGGATTTTATATCTGTGCACAGTATATCAAGATTCTAACATATGGAAAGGATGCATTCTGACAATATCTACCTGAAAAGTAGAAGGTGAAGTCTAAGAATTGGTACATGGAACGTACGCACCCTGTATCAAGCAGTGAAATTTGACAACCTGATTTCAGAAGCAAAAAACATTAATTTGGGTATTTTAGGTGTATCCGAAGCAAGATGGACAGATGCTAGTTACATAAGTAGAGATGACTGCATAATCATTAACTCGGGAGGAGATCATCACGAGTGAGGAGAAGGAATTTTAGTAAACAGAAATTTAAAGACAAATATGAGTGTATTCTGGTCTCATGAAGATAGGATGCTACTTTGTTATTATGTTGCACGTTGCAGTCAACACCAGCAATTTTCAGCTGCTGTTGATGTACTAGGCAAGATTACGCTCAGTAGTTTGCCATTGCTTTCTCAGCGACCGGCTTACATACCCCGATTCTCGCGCAGATTCAAAACCTTTCGACATAGTAATTCTTCAGGCGTATGCTCCAACAACTGATTATAGTGATGAACAGCTAGAATAATATTATGAGGACCTACAACAAACACTGAAAATTGTACAATCATCAGATGTCCCAATTGTCATGGGAGACATCAATGCAAAAGTTGGAAAAACTAAATATAAGTAGATAGTACGTCAACATGGTTTGGGAAACAGAAACGACAGAGGAGACCGGCTGATACAGTTCTGTGAAGAAAACAGATCTTATTGTTTGTAACACATTTTTCCAACATAACCCTAGGAAACTATATACGTGGAACAGTCCTGGAGATAGAACGAAAAACCAAATTGACCACATTATGATTAGAATTAAAATCAATTTCTAAAATGCCAAAACATACCCTGGAGCTGATACCACAATTCTGTAGTCTTAAAATTACAAATAAATTTAAAAACACAGGAATAAGACATCGAAGACCCCTCAAATATAAATAACAGCATTGAAAAAAAAAAAAACACTGACATAAGTCAACTATACCTGGTTAAAGTAAAAGATTAATCAATCAATCAATCATGCGCCATGCCGGAAAGCGTAGGCGGTCATGACTCGCCATTTCACTCGATCACCAGCGTCGTGGATCAGCTCAGTGTTCCTGTCTCGTTCATGCCATGTGGACTAGCCATCCAGGTATTTTCCTCTCGGTCTTCCTCTTGGTCTGTTCCCTTCGATCTTGCCAGTTCTCCAGTCTCTTCTAAGTTCTCTTCTAAGTTCTCCAGTCCATTCCTTCTCATAACATGTCCAGAAAATTTTGACTGTCTACGTCTAATTTCTCTAATCAATTTACGATTTTCATTTATCTCCTGTAGTACTTGGTCATTGGTTTTTCTGTCTGTCCATGGTATTCTTTGCATTTTCCTCAGAAACCACATTTCTGCAGCCATCAGATGTTTTTCAGCTTGACTGCACATTGTCCAAGTTTCACATCCATACAATAGAACAGGCTCTATGTATCCCCTCAACACTCTTTTTCTCGTTTCAGTTGACATCTTTTTATTG
Source organism: Cepaea nemoralis (assembly GCA_014155875.1). NCBI lineage: Eukaryota > Metazoa > Mollusca > Gastropoda > Stylommatophora > Helicidae > Cepaea > Cepaea nemoralis. The sequence goes on along the minus strand of JACEFZ010001606.1, from coordinate 62,621 downwards.
GTCAGAATGTTTTTCATTTTGCTAAAGGCTACTTTCGCCATGGCTATTCTTGTTCTAATCTCTTCAAGGCACCTCACATCAGATGTTATGACTGTTCCGAGATAATTGTACCGATTCACTTGTTGAAGAATACTCCCATTTACTTGTATATTACATTGTGGCACTTCGTTCTTCCTAGTGACGACCATAACCTGTGTCTTCTTACAATTTAATTCTAACCCCAGCTGCTCACTGTGTACAACAACTGCGACTACTAATTGTTGTATATCTTGTGCATTGTCTGCAATCAATACTGTATCATCTGCATATCTAATATTATTTATGTTTCGTCCTCCAATGCTGATTCCATTTATATCTTCTACATTCCTGAAAATATGTTCACTGTATAGGGGAAAAAGATCTGGAGACATTACACATCCCTGCCTAACACCTCTCTTAATAGGTTGATATTGTCCTACTTCATTATCAATCCTTATGGCAGCTTGTTGTTTCCAATATATGTTTTTTATAAGTCTAATGTCTTTCCCATCAATTTGTAGAACTGTAAGCATATCTACCATGTTGACATATCTAACTCTATCAAAAGCCTTTGTGTAGTCAATAAAGCAAAGGTGTATATCCTTGTTTACTTCTATAGCACGTTCAATAACTGTTCGCAGCATATACACAGCATTTACTGTATCCTTTCCTTATACAAACGCACATTGTTCTTCCCCTATTTCAGGTTGTATTTTCTTCCTAACTCTTTGCATGATAATTCGTAGCAAAATCTTTGTGATGTGGCTCATTATACTAATTGTTCTATGTTGATCACATTCCAAGGTTCCTGATTTCTTTGGGATTGCAATAAATACAGAGTTACATAATTCAGAAGGTATTCAATTCACCAGTATCATATAATGTGTTCAGCAGTCTGGTGACTTGCTCTAGTCCAAATTCTTCTAAAGCTTTAATCATTTCTGTTGTGATGTTATCTGCACCGGGGGCCCTGCCAGCTTTCATATGCTTAAGAACATTTCTAACCTCCATCTTCAAAATTGGAGGCCCTTCATTATTACATCTAATATCATACTGTTCCTCTCCGTTATCGTTATAAAGGTTTCTCACATAATCTGTCCATACATGTAGAATCTAATATTTTTCTATTATGATTTTGCCATCTTTAGTTTTAGACAGCCTGTTGATGTACTAGTTCTTTTATTAGTAAGTTCCTGAATTTTTTTTTGTGCACTAATTTGGTATTTTGACTGTTGTGTTGTTTTTCAATGTCTAAGCACTTTTCCTCAAGCCATGCTTCTTTTGCCTCCTTACATAATATTCTGACTTGTCTGTGAATTTCTTCATATTTGGCAGGATTATTTTTGTTGAGTCTTCTGGTTTCCATTAGGTGTAAAAGTTCTTCTGTCATCCATTTCTTACGACCCACCTTCTTTAATTTTGGAATGGTTGTTTCTGCAGCCAAACTGATTGAATTCTTCAACATTTCCCATTGATCATCCACATCCTGGAATAATATCTCTAGATCAGACAATATATCAAATCTGTTCTGTACTTCTATGTTGAATTTGTTTTGTATTTCCTTGTCATTACTCAATGTACACAAATCATATTTAGTGTTTCCTGTTATATACTTGACTTTCTTCAACTTTATCCTCAGTGTTCCTGTAAGTAGATCTGTGGTCACTATAACAATCAGCACTGGGAACTGTTTTGCTATTGTTAGTGCGTTTCTAAATCTTCTGCTAATCAGAATGTAGTCAATTTGGTTTCTGATCCTGCTATCAGGACTCCTCCATGTCCATAATTTTCTAGGGTGTTGCTTAAACCAGGTGTTTCCTACAATCATTTCCTGTTCTTTTGCCCACTCTACGAGTCTGTATCCTCTTTCATTTCTCTCACCTAAACCATAGTTTCCTACTGTGTATCTATCACCTTGATTTCCTACTTTTGCATTGAAGTCAGATTAATATGATAGGCTAATCGTTGAAAGTATGGAGCAATATAGATGTAAAAATCCTGAGGATAAAATTAATACAACATGGGAATGTGTAAAAACTAGTATACAGATTGCAAATACCACCTTGCCAGTGAAGGTAAAATAGAAAAAGCAATTATGGATAACCGATGATATCTTGAGCAAAATTACTCTAAGAAAGAAAGCAAAGAACACTCCAGAGGTATATATTAATAGACAAAGAAATACGTCATATGTGCAGTTCCCAAAGAAAAGTGGTTGGAGAAAACATGCAGAGAAATAGAGGCTCTAGAAATAAAACCCAACTCGAAAGAAGTGCATGAAAATAAAAAACAATTTAAAAAAAAACTTACAAAGAAGACAAATAAAATAACAAGAAATGGTTGTAACAGAGGGAAGAAATGGAGACATTATAATTGTTAATATTGACATAATGAAAAGATGGGAAGGGTACATAGAAGATTTATTCCAAGACAACAAGGTCAATACACCAACGTTGTATAATACTCAAGATTGACCAAACATATTAAGGCTGAAGTAGAGAATGCTATTAACAAGGCTGCAGGTGCTGACAAGGTAACATCCATTCATCCATCATGTACCATGCCGATAAGCGTGGGCGGTCATATTTTGCAATCTCACTCGATCGCCAGAGTCGTGGATCAGCTCCGTGTTCCTGTCTCGACCATGCCACATGGACAAACCATCCAGGTATCTACTTCTTGGTCTTCCCCTTGGTCTCTTTCCTTCGATTTTGCCAGCCGTCACCAAGTTCTCTAAGACAAGGTAACATCAGATATGATAAAATCCTTATCCAGCTTTGGCATTGATACTATTACAGAATTATGTTATGATATATATATATATATATATATATATATATATATATATATATATATATATATATATATATATATATATATATATATATATATATATATATATATATATATATATATATATATATATATATAATACTGGGTACATCCCCAAGGATCTGAAAACATCCATTTTCATCACACAACCCAAGCAGCCAAGAGCTGTTGAATGTGAGGATTACAAATATTAGCTTTATGAACCATATAACTAAGATACTACTCAGGATCATTCAAGAAAGAATTCAACATAAAATAGATGAGAAAGTAGCTGAATAACAGTTTGGGTTCCGTAAACACAGCGGCACTAGACAAGCAATCATCTGTTTGAGGATGTTAACTGAAACATATATAGAAGTTCAGAAAAATGTATGTGTGTGTTTTATAGACTACAAGAAAGCTTTTGATAGAGTACAACATGAACGACTAATTATATGCCTTCAAGATATAGGAGTAGACGGAAAAGTCATCAGACTTATTAAGTAACTTGTATTGGGAACAAGTGGCTTCAATTAGATGCGGAACTAATTATTCGTCGCCCATAGAGTCTAAAATAGGAGTAAAGCAGGGATGTATGTCGTCCTCAAGCCTCTTCAACCTATACACAGAAAGAATTTTTTTTTAAAAGTCGAACTGCCTGGACTTTAACATCAATAGAAGAATCATAAACAATCTTATGTATGCTGACGATACCATATTACTAGCAGACAACCAGCAAGAGTTACAATACCTAGTGGAACAAGTAAACAGGCAGAGTGTAGAATGTGGCTTATTTATTAACATCCAAATAACGAAAACAATGATAATTAGCAGTGGAAAGGAAAGGTCATCAGTAAATATCACTGTAAACGGGGAGATATTGGAACAAGTAACAAGTTTCTCCTATCTTGGACATGTAATAACAGATGGTGGCTGAAGTGAAATAGAAATCAAAAAGAGAATAGGAATGACCAAAAATGCTTTCAGTAGCATGAAATCAGTATGCTTGGACATTAAACAATCAGCTGGAAAGTTTAATAGATGCCCAGGAGATGTGGATATACAGAAGAATATGTCGTATTTCATGGACATAAAAACAATCAAATACAGAGGTTCTAGTTAAACCGGGAATGAAAAGACAGCCGATGAAAAAAATAAAAAAGAGGCATGTGAAATACTTTGACCACGTTAAAAGACATAATACTCTTACAAAACTATACTGGAGGGCAATGTTGACAGCAAGCAAGCTAGAGGTAGGCAACGATACAAGTGGGAAGAGATGGACGAACATCAATCTGACAGAATGTACAGGCAGGGCGAGAGAGACAGTGTTGGAGATCCATTGCAGCTAACCTTCACTGTGGAGACGGCACCTCATTGATTGTTTGAAAATATGGGTGTTAAATGTTCAGATCTCAAATGTGTAGCGTCGCACCGCTGGAAGAACAATTCCACTCATTCAGTTTCTATTTGGAGAAAGCAACACAAATAAATGGTAAACTCATAGTGACCTTTTTCCATTAAAATATAAGCTACTAATTAGACCGTGGTTCCTAGCAGTTGTCAGCATGCGACAGCAAACAACCCCAGACAAGAGTTGTGACAGGCCCGCAAAACCATGCGAGAGTAACCGATTAGGCGTCAAACCAATTTGTGAGCTAGGGTATGCCAACCCGGCATGTGAAGACAGGATTCGGCAGACTGCGCGGAAGAAATAACTGATGATTCAACGGGCAAGACGGTGTTTACCTGAAAAACGCTGTGGAATGTAATTAGTACGGCAAGGCACGTAGAGCGCCTTGGTCATCCACTGCACCTGTATTCGTCTCCTGTCGTCTTCACTTGTCTTTCCACTGGACTCAGATGGACTCAGGCGAGAAAGTGAGGTCGAAGAATTGCGCAACTCTTCCTCACTTTAATCCAATTCATCGCGCATGTCATTCTTCATCCAACTTCATATATCACCTTCAAGCCCTGTGGCGATGGGCGAGCGGCGAAGCGGCAGGCGTGGGTACGGTGGAGGTCGTAGTCGCAGACCTGCACACAAGCGGCTCAGGCCATATGGTCGTCTTCTACTGACCAGGGCTCAGTGAGATTCGGCAGCCCCCTGAGCGATTGAGCAGCCCTCTATTGGAAAGCACTGCTCACCTACATAGCATGAGGAGAGGGCTAGAAAATGTGTCCTAAACATAGTCTGCGCCATTATTACCTAACCAGCTAGCCGAGGTTGGTGAGTACCCTAAAATTGCGGTCAACATTCAAAAAAAAAAAAAAAACACGTAAAAAAAAAAACACTTAACCATCGGAACATGGAATGTACTCTCCGTACTAAATAAAGAAGGTGCGTCGGGCCCCAAGAGACGAACAGCACTTGATTGGGAGAGAGTTGGGAAGCAACAACGACATTGCAGCCTTGAACGAGACCACAACTTGCAGGCGAAGGCCGAATCTGTGACATATTTGCCGGCTACACATTCTTCTGGAGTGGACTGAATGATGAAGAAAGACGCCAGTCCGCTTTGGGATTTTTCATTAAGTCGGCCCTGGTTGGCAAACTAGTTGGATTTCCAAAGGGTATAAACGACATGCTTATGACCATTAAGTTACGCCTACGTCTACTCGCCAACTATGACCAATGAAGATATCGTCAGGAACAGCTTCTATGAGAACCTGCACAATCTGTTCCCAATAGAGACAACCACATACTCCTTGGGGACTTGCCGAGCACATGCCACAGTAGGCATGGACACCGCCTCTTGGAGTGGCATTATTGGAAAGCACGGAGTTGGAAATTGTAACAGCAATGGACTCCTCCTCCTTCAGACTTGTGCCAAACACGATCTCCTGATCACCACAATTTTCCGTCTTCCCATGAGAAAGATGACATCGTGGATGCACCCTCGCCCGAAACACTGGCACCTCACTGACTATGTCATCGTCAGCAGGAGTGAGAGTCAAGACGTTCTAGTGACAAAATCCATGTGTGCTGCTGAATGTTGGACAAACCATCGTCTGATTGTCTCAAAAATAAACTTGCACATCAAATCACCAAAGCGTCCTAAGAAGACAAAATGCAAGAAATAACGAAATGTCACCCACCTAAGTAGTAAGAAAGTGTCTTTTGTAAATATGCTGGAAGACCGCCTCTAGCACAGTGCTGCGGTTAAACAAGACGCGGAAATCCGCCTGTGGATAGCCTTAAAACTTAAAGGACACAATCTACAACACTGCTGTTGAAATTCTGGGTATAGCCCCTGAAAGCATAAAGACTGCTTCGATGAAAATTCCGAAGACATTAACCAATTTCTGGCCGAGAAATACTTCTCCACGCGCATTTTGAACCACCCGAAGTCAACATAAAAAGATGTCTTCAACAACATCAGTAGAGTCATAGAGCAGAAACTTCGGCATTTGCGAAACTGCTGACTGTGCAAAAAAGCTGATGAGATTCAAGGGTTTGCTGACATACATGAGGTGGAAAACTTCTTTGACTCACTAAAAGCGGTCTATGGCCCTACATCACCAGGCATAGTTCCATTCCTTAGTGCAGATGGGGGAACATTGGTCACCGACAAGAAAGAAACTCTCCAACGCTGGGCAGAGCATGTTAGCAAGATCTTAAAAGCAACCTCCTTCATCAATGACGAAATCATAAACTGCCTACCTAAATTCCCCATTAATTATACTTTTGCTGACTTACCAACTATAGTCGAAATTTAAAAAAGCTATCCAGCAACTTTCCGACGGTAAGTCAATTGGTCCTGACTCAATCCCGGCAGAGATCTACCGGTTCTGATAGAGCAGCTTCACCAAGTCTTTACTAATATGGATTTCAAGGACGCGTCAATAGTCCACCTATACAAATGTAAAGGAAACCGCAAATTCTGTGACAGGCACCAAGGCATCTCCTTGCTTTCTATTGCAGGGAGGATACTCACCAGAATTCTTATAAATCGCCTCAGAGCCCATCTCAACCAAGGTCTTCTTCCTAAGAATCAATGAGGCTTTAGAAAAGAACGAGGAACTGTTGGCAAGGCAGTTGCAAGAACAATGTCAGGAATAGAACTCGAAAATGTTCTCCACTTTTATTGATCTTACCTAGGCTTTTGATACAGTCAGCAGAGAAGGACTGTGAAATATTATAGCGAAATATGGCTGTCAACGAAAGTTTGTCCAAATTGTGCGGCTATTTCATGATGGTACGCAGGCACTAGTCCAGGAACATGGTGAACTGTCTGAGCCCTTTCATGTCACCACTGGAGTGACACAAGGCTGTGTCCTGGCACCAACACAGTTAAGCCTCATTTTTTTTCAGCTACGCTGACCAATGCCTTAAAAAACAACATTAGAGTAGACATCAACTACTGCATGAAATGGAAAGTTGTTCAATCTCAGAAGGCCGAAAGCTAAAACCAAAACTTCTAGTGACACCGACAGAGAGCTCTTCTTTGCTGATGATTGCGCTCTATATGCCAACTCAGAGGCAGACATGCAACACTACGTAAGCTTCATCTTTTTCATAGCCTGTGCCCACTTTGGGCCCAATATCAACTTGGAGAAGACTGTAGCTATGTACTAGCTAGCTTCAGAGATTAATCATACCGGGCCGAATATCTAAGTGAATGGTCATAGACTAAGTGTTGCGGACAAATTCAACTATCTTGGCAGCACTGTGTCACAAGCTACCACAATTGATGATAAAGTGGATGCAAGAATCTCCAAGTGTCGTGAATTCACTCCAAGTTACAATCAGATGTCAAAAATACCAAGGACAGTCAGAGTAACAGCTGTAGTTGTTTACAAGTGGCAGGTAGATCAAACGGCACCGCGGACCTTGAGAAGTCTTGGGTAGACAGAAAATATGTCAAGGTTATTTTGCCGACCAGCGGAATCAAAGACAGACGCTAGCTGTGTTGGTTGTCAGGACAGGGAGAGACCACTGGTGACATTGATTAAAAACAAGGGAGATAAGATCTGATTCTGAAATGAATAATCTGCCCCTGAAACCATCTGATGTATTGACATCAAAGGAACGTCACGTGAACAATTCAAGGCTCTTGGTGACAAAAACATGATTTGTTTTTGGCTAGTGTAGCTCAAACAGTTGACGTAGGCAGAAGTGATAGCTGGCTCGATCCGTGTTGAATAGAATCGCATGTGTTCGGTTTTGCTTAACATGTGTCTTTTATGGCAAACTGTGTATTCGATTCAAAGGTTGAGTCAGGATGGCATAAGGTATTTTATAGATTGCATCTAGCTATAAATAATGTGGAATAGCTTAGTGATAGATATAGTTAGAACTATATCATAGTGTTGTTGCATTGTGGTTAGGTAGTCAAGGAATATCAGCGACAATAGGCAGTCGCATTGTTAAGATTAACTAGTGTAAGAAGGCAGGTGGCTCCGCTGATGGGGAATAGTGAAATGGGATGATATTTGGGGAGATTGGGGATGGGGAGAATGTCCAATGGTGGGATCTTCCAGTGAGGTCTGCTGGGGGTCTACACTTTGCATTTTGCTCTGTCCTGGTCTTAACCCACCGCAGACCGGAGTGAAGAGCTCCTCTGCCCATGACAGAGTTGGTTCACTGTCATGTATCTGAGTGAGGATGTCAGCCTACCCCCATCCAATGGAGGTCAGGGACAGGTGCTCTCACCAAGTGTATCGTTCTCTCTTTTACAGGTTCCCTTAGGTCACTCAAGTCACTGAGAATGGAGACCTTAGTGCAGGCAGTTAGTCAGCAACTTTTGCACTGGGCCCATGATGAAAGGGGTTTACACGAACAATCGTGAGAGTATTTATCAAACGTCACACGTTAGCAGAATACTAGAGATTGGTTTTTCCGCATCATTTTGGAGAAGGAAAAATCGTGAGATTAATGTTTCAAACATCACATGTGAACAGAACAATAGAATTGTTTTTTTTTTTACACCACATGGGAAAAGTCCAGTGGGCATTATGTTTTCACACGACAGGTGAAAAGACTAATAGGTACTCTTTTTCCACATCACCTGGGAATAGAACAGTATAAACTGATTAGGAAGTTATTAAAACAGTGGTCTTGTGAGCAATAGAAACTTTAGACAGGAATTACATTTAGTTCAAGGAACAGTATTTTCGTGTCCTCACTAGACAAGGATGTTATAAGTCTAAGAACAATAGGGACATGTAATAACGGTGTGTGATCCAGGCAGGATCAGTGTTAAACTGTGACTAGGTATATGAGTGATCAAGCAGCGACCGGTGGAAGTCTACATCTAGCAGGAGGGACATATTCCTTGGTGAGAGTAATGTGGACTGAATGAAGATGTGGTGTGATCCTTTCCGGGATGATCGGGCTGGGCTCTTCAGCTACTTGGTCTAAGTTTGCACACACTAGAATATTCGACACACATTCTACACATTACACACACACACACTTCTCACACACATACTCTTTGCTTAATAAATTATTTTGTATTTATTTGTTAAAGCTAGAGTTGTGGAGTATGTTGTGTTGGGGAGGAGAGAGAGAGGGGGCATGATCTATGGGTGAGTGAGAGTAAGAAAGAGGTGTTTGCAGACCGACGGAGTTTTGTGGACGGAGTCTGGTGGTTTCTCTAGGACAATAATATTGGGTTAATAAAAATGTGGGTGTTGATTCCCCTCACTCCAGGGACGACACTAAAGTAAGAAGGGATAACTTACGACACCAAGGCCAGCGCGCCCTTTGACAGACTGTACAAAAATGTGTGGGACAGAAATGGAATAAACCTGCAAACAGAGCTGAAAGTCTACAAAGAATTGCATTATCCACATTGCTGTATGCTTGTGAAGCCTGGACTGTTTACCAGCGTCACGCCATGAAATTAAACCACTTCCACACAGTCTGCCTTGGGAAGCTATTGAAGATTAAATGGCAAGACAAGATCCCAGACACTGAAGTATTAGAACTAGCGTTCATACCCAGAATCCACACTCTACTAATGGAGAATCAGATTCGTTAGACTTATCATTTGATTCGCATGCCAAATCACAGGCTCCCTACAAGATTGTTTGACGGCGAGCAGCGCTCTAGTGAACGCCATATGAAATGCTTTAAAGACACTCTGAAGATACGTCTCAATAAAAGCTTTTAGAATTCATCAAGACACTTGGGAGACTGCTGCCAAAGACCGAAATTCGTTGCGTACATCATTACGCAAGGGTCCAGTCACTTGTGAAGCCAGTCACTTGTGAATTCAGCAGGACTGCAAGAGCTGTGGGGAAAAAAAGGTTGGACCAACAAAAAAACAAAAACACTGCAGGAGATCCTCCTCCTGGAACGTCAAGCATTCTTCGCCCACATTGTCAAAGAACTTTTGAAATCAAAATAGGCCTTATCCGCCATCTTAGAACTTACGGCTCCAAACTTTCAACCCCACTGCATGAAATGAATGGACATCATCGTTCTTGATGGACAGACAGCATATGCTATTAATTTGTCTCTAGTCGTTGCTGCTGTCGTTTGTAACTAATTTTGAATGATCGTTTACCAATTTTTTAAATAGTTTTAAAATATAATTGTATATATTATAACCCTGTAATGAAAACCTTTTCGTGCGATTCAACCATAAACTATATCAAATTTCTACTAATTAATCCGATTTTCTTCTCTCTTTAAGTAATATACATATTGCTTCACAAAGATTTGGAGAAGAAAACTTCTTTTTTTTTGAGGGGGGGGGGGGGGGGGGGAGGAGGAGAATAACAGTTTCAATTACACGCAGACGGAGCCGGGACGTTTTCATTTCGAATATTCAAAACCTAGACAATTTTACTAGTTGGTGATCTAGTCTTTAATCCCTGGCATTCATCCATTCTTGATATCTCATATAGAGGGCTTGGATGACCTGTCGGGGTCAGTGATATTTCGTGTAGTGATGATTTCATTCATGGACAATTTCTCATATTTCTTGACACTTGTCTCAGTTACTGCGCTAATTTACAGTTATGAAGAATTTAGATGTGATTTGCAGGATGGCCTCGGATTGGAGTTGTGGCTGATTTAACAGAAAGATATACAGTTTAATGAGATAGCAATAGAAACGTACTGTCTGCTGTTTCTGTTTACAGAGTCGACAATCTTGATAAACATTTAGGTGATCAGTCTCTCTCTCTCTCTCTCTCTCTCCTCTCTCTCTCTCTCTCTCTATTCTCTCTGGACAATTATTGGCAGTCTTGTACGATGTGCTCTGGAGAATGCTTCCGTCCTTCATAAATACAAATTGCAAAATCTATAAGACCGTTTCGGTGAAGGTGTGCTCGGAGTCAACAGTGTCCATTTCTGAATCTGAGGATCCACGTCTCCTAGTTTTTGTCCAGCTTATAATGATTTTTTTTCTGCCCTTCATTTAAATTGCTTGGTTTAGGAAACGTTTCTCCTCCTTAACACTCTCGGATGGCTAGGGGCCTGTGGTTCCCTCCAAGCCATGGCCACGTCGACTGACTTTTCATGTTCCGGTATAGCAAACTGGGCTCTCTGGGATCGGATGGACAGTACAGCTGAACATACGCAGCACCTGGGAAGACTGGCCCAGAAAGGAGTGGCTACACAATCTGGTTTATACTCGCGTGGATACAAGAAAAGCCAGACAGGCTTTTACTCAAACTACTACAGGAATAATCGGCATTGGATCTCTTCGGTGGTTTTTGAAAGTGGGGCACAGTATTTGTGGAAATGACCTGAATGCAGTGATGTCGATTGATTTTTAAATTCACTATCAGTGTCAGTACTGGGCCAGGTATTGTAGTCCTCTAACTCTTACAGTTAAGCCTTGTTAATCTAAGAAACCGGTTAATGCGGATAAGGCTCTTTTCGCCAAAGCATATGCCAGATCCGTTGTTATGGCTAGTCAGAATTGTACAATTTCATTTCTTTCTGAAAAGCAAGAATCGTGAGTCCTCCAGCGATAGTGTTACTGTAACGGTGGGATGACTTGGCCTGAACTATAAATGTGACCTAACGGGGATTATAACGACATCATATCTTGTGAAATATTGCCACGTCGACGATTTGACATTTCCTCTTACTCAAAACAATGCATTCCCTTAGTGGATTTACAAATATTAAAACATATAGTTACATAGTGTAAACAGAAAAACTTCATTTTAAGTTAAAATTACCGTGGGGATAAGAAATGCTGCACGTTCGAACAATACCTGGGACTTTGTGTTTTAAGTATTTCAGCCAAAGTATAATTATTCTTTTTAATTCTCTACATATGATATATAACTCTGGATGAGAAGCACCTGATGAGATGCAGCGAAATAGCCAGGAAATAAATCGTGCAACATGTTTGTTATATTTGCATTATGTAATAAAAGTGAAAAGCTGGCCTGCAGACGTGTTAGTGTTCAGATGTTTAAAACTAACACGAGTTTTTAAGGTTAAACACACACAAACACACACACACACATACACACACACAGAGATAGAGAGAGAGAGAGAGAGAGAGAGAGAGAGAGAGAGAGAGAGAGAGAGAGAGAGAGAGAGAGAGAGAGCTATCTGGAATAAATGTTATTAAATTGTTCTATGGACTTCCTGTTATTTTTAATCCGGATGTCCTTGTATAGCCCCCTGAACTCACAGACATTAAAAAAAAATATGCGCGAGAGGATAATGATAATGTTATACATAGCTTTTTTTCTTGCACCCTTAGATTTCCTAGTTTTAATAGCTGAGAAATTACCATATAATTTGTTTACCATCCATATACATTGTTGAAAGCCAGAATTTCCTTTTTATTTAAAAATAAAAAACGCTTGCTCGCTTTGAACTGAAGCCAAATCCATACACGCGCTACCATTTCTAGGTGCACTTGACTGATGTTTGCGTGTGAATTAGTTTTCCCTATTACCAGTGTCCTTCGCCTTGATCAAATCTTAACATTGGAATAATATTTATTCTGACCTATACTGCTATGTAAACATAAACATTTTCAGTACACGACTAATATACATGCCTTAAAGCGCATTGGACATACGCTTTAAAATGTTAGGTGCATATCTTTTAAAGGACGTCGCAGTCAACCCTAGCATTTTATGGCTATTTGTGATGTCTTGGCAAGTTTATGTTCAGTAGTTTGGACATATACGGTGCTGTATCAATGCGTTTAAAGACCAATCGACAAGGGGCTATCTGTAATTCCTGGCCTGGAATATGTAACGGTCAGTCTTCACCTTGCATTTGGCTCTCCCAGCTTTAACTCTAGCCTCGATTACAGCAGCGGGGCATGTCATTTCATTTGCCTCAAAAGACATTGCATTTCGAGCTTTGAATGAAATCTTTAAGTAGATTTTTGTATTTCATGCTTTCTTTAGCAAATCTATCAGATATTTTATTTCATGCTTTGTTTTGTAAATATCTTGTATTTCATGTTTTGCTTAAACATATATCTTGTGTTTCTTGCTTTCTTTATCAAATATATTGTATTTCATCATTTTCTTAGTAAAAATCTTTATTTCATGGTTTGTTTAGTTGTTGTTTTTTTTAACTTACATGTTCTTAACAAAACGTTGCAATCAATATCAACCCTTATTGGCTAATTGTGATTTGCTAGGCAATTTACTTCAGTAGTTTGCCTTTACTTTCTAGACGAGATGTCAACAACTGACTCCAACTTGCCGTTGTGTGAAACGAAGCCAGTACTCCAATATAAAATAAAATAGCTTTATTGATGTACAAGATATTTACTAAACACACCACTGAATACAAGATATTTGCTAACCACACCACTGAATACAAGATATTTGCCAAGCAACATAAAATGTGTTGTATTTCACGAAATGTTTACTAAATACCTTGTATTTCATGAACTGTTTAATAAATAACTTGTGTTTCATAACTTGTTTATGACGCCTGTTGTGTCATATAATTTACAATGTGTAACATGTTAAACTCTCAATGCAGCATCAAAGCAAATCAGTCATACCATATCTTCTCTTCTTAGTTATGTGCTCGAGAAGAATGACCACATTGTACAAAACAATGGTTCTAAAAATCTGGCTCGGTGTGCACAGATGCTGCTGCACCATAGACACATACCACACTAGCCGTGTTTTCTCTGGACCTCCCGACGGGGAAATAATGAAAACCTACACTATTATAGATATAATATAAACAAAAGCATAATAAAAAATATAAATAAATAATATAAAAATATAATGAAACCTACACGATGCGCCGCCCTAGGCTCAAGAGGAAAGACTAGCTAACTAACACTATTATAGCTGACGATGAAAGCATCAACCATGATTTCCGCTGTGACTAAGTCTGTCCAGCACCAGATATTGTGCACGTTGAGATACTGCAAAAGAGGGGTCACCTTACATTTACGCGATGATAGTAGACGATCAGTGCCACGTTACAGCACACCCCAGGCAAAGAGCTCACAGTTATCCTTGGTATTAACCTTAGTTACCTCTGCCTCATTACCATCAGGGCTTGGGTTGGAGAATGTTGAACTTTTTTTTATGCATATCCTATTTACAGGACATCGCTGTCAAAACCAGCACTGCTGTTGTTGATGTCTTGGCAAGTTTACGTTATGTTGAACATTACAATGCTTAAATGAGCATAGTCCCTATGTGTTGTGCTTTATCTTTACCTGGTTACATCATTGTATTCCTCTCCGCAGATGCGAAATTCCATTACCAGTCTTCCACGCCCCGCTGCTTTCCGAGCTTTAAGGGGAGAAACACTTCAGCAACACAGGCCCCACGGAGATAGTACTAAGACACGTTATAAATAAACACACATGTATTGTTTGACGCTCAGAGAAGTGAGAAGACGGAAGTAGAGACCAGAGGACGCACTATGCAACATAAAAATTGAAAGCTACAGTTATCAACCAGGATTCGAACCTGTCACCTCCAAATAACGAGTGCGCCTCGCTGCATGAACAAGTGTACTTTGACGCATAACCAACTAGACACCCCTCAAAGAGGTGACATAGTGGTCAAGCTGCCTGTTTCGCGCTCCGAGGTTTGTGGGTTTGTTTTCTGAATCAATCATTCGGCTCACCAGTAGTCTTCTCGGAGATCCGAGTTGTCAATGGACCTACGGAGTTCGTGCTCTGAGCCACGATTTCGAGATGCCACATTACGAAAACCGACAGTGCCATATGAGGAAAAAAACCCGGTGCAACAAATCTGGCGTTCTTGCTTTTACACCTTTTTAACCTATTAATCGTATGTGATTTGGTGACTATACAACACAGTGTATGATAGTTGTCTAAGGAATATCTTCAATCGACGCGTGTATATGAAAAGCCCTTGCAAAAATCAAATGGAAGGAACATATCCACATCAGCACATTAATTACAGCCTACCAAATTCATAGCCCTCCAAATTGCGGACTCCAATCAGCAATCCCCTGCCGATGGGCACTTGCAACAAACTCGTGTTTTCACTGAGATCTCCCTAAAGTGTTCTTGTCCAAATTGCTCCCAGTGAATGAATGCTCTTGGCTAGCTCATTTATTGAAACTAAATGCTGCACTGGAATGTGCTCGAGGCTGACATTTGATGGGATATCATTACTTGTGTGAACGCAACTGGGTCTATCGTATATATGCCCCTACTAGCCACTGTAGCGCAGTGGCTAACGCGCTTAACGGTCTGCCGGTGATCATGGCTTCAAACCCCAATAGATGTGAGGATTTGTTATTGTTCACATACACTCTTTAAAAAAGTCGCTTAAAAGTCGACAGGGTTGACTTCATTGCACCGGGTTTTATCCTATATGGCTCGGTCTCTTTCCGCAGCGCGGAAAGCGTCGCTGCAAAGCACGAACTCCGTAGCTCTAGCGACGACCCACAGGAGTCTCCGAAAAATTTAATTCGCTCGGAATCGAACTCACAACCTACGGAGCCCGAGTTAAACGGCTTGACCACTTCGCCACAGAGACTCCCTTGTTTAAAAGTCGCTTAAAAGTCGTCGACCCAACCTGAAATAGGTACCTGGAAATATTCTGGGGAGTAAAGGCGACCAATTGATATTGATCACATCAGTCGTCTAGTGTCGATTGGTCCATATACAGTATGGGACTAGCACCATATACCCAATACGCCAAAATACGTGGGAAGGAGTCATTCGCGTTACTTACTTGTCAGCCAGCACTCTGGGGATGCGGGATTTATCACCCAGTAAATTGTGTGTATGTTGAATCTCCAGGTTCTATAGCCACGGGTCAATTGTTCACCACGGATTTCTGTCCTCCCATAAACATATAATAAATAAAGTCAGTGTCAAAGAGACAGGAAAACCCTACAGACTGAAATAAATTAATCGGGTGGGCAGTCGGACAGACAATCATACAGATAGAGAGACAAACAAGCAGATAAACATGCAGACTGGCAGACAGACAAGTAGGTAGGTAAGTAAGTAGGTAGCTGACAAGCTAGCCTTATAGATAGACAGACAGATAGACAGTTGACCCACCCATCAGCGGAGGACAGACAGACAGACAGGAAGACATATATGCAGACAGCGAACGGGGCAGACAGACAGAGATAATAATATACACAGACAGTCAGATAGGCAGACAAACAGACGGACGGACGGAAGGACAAATAGACAGGCAAAAGACAAACAGCTAATCCAACAAACGTATCAACAAACAGAAAGACATAAAGTTATTTAAGCAAACTTATCAGCAGACCAAAATCTACTGTAATGTGCGAAAATCAAACACTGTGAAATAATAATTGTATTGCATTTGCTAAAGAGGACAAACGAGAAAAAACATTTTTGTTGCAGCCTAGAAATTACTAACAGACGTCGGACCTGAGTTGCACATAATATTACGTCGAATTGCTTCGTGTATGGTTAGAAGCAGGCACAAACAGGAAATGTACCGAGTTGCTCCTTGAATGTGGCGGCAAGTCCCAGAAATTATTACAGCCTTACTACAGTTCACGTGTACGCGAGTGTCTTGCCTTAGGCAGAAACCGAGCTCATACTCAATCCCTCTCATGGAAAGATGAGGTGGGCGAAATGTAGCTATCACTACAAGCGGAATGTGAATTCGTTCATTTACAGTTAATTAGTGGTCAGCATTTTCCGTCATGTACGTGGGGAAAAAATATCTCATTAGATTATACGTTTTTTCTTTTGTTTTATTTTCGGTAATTTCTGAACACTCTTCTTCTTCTTCTAATTTTTTAACGTTAATTTTCTGCATTAAAGATTTAATTCAGAAGTTCATGTTTTTCTGTCTTTCTTGCTCGGAATCTGTGCAGTGTTTGTATGTTTCTATATTCCTTCTTCCAACAGTTCAGTCACTATACTTTTAGCAGTCAACGATTGTTTATGAACATTTCTCCATTCCAACACTTTACTATACTACCTACCAAACTACCTACCTAACTACATGCCTACATATCTGATTACATACCTATTAACTTACACATCTACCTAGATGGTTACCAACCAGCCTACCTGTTTGAAAACCTAACAACCTATCTACCTACCTACACATTTACCTACCTGCCTATCTAGCTATCAGTCTACAAGCCTATCTACCTAACTACATACCTGACAAAGTATCTAGCTAGCCGCTTAACTACACAACAATCAATATAGCTGTATAAGTACCTACCTAACTAGCCAGCTATCTATCTATCTATCTATCTATCTATCTATCTATCTATCTGCCTGCCTGCCTGCCTGCCTGTCTATCTGTCTGTCTGTCTGTCTATCTATATGTCTGTCTGTCTGTCTGTCTGTCTATCTCTCTGTCTATCTATCTATCTATCTATCTATCTATCTATCTATCTGCCTGCCTGCCTGCCCGCCCCGCCGCCCGCCCGCCCGCCCGCCTGTCTGTCTGTCTGTCTGTCTATCTATCTATCTATCTATATGTCTGTCTGTCTGTCTGTCTGTCTATCTCTCTGTCTATCTATCTATCTATCTATCTATCTATCTATCTATCCATCCGTCCATTCATCCATCCATGCGTCCGCCCGTCCTTCCGTCCATCCATCCATCCATCCATCCAGCCATCCATCCAGCCGTCTGTCTGTCTGTCTGTCTGTCTTCCTGCCTGCCTGCCTGCCTGTCTGTCTGTCTGTCTGTCTGTCTGTCTGTCTGTCCATTCATGGATCCATCCATTATTCCATCCATCCATTCATTAATCTATCCATCCATCCGTCCGTCCGACCTTTCGTCCGTCCGTCTGTTTGTCTGTATTTCTATCTGTCTCCTTTCTGTCTCTGTATGTATTTACAGTATATCTGTATATATGTCTTTCTGAGTATAAATGTGTCTGTATCTATGTGTATCTATCTGTCAGTCTGTCTAAATTTGTATCTTCTTCTTCTTCTTCGTTCATCCGGAGTTTTTTTTCGGATGTGATTGCGTTGTGCCTGTTTACAGCAGAGCTGCGTTCTTGCGCCGTTAGGCCGACACATCCGACTTCTGCGGGCATTTGTTGACCGGGTTAACCTTTCCGGGGGTTTCTTAGGACGTTTGACTCTCACTGTTGTGGTGTTATCCCCCATCCTAGCTGGCCCATATAGAACAGCCAAAGATCCTGGTCAGCCCTCAAGGGAAGGCAGGGGCAGACCATGGGCATTCCCCGCCATCCAAGGAGGCTTCCATACTTGCAGAGCCGATACATAGCGCTCTGATACTGGGCTCACCCAAGGAATCGTCACGTCCTGCACATGGCTGCTTAGCCTCACTTCCGTATATTGGGCCTTCCGTTCACCATAGGCTGTTCTTCCGGAAACCAGAAGTATGCAGTCTGCAGATGACATCCACACAGTGAGCTTTCGATTCGGACTTTCCATGTAATGGATTTGCTATCCAAGCAATATTCCATTTCGTGCCACTAGGACACTTTTCCACCTTTTATGAAGCCCACACAGTGGGCTTTTGATTCGGACTTTCCACGTAATGGATTTGCTATCCAAGCAATATTCCATTTCATGCCACTAGGACACTTTTCCACCTTTTATGAAGCCCACACAATGGGCTTTTGATTCGGACTTTCCTCGTAATGGATTTGCTATCCAAGCAATATTCCATTTCGTGCCACTAGGACACTTTTCCACCTTTTATGAAGCCCACACAGCGAGCTTTCGATTTGGACTTTCCACATAATGGATTTGCTATCCAAGCAATATTCCATTTCATGCCTCTGGGTCTTCATGCACCTTTAAATGTCAACCTGTATGTAGTTTAAGTAAGCTGCGGTCAACTTTAGCTTGTTGATATCTCCATAGAGCTTGTCCTCAAATGAAGCAGGTGTGGGCCAAAATATCTTTCTCTGTTCTGCATATGTTGGGCAATCCTGCAGCAAATGTTTTGCTGTCATTTTTCCAGTTCTACAATTACATTCATCGGTATCTCCTATCTTTAGTTTATTGAACAAGTGGTATTTCAGCCTGTTATGTCCTGTGCGGAGTCTGAAGATTGCTACTTGTTCTCTTCGGTCGAGTTTGTAATATGCATCATCCTTCTGATGGCCTGGATGCTCTGATTCCCATTTGGTTCTATAGGTGCTTTTTATCAACCTCTTTGCCTCATTATAGGTTATGTCTATGTCAGGATGTGGTAGTCGTCCGCCCTCTTTTGCCAGTCTGTCAGCCTCTTCGTTTCCAGGTATACTGCAATGTGATGGGATCCACTGTATTACAACTTTTTTGGATTTCTGGCATAGACCATGGAGTGCTGCTCTTAGGTCAGTTAGTTCTGTGCTGTTATTGCTCTTCAGTATTGAGACAGCTGACTTTGCATCTGTGAAGATAGCTATTTGCTTCTCTTTATTTTCCTCCATCAGGAGCATTTCTGCTGCAGTTTTCAGAGCCTCTACCTCCGCTTTGAAGTTACTTGAAAATTTTCCAGTTGCCATTGAATGTGCTTTTTTCACTCCATTTTTTAAATTAAGGAGAATTCCTCCTCCTCCATTTTTAATTGAATCTTTGGCTGATCCATCTGTATATGCATGGGTCCAATTGCTGCTTGGGTAATGTTCTGTTATGTAGTTTAGGGTTATTTTTCTTCTTTCGGTTTCATTCTGAGTGTTCTTTTTCTCAATACCAGGAATGTTTTCTATCATCTCAGGCAGTTGCTGCTGTCTCCAAGCTGGGAAGTTGTGTGCATTGTAAATGGGCTTGACTGTTGATATGTTAAGTATGGGATCTGCCCTAATCTTTCGTTTTGCAGTTTCTACAAAGTTGCTACGCTTCAGTCTTCCTTTTCCAAAACCATTAAACCTGTTATACATAGGGTGGTCTGTCAATCTTCTAAATTTTTCTGCTTGTTGCTGGGCTCTGCTATCTCTTCTGTCCTGCATTGGTTGTAAACAAGTGATCTTTTCTAGTTCATTAATAGGCGTTGTCTTCAGGCTTCCAGTTATGATTCGCATTCCTTGGTTTTGGACTCTACTTATTTTGTTAAAGTTTGACTTAGCTGCTGTTGCCCAAGCTGCAATGCCATATTCCAGTACTGGCCTCACCCGTCCAGTATATAACTTCTTGAGAACTTTCTCATCAGCTCCCCACGTTGTACCAGCAAGCTTTTTCATGATTGCCATTCTCTGCCTTGCTCTTGTTCGATTTTTCTCAACTTGTGTTTTCCATGTCAGGCGACGATCAAAGGTGACTCCTAGATAGTTTGGATTTTCTTCATGGCGCAATATTTTTCCATTCAATACCAGCTTAGGTTGCTGAGTTTTATTTGAGAGGGAGAACACTGTGCATGTTGTTTTCTCCTCACTTATCTTCACTAGCCATGATTTTGACCAGTCCTCTAGCGCTAATAAGGCTTGCTGTATTCTGCTGTTAGCTGTACTAATATATTCTTCAGATGTCCATATGGCTAGGTCATCTGCAAAGGAGGATGTGTGTACTCTGGCTGGAAAATTTTCTGTGATGTCATTTATATATGCTAGGAATAATGTTGGTGAAAGAACTCCTCCTTGGGGGACACCTTGCTCCAACAGCATCATTTTGCTTGTTTGTCCTAGTACTTTTGTCCTGGCAGTTCTGTTCTCAAGGTAGTGGCTGATCCATTTATACATTTTTCCACAAACATGCATGTTTTGCAGTTTTACTTTCAGTCCTTCCTTCCATACTTTATCAAATGCTTTTTCTAAATCTATCCAGACTGCTAGTGTGTGCTTTTTCTCTTGGAAGGCATCCTCTATTTCCTGAGCTATATAGGTTATTTGATCTTCAGTGGATCTGTACTTTCTGAATCCTGCTTGGTGTGGTGTTAAGAGTTTGTTTTCTTCCAGATGCCATGTTAGCCTGCCATTGATAATGCGTTCCATTAATTTTCCTACACAGCTAAGTAGACTGATAGGTCGATAGCCATTTGGTTCTTCCAGGTCTTTTCCTTTCTTTGGGACTGGTATTAGTATAGCTTCCTTCCATGCCTGTGGGACTATTCCTCTCTTCCAGCTGTTATTTAGGACTGCTAGTAGTTTCTTCTTTGCCTTGGTGCCTAGTCCTATTAGCATTTCATTTGTGATTCCATCCTTCCTGATGATTTCTTCTTTTTTAGGGTATTCATTGCCTGTTCCATTTCTTCCATTGTTAGATTTGCCATCATATATTCTGCTGCTGTCTCTGTATTTCTATGATGTATCTGTTTGTCTTTGATTGCTTTCTTCTGTTCGGTTGTAATATCAATGTGGTTTGCATTTGCATAGTGTTCCATTAGTGCATTTGCAGCCTTTTTTCCTGTAAGCAAGGCATTTCCTTGTTTAATTGTTATTTGTTTGTTTCTAGGTCCTTCATTGTTCATGGCTTTCACTAGTTTCCATAGTTTGTTTCCATCCCTGTCAAAATTCAGGTTTTCTGTTTTTTCCCTCCAACAATCTCTTGTTGTTTGATTTACTGTTCTTTTATATTTTGCTGAGATGGCTTTGAGAGAGATGTTCGCTTCAATTGTTTGTTCTCTCTCTGCTGTCTTCCTGGCATCTTCAACTTTGTCCTCCAAACTTTGTAGTTCTTCAGTCCAGTATGGTTTGTAATTTTTCCTCGCTCCTCTTGGAATGGACTCAGTGGCTGCCTGTATTATCGCTCTGTTTAGACTTTCCACCATTTGCTTTATGTTGCCATATCGTGTATTTATGTTTTCACAATATTTGTCTGTTAGTATGGCAAATCTGTCCCAATCTGCTCGTTTGTAATTCCAGCGGGGCAAGGGCTTTTGCTCCTGTGGAACATACTCCATATTCATTTCAAGCTTGATTGGTCTGTGGTCACTACCTGCTAATTGGTCCAGCACATGGCGATCGATTTTGTGGAAGGATGTCTCCTGTGCAGAAAGCTAAGTCTGGAGTAGAAGTGGTAAGCCATCTTCTGGAGTAGAAGCTCGGTGTGTCATCCGCTTTGTTGAGTAGATGGAGATTTGAGTCTATTTCCCAGTCCTCCAATTCATCTCCTCTTTTGTCAGTATCTGGGTATCCCCATCTTTCTGAACGGCTATTAAAGTCTCCGACAATAATGCAGTTTGTGTCAGTTATTTTCATGTTTGAGAGTGTAAGGTCCTTATCTGCTGGGCTATACAGATTGTAGATTCTTATTTTCACATCCTTTATCATTATATCAACACCTATAATTTCCGTTTGGTTGTCAGAGATCACAGATAGTTCGCTGCAAGGTATTGTATTTCGTGTAAGTATTAGAACTCCTCCTTTGTGTCCTTCGCGGTCGAAACGTGTGGCCTGATATCCTCTGACTGAGAATTTGTGATTGGCGTTGAGGTGTGTCTCTTGAATGCATGCCACATCTATTCTATCTTTATGAAGACGCTGTGTCAGGGAGTCTTTCTTCTTGTAAACTCCTTCGGCATTCCACTGTAGTATGTTGAGTGTCCGGGGTATTTGGTCAATAGCTCTTAACCTACTCCTCTGTGCCTTGACTCCACAGCACAGGGGAAGGTGACCACCAGTAGTCATGGGTGGACCCCCTCGAGGCAGGGGGCCCGGCACTATCGCCGCCTGATGGGACTTCACGGGATTAGCACCATAACGATTAATTTTGATTTGTGACATCATGAATTAAGTTACGTTGCACTGCTTTGTCAAGCCTGTGGCTCAGTACATCCGATTTCGACAAGCATTTATTCGGGATGCTTTCCCTAGCCTTTGACTGTCCCCAGTCTACCTACAAGGCAGCAGGTTTTACGTTGCACTGCTTTGTCAAGCCTGTGGCTCAGTTCATCCGATATCGACAAGCATTTATTCGGGATGCTTTCCCTAGCCTTTGACTGTCCCCAGTCTACCTACAAGGCAGCAGGTTTGTGTGTCTCTTTGTCTGGTCCCTCTCCCTTGACCTGTCCGACATGGGTGGCCCTACCAGTAGCTGTGCTACCGTCGGTATAGCTCTTGGGGTCATTGGGACGCACAAGCCCCTCTACCTCGTCACGGTGGACACACAGCAGAGGGGAATTTGTATCTGATAGTCCCCATAGTCTGTTTGTATGCATGTCTGTTTGTCCTATCTTTATGTGGTTTGGCAGTCCATGTTTCCATAATTTTCTATCAGTGTCGCTTATGCGCCTGTGCGTATTCATGTCAGTATTGAGCTCCCCTTTTGTAGAGAACCGTGTATAAAACGGTAGGCCTATCAGTATTATGTTGTTGGGGGAGTCTGGGGTTCTCGTGGTCAAGTGTTTAGCCGTCTGCTTTATTTTCTGTAGGTCGTAGCTTCGTTTCTTCGGACTACGTCGTTATGACCACCAGTGCAATTTATTTACAGAAACCATTGGGGAAGGGGAGGGGAGGAACCGTCACTGGAGCTACTGAGTTTGTGTTTTGTCCGATGCTCTCGGCAAGAGGTTTGCCGTTCTGCAAAGACAAACCTAGCAAATTGTGAGTGGAGTCCATGCAAGCAGGTCGATCCTCTTGCTTTGTGTACTAACACGCTTGGGTGATATCAGTATATTATGAAACAAACATATATTTTAAGTCCCGAGGACATACAATAAAAACAAACATATATGCATACCAGACTAGGGTATGAGCCAACGCAAACACAATGCAGGGTAAAGATCGGTGAAAGTAATGTAACAATGTCATAAAAACTAGCAAGAACTATCAATGACAGAAGTAAGTTGTTGTTGTTGTTGTGTGTTTTTTGTGCGCTCGCTCGCTTTGAATTCAAACGTAGTCCACACACACACACACACACTACTTATAATAGTGCTGGACTGAATTTTGCGTGTGTATTAGTTTTCCCTATTAACAATGTTCCTCGCTATCAGGCGAACCCACTCCGAATTCAGATGTATTTGTAATTTACGTCCCGAAGTCAAGGACCAGAGATCAACATTTTAACCCAACTGTCAAGTGTAGGGGTTAGTAAGATGTTATACGCAACATAAATGCCCGACGTTTCGGTGTCACTAGCTTTCTCAAGAACAAAATAAACGTAGTTGTAAGAAAATTAATAAGAATTTAAAACACAAGTGTCACACGTCGTTCTTGATGATAATATCAATGTTCTTGATGATCTTTGCTTGATATTGTCGTGTGATGGTCGTTGTCTAGGTAACGATGTTCATGGTGTGTCAATTGAGCTATCTAACTGTCTCTTAATCCAACTCACCCCAGAAGTGCACCTTCACCAGTCATGAAACAAGATTGAGTTGGCGCACATAATCATTTATTCCAGAAATAAGACGGACAGACGGAACATGTTTATACATCCAGAAAATAATGTAATCCATAGAATATAAATATCCTCCTCACAATTTAACCAGCACACATCAATGCCTTCTCACGGCCAGCTTTTTATCAAATCCACAAGACAGGTAATCCAGCTACTATCCACGGCTGGATCTTCCACAATACAACCCACACATTGGGTTGGAGCCACTGCTCAACTATGCAACCCACTCGGGGTTTAGGCCTGTCTTCACCACTCGGAGAACAACACAACACCGTTGTCCGTGGACTACCGACTCCTTCGGTATCTCAAAACTCCACTCCCTGTAGTCCCTTGACTTCACACACAAATACACTATCTCTCTCCCCATCCGTCCTAGGGGTTTTTTCCCTCTACCCTCACTATTATATTTCTCAGGACTGGCTGTTTTCTCATAGCCAGATCAGTCACTTTACTGTCTCCCACTCTCATCTCCATTCTTCCTCATGCCTGGTCACTCACCTCAATGTCAATGACCCAGGCTTATGTCATCACCCCCTCTTAAAAGAAAACTTCGTTTTCAAATATTGGGCGACTAAAACTTACTAAACATGTGACCCAGACATATTGCCTGGGTAGCCCTAAGTATGGCTGCACCTTACTCTAGCTACCACACTACATAATACATCAAATGCTCATATTACACTCCTATATTCATCACACATAAATACAACCATCTTTCTATCTTGTGTATCAATGCATGAACTAATACATCACATAATAATAATACATCATAGGAAAGCATTATACTTATGTACCCACAGGTCTCTTACTACTTCACGACCACACAATACTATTTGTGTACCGACCCTATATCAGGTGGTTCTGTTCTTGCATTAACCCACCTCTGATTCCTGTCGATGCTGTGTCTACCTTTCATGTACCCATGACTCATGGTACCTCTACAATTACAACATCTGTTTGCTATCCCTAGCCCTGGGTCAGTAATGTCGCGAAAACTCTTTTGACCTGACTCAACTTTCCTATCTGCATATTGCACCGTTACACTTGAGTCTCTGTTTAGTCTGACCTTTTATTCAATCTTGGCCCATATATCTGGCACCTTTCTTTCTGCTGCATACGCCTTATGCCTATGTGCCCTGCACATGCATTATCCTGAGCTGTTCTAGTATATCGGTCTCTGTGTGCTAAAGATACTGCTACTTGCCCACGTGCCGTTCTGCTATCTGAAAACCTGCGAGTGAGAACATTGTTCTTCCTCTCGAAGCACCATCTACCCTTCCCTGACTGACTATTTTCTACTCTACTACACCCTTGGAAACATTTGTTCAGAGTAGTATCTTGTCTCTGGGAGTCACTAGCACTATATTTGGGATCCATTCTCATCTGCTCAGCTGTACTATCCTTGTCCTGAGTTCCTGTGTCTACTTCAAGTGCCTCTTCTACCTCAGCTATACTGTCTAATTTAGGTTCTCTTGTGGTAACTACCTCATTACTGCTTACACTATATTTTCGGTCCCAATAAACTACTTCCTCTTCTGTACAATCTTTAACTCCTATAACATTTCCTATGATCAAATCAGCCACTGGTGAGTCCAAAACACACGCTGTCACTCTTCCAGTGATATATGGTGTTTTTACTGTTATTATGGCTAATGGGTAGAACTCTACTGTGCCGTTGAATGTTATGCATCTAATCTTTTTCCCTGTATAATCCGAGGGATCTATTAAACTTCTCCTCACTCCGATAGACGTACATCCGGAATCCCTAATTGTTAACGCTGGCCTATCATTAACAATCCCTGATGCAGCTTCAAACTTCCTCCTTCATGTACTGCTGATCCTGCTTTCACTGTATGACCACATATTAGGACTGGCTGACTGTCTTTTTCAAAAAGAGGTTTGCACCCACTACAATCTTCATTGTTCATAGTCTCAATCACTTGCTGCTGCATTGGAAGTGCTCTGTTTCTCTCATCCTACATTGATGGCTGATATGGCCCTTCTTTCCACATTTGAAACAGATGATCTCCTTCCTTGCGTTACTTGTTGGCTCACTGGCTGGCTGCACGTCACACTCCGCTGCCTTGTGTCTCCAGCTCCCACAATTCCAACATCCGGCATAATTTGGACGTCTCTGGAAATTCCCTCTTCTATATGGGTACCGTCCTACTCTACCAACATTATTTCCACGGAAACCATTATCTTGAAGTTCTTGCTGCTCACCTTTCTGTGCTGAATCCACACTTTTCGCCCTTGGTCTGATGACTGGATTCTGGTCCTGTTTAGTGTACGCTGCACAGACTATTTCCTCACTCATTAGTTTCCCAATAGATACGTTAGGATGTGCCGTCATGTAGTTTTGCCCTAACTGAGACATTGTGTCTATGTCCTTTGGCTTCCGTTCCTCAAAGGACGCCACTAAATTAGAATTGCATGCAGATACTACCTTGTCTCTTAACATTAGATCTACTAATTTATTAAAATCTTTCCCTACTTCTGCGAGCTCCATCCATTTGTTAAATGTGTTCTTTACTGTGTTAACAAAGTCTGTGAAATCTTGATTTGTCTCTGGTCCTAACTGTCTAAACTTTGTTCTATAGCCATGCTCCGTTAGTTGGAACTTCGTAAGCAAACGTTGACGCAAAATAGTGTAGTTGTTTCTTTCTTCCACAGGTAAATTAAACATGGTATCTAGTGCCTTACCCGTTAAATACTCACCCAATCTAATCACATACTCGCCTTCTGGGATGCCTGACACTTTCACTGATGCTTCGAATCTCGACAAATAAGATTCCAAGTCAATCCCGGTCCGTAAAGGATGGCAGTTTCAATCGCTGTGAGGGATGTGAAGGTCTTCTGTTTCCTCACCTTGACCCTTCGAAGATAGTTCTAGTTTCTTCAACTCAATTTCAGTTTGCATCTGACACTTGATCTTCTCTTTCTCAATTTCCTGTAAACGCTTGTTTTCCATTTCAGCTAACTTTACTTCCTGTAGACGCTTGTCTTCAGCTACCTTTTCTTCTTGCAGACGTTTTGCCTCGCGTTCATTATGCCTCTCCTCTCTTTCCCAGTGCTGAACTTTCTTTTCAATTTTGCTTCTGCAAACTCCTGTAACTCTTTACCTTTCAGGCCTATTCGTTCACCTGCTTCAATATATTCCATTAAAGTAGGCATCTTGTACTTGTGGACACGTTGCTGTCAATCAGCCAACTATAAATGTACAGACTCTGCTGCTAGTCTGTGTCACTTCCCTACGTACGCCAGCACTCCCTGTGTACGTAAATTCGTAGTGCTAAAATATCACTCTGTACTCACCCAGTCACTCTATAAGCACTAGGTAGTGAGGGGGGAAGTATCACCTATACTCCCTTATATCTATATATCTATGACCAATAGTTGTATAACATTTCTGGAAATATTGTTAAACATACATATAAATACATATACAAAACGAATGAATGATAACACTAAATGTTGTCTATAAAAACGTTAGACTCACAAGCCAAGTACACGGAGACAGTGATCACACAGAAATACACCACAGTAACAACCACAAGCTTGTGTAGGGACACCCACAGTGCGCGTAATATATAAACTGACAAAGACCACTAGACAGCAGAAATGACGAAAGCTCACAATAATAACATATATCCGAACACAACAAATATCATATGTAAATATAACGAAAAGAAAGAGAGAAAGAAAAATTATAGCGTAACAATATACACAAATCTGACTGTGAAACAACTCGGCTCTAGATATTAGTTAGGACTATTCCAATGCCACTGCACGACACGTTAACTCATTAACGTTTTCCTTACAAAAAATATCTTAAGCACCAGAAAAAAAACACGTTTTGCAAGTTCTATCCTAGTGTAGATAGAGATCGCAAAAAATGCCTATCAACAACTACATGTAATAACATATCATATATATATATATATATATATATATATATATATATATATATATATATATATATATATATATATATATATATATATATATATATATATATATATATATATATATATATACAAACGATAACGACAGTTAAGACTATGAGAGAGCAAACAAAATGTCCAACTGGTTGGCCGACAAATATGTGCCTATTAATGATAATCCGTCGCCAAAAGTTCTTATTTTGCTGTTAATAGTTTTTCACAATATGCTGGAAATGTCTGTGTTAAATTCTCCTGAAATGTTTACGACGCTAGATTTCAAAGCGACTTCAGTGGTTACTTCATTTCGCGTTGTGATCACGAGTTCCAACTGTCGGAAACGTTGACGGTAATAATAATTATCCAAAGTGTTCTTTCGATTGTCGTACGAATTGAAGATGATGGTAATTATCCCAAAATGTTCTGGATTGCCGATGACAGACAAAGTTCAAAGGAAAAATTGGCCGCAAATGCCCAGTGCTATAACCCTGTACCGTCAGTTCTTTTTGGCAACTGTATGCACCCTTGTGTGCGGTGATGACACCACGTTAAAATGTTTGCTCATAACAGAATAATGATGACAATAGTAGAACAGTTCAACAAAGCCGAAACATAAAGTCTGGTTTTCATTCATAAACAAGTTGTTTATACAGATCTCCTGTGGAAAATCCCAGTAACTTTCCACTGTCCCCAACCTTGACCTTGCCGGACACCTCAAGTCAGTACCTCGGTCTTCTTTGTCACAATAATCCACACTGACTGTCTGTAAAATGACCGGACACTTTTCCGTCATACAAAAAACACTTTCCACCCAACCTCTCAGCCCCGACACGGCTGCTCTTTTGACTCCGTGGAAATTTTCTCAGTAACTGCTTACTGTTAAACAGCCTTGCCTCCTAAGGTCAACCTTCTTTCTCTTTATCACTTTCAGTGGAAAATACACTTTACACCACTAACCCGCCCCAACTCTGGCGGTAGGGGCACTGTTTCCACCCATTTTTGTCACCCCTCCCGGTGAATCCGCAAATGTCAATTCTGTGTATCCTACACATCCATGATAACTCTCCTTCCCGAGAGTTCACTGTCCTCAGTACTTTCCCTGTACTGTGCACTGTCCTCGTAAACAGCGCTGACCCTCTCTCAACCCGGCCTATTAACTGCGTCGACAAATCTTGACCAGTCAACTTGCAACAACACAGTGCGCTTGCCTTCGCACACACACACCAAATTCTCACCACGCACAGTATGTTGCGACGAAATTGCTCGCTGTCTTAAATCTTTGGTTCAATCCTGTCCTGTCTAACCGACAGCGATGTCCTACACACACACACACGCTGCCCTCGCGACTCTGGATTCAACACTGGTCTTTCATCGCCGCGTCTGCTAGTTTCAGCACTACTGTCTGGTATCAAATTTACCTGTCACTGTAATGGACTCTCCCGGTTAGTCTGTATGACGTGTCTTTATCACCGACACCGATAATGTCCAGCCCGTCTCGCCGTGCAGACTTTTGTGCTGCGTTAATTCTCTGACACCCCCACTCGCTTCAGCGATATGGTTGGTTCCAATTCACCTGTAGTGGACTTGACGTGAACTGTCTGTAGCCAGTTCCCGCACGGAGAAAAACTCAGTGTTTATACGGTGGACACACTCCGCTGTCCCCCCTCTCTCAGCGAGGAGCCCACAAATATCTAAGAATGACAACACTGTCTATAATGTTCTTGATTAGACGTAGCCCTCAGATACTCCTTACTAAGCGACGAGACCCCAGATGTCACACGTCGTTCTTGATGATAATATCAATGTTCTTGATGATATTTGCATGATATTGTCGTGTGATGGTCGTTGTCTAGGTAACGATGTTCATGGTGTGTCAATTGAGCTATCTAACTGTCTCTTAATCCAACTCACCCCAGAAGTGCACCTTCACCAGTCATGAAACAAGATTGAGTTGGCGCACATAATCATTTATTCCAGAAATAAGACGGACAGACGGAACATGTTTATACATCCAGAAAATAATGTAATCCATAGAATATAAATATCCTCCTCACAATTTAACCAGCACACATCAATGCCTTCTCACGGCCTGCTTCTTATCAAATCCACAAGACAGGTAATCCAGCTACTATCCACGGCTGGATCTCCCACAATACAACCCACACATTGGGTTGGAGCCACTGCTCAACTATGCAACCCACTCTGGGTTTAGGCCTGTCTTCACCACTCGGAGAACAACACAACACCGTTGTCCGTGGACTACCGACTCCTTCGGTATCTCAAAACTCCACTCCCTGAAGTCCCTTGACTTCACACACAAATACACTATCTCTCTCCCCATCCGCCCTAGGGGTTTTTTCCCTCTACCCTCACTATTTTATTTCTCAGGACTGGCTGTTTTCTCATAGCCAGGTCAGTCACTTTACTGTCTCCCACTCTCATCTCCATTCTTCCTCATGCCCGGTCACTCACCTCAATGTCAATGACCCAGGCTTATGTCAACAAGAATGCAAATATTCCTATTACAATTCGTGTGTGCCAGTATGGAAACAAAGCCATCTCGACTCTCCACATTCGTCATGTTTTATCAGAGTGAACATTTTCCAAGTAACAGTAACTGCAACAACAACTACAACAACAACAACAACAACAACAACAACTAGCTGGGTGCCATGATCGAGTTTATAAAGTTGTAGATCATGGCAGGATTGTGGACAAAACGCGGTCTGTACGAGGAGACCGTGCAAAGTGACCCGCCACGAGCGTTGGTCACTAAAGCGTGGAAAGCGCGCGGGACGTTTTGGCGGAAGCACAAAACGTCACTTTCTGGGGAGTTGGGCTTGAGCTACTGTCGAGTTTATACATGGTCTGGCTCTATAGCACGGCCACACAATGTGTCGCTACATTATTAGTTAGGTTTATAGTCGTTGTGTGTTCTCTAAGTGTTGATATGAGCGATAAGCGTGTATAAATGACAGTGCTGACAATACTTAGAGATAATAAACAAGTGGAAACAATGTCCGTGTGATGTTCCTGAGAAAAGGTTGAGTTCTGTTTCGAACAGCTGATTGTTGTCAGATGTACAGTGGAAGAGCATAAATAGAGCCTAATATTGTAGGAGAGATGGCGAGGATGAGAAGACCACACCA
The DNA here is from genome assembly GCA_014155875.1 of Cepaea nemoralis. Taxonomy (NCBI): domain Eukaryota; kingdom Metazoa; phylum Mollusca; class Gastropoda; order Stylommatophora; family Helicidae; genus Cepaea; species Cepaea nemoralis. Next base: position 31,056 of record JACEFZ010001606.1, on the reverse strand, counting down.
TCATCTTGAGATATCAATAAAATGACGCAGAAGTACGCTCGCACAGAGAGGATGTGCAGGTCACAGAAAGGACGAGCTGTCCGTACATGAATTGCTACGAACGCAGTCATCAAGATTGTAAACTCGACTATGAGGTATAAGATCATGGGTATCAACTCAAGTAATGTTGATGCCAATATATCATCACTGCCAATTAAACACACCCATCAGCCTTAGACGTAGTAACGATAAAACTTGTCGCCTATGGCACCGGGTCTTTGGCGAATGGGTTACGAATGCAATTCGTAATCTCGCATATCGCGTTCAATAAACAGAAGAAGACCACCTTCCGTTGGTTTCCATACAATGATATGAGTGCCTGTCGTTTAGAAATCAATGGCAAACTACTGAACGTAAACTTGCCCAGAGATCACAAACAGCCAAAAAATGCTGGAGTTGAATGCTACTTCCTGTAACTTCCAACCTTGGAAAAATAGCAAAGTGGTAGGGGCCAAATGGTACTGATGCTTTTGTCTATTACTAGTGCATCTTTTGTGAGGACAACTCCCTTTTTGTTAAAGAGGTCAGATATATATTTATTAATAAATGTGTACTAGACATTCTGCATATTGGTAATGGAACTATTTTGAAGCAATCGATTAAAGGGAAATAAATTGTTGATATTGTCTTCAACTTCTACTATTACTACTTCTCCTTCTTCTTCCTCTACTTCTTACAGTGGAGCATAGGCCTCAGCCATGCATGCCAGACATTTTGTAGTTTGCTCATAATTGGTTAGATTTTGCAACAATATTTTCTACAGGAAAAGGTAGTCGTAGGTCAGTCCTCCTTAGTGCCTCTTACGACATGATTGGTAGGTAACAGTGTTATTATTGTTCACTTCTCTTGTGAGTTACGGCAACATGTGAGCGTTAGATACTTTACCAACACCGACATAGTGTTATCAGAAGATGTGCACTTGTAGAAAATCTGATGAGGCGATCTGGGATCAATGTGCTTGTTCGGCGAACAACTATGACTATTAGTTTATTGCACATTCTTTACAGGACGTCGCAGTCAATCCCAGCATATTTTTACTGTGATTTCTTGGCACGCATACATTCAGTAGTTTTCCAATGCTTTCTGAACGACCGTCACTTATACTTTTGTATGGAAACCAAGGCATGGCTGTCTGCTTCCAAACCACCCTCAGCTGTGTTTCGAACGCGGTATGCGGGATTACGAATTGCACTAGTAATCCCTTCGCCAGAGAGCCGGTAACGATGAGTGTACATTTAGAGTGTACATTTTTATTTACATAATAATGTTAGTTACTTTCTCTCTACCTCTCCCTCAGTGATGATCACGTATTTATTTTTGCTTTGTAGTTTTAATTTTCAGAGTTGTGTACTCTCACTCGACCTGTTCAATTAGTACAGCAAAATTATAATGCGGTCCACACAAGACCCTGACAGGATTATCAGTTTGTGGCCATACGATAATGTCTCTAGATATTTTTCCCTTAACAGTAAGAATATTTTCAGAAATATCGAAGATATGGAAGAAATCAACATTGGAAGGGGGGGGGGGGGGGGGGGGGGGGAGAGAGAGAGAGGAGAGGGGAGGAGGGAGAGAGAGAGGAGAGAGAGAGGAGAGAGATAGAGAGATAGAGAGAGAGAGAGAGAGACGAGAGAGAGAGAGAGAGAAGATACATCAATAACATTATATATGCAGATGATGTAGTCCTTGATTGCAGAGAATGGACAGGACCTGCGATATTTGGTGCATGCTGTTGTTGCACACAGTGAGCAACTAGGGTTAGAATTGAATAGTAAGAAGACATAGATTATGGTTGTTGACAAGTAGCAGGTCAGGCGTAATGATGTACAATAGAAGTATCAGAGAATCCTGACACCAAAACGTTGAAGAATCTAAGCGGTTAACGTAGAAGGACAGTGAACGTCACGAAAGATTGTCAACAACAACAACAGACGGACTTGGGAGCTTGAAGAGCGAGGCAGCAGATGTCTATTCGAGGAGAATAGGTTGGCGATACACTGGCACAATATCACCTTGATGGCTGAGTTAATACATGGAATGGACGAGTCAAGATGTGGAGGCAACGTTCATATAAGCCACGAATGAATACGAACACGAATGCAGAAACTCGATATCAGAGAAACGTCGGGAAGGAGACGTGGAAGATAACGGATGTTGACGGGCAAGGACAATCGTTTGTAATTTAAGCGGAGCTGGTTTAGGTCATTATGTTGGCTATCGTCGTAATTATAATACTGGCCCCCCTAGACAGAACAGGCCCAGTATTTTATTCTGTGTTATTGCCAAATATTTGCACCAAGCTTGCATGCTAGGGAATTAAATAACGTTTTAACTGCCAACGTCTGACGGAGTCGACTTGTTTCTTCCATTCGGTTTAAGCTTCTAGAGCCTGCCATTTGATGCTCTTATATTGGCGAGCTGTTTTGTTATCAAGTTTACTTGCAGAATTCATGTTTACCCCGAGGCATCGCTTGGCAGGATATGGGGTCTCAGGACAACAGAAGCTTCTACCTGTAAATAAGTTACACTTGCCAGTACGCCACCTATATAGATATATTAAGTTGTAACATCCAGCTGCCCAAGCCAAGAAATATATTTGGTATGTATCACGTTGTTTTAATCGGCATGACAACGGACAGTTTTAGTAACTGCGGATTTACGAAATATGACTTCGCTAGTGGCCGACGCTCATATCGGAATAAGTCGTCGTCCGCATCCACACCGTTCTAATCTAGCGGCGTAAGTGACGTTTATCAGCACGTCTGTGCATTGTTTCACGGAACTTCTGTTTGCACGTCTGAACATTGCACCACGGAATTGGTAGCAGGACTTCTGTACCTTACACCACGGAAATTTGATCAGGACATCTGGACTTTACACCACTGATATTTAATCAGAACATCGGTGCATTACATTATCGAACATTTGTCGGGATATCTATATCGGACAGCATTGATCACTTGTCACGACGTCTGGATTACACATTGCTGATCGTTTCGTCAGATGGAGATAGCAGCAGTCGAGATACTGTTCGTACGTTAATACCTGAATCAACAGCACCTATAGAGGATGCCACGTCCACTGTACTTCTTCTTCAAAGGCCAGTTAACTTATTTGTTTGTTGTGGTTGTTTTGACATTCTGGTTGGGTGTTTGTTGTTCAAATTGAATATTATCGCCATGGCCGATTTGTTATCGTTATAGTTGCGTGAACGGTTGGTTAGGCTAACCTCGCGTCAAATAATAGGGTGCAAGGTTACGTTTTGTGCTAACGATAGTCAGTTCGCTGCAATTTTTTTTAATAGCGATTTCACGGTTAGTTGGTACACGTGTGATTCGGTAACAGTCTTATCTCGTTATACACTATCATTTCTCTGTATCTCTTTTACATGTGAGTAGATATGTGAGTCTGCGTTACTTTTCACATACTTCTCTTGTAATTGATTCGTTTTTTTGTGGCGTGATACCCTTTATACTGACAATATTTTTCTACCTATTTTCTGGAGTTTACATATTGTAACGAGTTGGGACGATATTTATTTCGCACCAGGGTTGCTGCTTTGTTCGGTATTTCCGTTTTACAACATTGGTGATTTTGTTGGCATTTCGTTCAACATTTTATACTTTTGAAGTATTTACTGCTGTTTTCCCAACGCATTTGCATTGTGTCCATTGTGCTTCGCGCGCAGATATTTTGTGTTTTAGCTATATAATTTGCAGCACATTAGGACAGAATGTCGACATTGCAAGATTTTATGTAATTGGGTGAGAAGTCAGGTTTGACCAGTCAGGAACTCAGAGCGTGGGCGAAACAGGAATTCAATGAGCTTCAGGCTCAACAGCGGGAAGAGAGGGCAGCAGCCAAAGAAGCTGAACGAGAAGAAAGATAACAAAGATTAGCAGCAGAGAAAGAAATGAAAGAACTACAGGCAGCACGTGAAAGACAAGAAAGACAAGAAAGACTAGCAGCGGAAAAAGACATGAAAGATAAATAATTGGCATTAGAAAGAGAAAAACTAGCGGTGGAAAGGGAAAACTAGCCGCAGAAAAAGAAAGGATTGCGTTCGAGACAGAAAAATTAGCAACTAAAGTACTAATGAAAGACAAGGAGATTGGAGGGAATCTAAAAGTCAAGACTCTTGAGATGGACAGGGAAGTCGAACTTGCCCAGGCAAAAATTACAATCGAAAACAGAAGATCCTATTAAACGATACCAGGGTATCATCAGAAACTTCACACAAGGGAATTTCGTATCCGCCTGGATAACTAATTTTGAGGTCCTGGCCAAATTCTATAAGATTCCGGCTGATATGTGGCCTATCTTATTTCACTGTCATTTGGCTCTGGAGCCTTTGAAAGTTGTGGAGTTGATTCCTGTGAACTTTCCAACTACACATACATTCGAGATAGGGTCTTGGCGTATTTCAGTCTTGATGAAGCTGGGTTGAGAACGAAGTTCAAAACTCTGGCTCCTAAAGCGAACCAGACGTTCCTGGACTACGTTTCAGAAACGTCATCCTATTTTGATAAATTGTTAAAGCAGCGGACGTGGGTTCCGATTTTGATAAACTACGTGACCTTGTGCTGAGGGACAAGCTACTTTCCTCAATACCAGAAGCAATGTCTATATTTCTGATAGAGAATAATTGTAAATCACTCCCAGAGATGGAGTCACCGTGGAATCTTTTTATAACGCACTCCGCGACGTATTTTCAGAGGGTGCGCAACCAGAGCTTGTGATAGGTGTAAGTGCAAGAGTTCAGAATCATAGAGGTCACGGTAGAGTTAACAGATTCTCACAACATAGAAACAGAGGGCCATATCATTACACTCATAGAGAATCAGACAGGCCTAGAAAGGGTCAGTTCACGCAGAGCCCACATTGCAAACTGAACCACGGTTCGCTTGAAATGTGCGACCGACACCCCGGATATGCAGCGTATCTTAAAGACCTCGCTTCTAAAAAGATCAGTAAATACGATGCGTATAAAAAGAGTGTCAAATGTTACTCGTCCTGAGTCTTCGGGCACACCTCACTATTTTGTACGATGAGGAAGATGTGAAAGGAGGCGAGTGCTGCATACGTATTCTCTAGTAGTGACTCAGACGACTTAGAGGACACACATGTGGCAATCATAGAGACATTTACAAACGACAGACAAGGTAAGACAGATAAGGATTGTCCTGACGATGAGTGTCATGTGACCATACAAGAGGCCAATGCGGTGAACATCCAGAATGGCACACTAAAGGTCCATAAGGCATGGGTGAATGGTTCACCAACCACATGCGTTAGGGACACAGGGGCCTCCATTATTGGGATTTACCAAAGACTTGTGAAGGCACAAGACTACACAGGCAAAAGTGTCGCCTGTAGAACCTTTGGCGGCACGCTGGAAAGGTATAAAATCGCTTCAGTCACAATACAATCCCCCTACTTCGAAGGCACAGTGAATGCGGCCGACACCCTGAATGGCACTCTTAAGATCCACCAAGCATGGGTCAACAGTTCGCCAACAACATATGTCAGAGACACAGGGGCATCTGTAGCTGGAGTTTACCACAAACTGGTAAATAGGGATGACTACACAGGTAAGAACGTGACTTGCAGAACGTTCGATGGTACCCTAGAAAAATATGCGACAGCGTGGGTCACTGTCAGATGTCCTTACTATGAGGGCAGAATATGTGCGGCAGTTCTACCAAACCCTTGTGCCGGTATTATAATTGGGAACATGCCAAACGTGACAGAATATATCTATGACGAGACGTCCATGACATCCCAGGCTAAAAAGACACAGGAAGAAGATAGTAGGCAGCCAACACAGATTACCTCATCTGATAACAGACAGTGCACATTGACAGGTACAAAAGACGGCATAACACAACAGAGGGATGACATGACTGTACAGGATGGTTTATACCATGGTGGTCTAGGAGTAAACAATTCCGATCATGGAAAAATTAATTATACAATGAGTGTGGTGGAACAACAAAATCAAACAAGTCGACAATCTCATTCGTCTACTAATATCGCCAGTCAAGCGTACCGACAGACACCACACGATACTAGAACAAAAAGTACAGATACTGCTACCAAACAACATATACAGTCCACACGGCAATGGCTGTGGAACGTCATGACCATCGTTGTTTGCCATATGATGATGATGCTTATACAACCATCCCTCACCTATCATGAGTGTGCTGTTACAGGCATGTACGCACAAGTAAAGAAACAGAAGACAAATATATGCGCACGAACCAAGAAACATATTACAATCATGTGCTCACAATCTGAGAAACATCATACAAACTTTTACTCGCAGGTCAAGATAAATATCACAAATATCTGCACACTAACCAATGAATATTATACACAATGATTAGGTAAGGGGAGTGAACTTTACAGACAACAAACGACAGTTGTCTCTGATTACCTTGTTCACGTTATGTGTCTCTACTTCCGATGTACCAAACTTACCTCAGTACACCACTTCTCGTACACATTATACGAACGAGTGAAGGCTATAACAAGTTTCACATCAACAGAGATAAAATATAGCGTTAAAATCACACATTCAGAAAAGAGACATCATAATTTCGAAAGAAAGAAAGAAAAAAAGAAAGAAAGATAGAACGATACAATGAAGAATAGAATGAGTGAAAGAAAGGAAGGAAGGAAGAAGAGTATTATTTTGTTAACATACACACTACAGATGTTGACACACATTAATGTAGTTAGCAGTGTTGTAGGACTCATTCTTTATTTCCATAAGTCCTTTCCTAATTGCACTGATACGACAGCAACTTGTTCAGAACTGTTGGACATAGGTATAGAAAAATGAACAGATCAAACTCCTACTACAGGTTACAACTTTTTTGTTGCAGTTGTCCAATCTGTACCTTTAATTGAAAGTATTAATAAGTTCTCTAGATGTCTGCTCGGTAAGAAATTTCTAGTCTTATCCGATAATAATCCTTTACAGATCTTTAAATCTGGCCATCCAAAAAACTCAACAATTCACAGATGGTCACTTATGTTGCAAGACTATGAGTTTGATATCTGTCATATTCCAGGCAAGGATAATAACTTGGTTGATCTTCTTAGTAGATTGTAGACTTCCTATCTGCTATCACATTTCATGTTATTATCTGAATGCTTACATGTATTACAGCAGGCCGATTGTTATTTCATTGGTAGACACCCGATTAGAATCTCTGTACTAACACAACAAACATTCCAAGATATATATTAGTAACATATTAAGTAGTGTCAGATATGTACATATTTCGTTTGTTTGATTCAACGGCAGAGGACGTAGAGAATATTCGTCACGCCGATGCCGTTATATTGATCTATGGACTTATGATGTGGTCAGTACATTCGTTTTCGTTTCAACAATGTGCGCGAATAACTGTACATTGACAGTGGACATGTTGCTGGAGCTTTGCAATTTCGTCAGGAACTGCGTGAGGTTTTTGTGGAGCGACACCAGTGTTTGTTATTATTAGTTAATTTAATTTATTTACATATTTGCTTCAGCCATGCGAACTTGCATTCAGTCCCACTTCACATCATGAAACGAGTTCACAATTCACATCGTTGATCAAATTCACGATTAGTACCTATGGTTTAATTCACAACTCGCAATTCTCATCATCGGTCGAATACACATTTGTCATCATCGGTCAAGTTCGCATTTCTCATCATTGGTCGAATTCACATTTCTTATCATTGGTCGAATTCACGTTTCTTATTATTGGCCGAATCGGGAATGAAAGGCTTTGCACATTATGCGATTTTCAATGTATTTCAGGTTGAATTAATTTTGTTATCATTAATGAATTACTATTTCACGAATTTATTGTAATTATGTCAGATTAAGATTCTTTTAGTACGCGTTAATTAACCGATTTGGGGTTATAGGAAAGGCCAACATATATAATTACCGTCACAACATAAACGAGGCGACAATGATTATGTCACATATTCAGAGTCATTATGCTTTGCATTCTTGACTAGATGAGTCGACTATAGCCAGCGCTGCATTGATAATTAACGACAACATAAGAAGTTATAGCCGTCACAACAAATGGAAGGACACTGATACGAGTTTATACGTCAACAGCTACAACGGCAGAAAACCTCACCTAACATGGACGGAAAACATAGCAGGTGTTAGAATAAGCATATAGTTACAAGTCAAAACTAATACAGAGGGTTTGGTACCAGTTAATCACACACGTCCCCATCGCTCGGGTTTTTTAGCTTCGGGTGTGGACGCTTGTCGGTTTCGGCGAATGAGGGACTATCCTGTAGTATAGTGTAGTTAGCACAGCCCTCTCATAGGCAGTGCTACGCGAAGTCTACCGTGGGGTGTAGACTGGAGTGCGTGCCCGTCGTATAATAATAATTTTTTTTTAGATTTTGTGTGTGATTGATAGGAGACCATACCATCTTATTACCACAATAGATTTTACACATATGGCTCATTGAGTCTGCACTGCTACTTGACAGATTTTATAAACCGACTATTTTAAAATGGTTATACCATTTTCAAGGGTGAGGGGCTTACTGCCAAGTAGCAGGTCAGGCGTAATGATGTAAAATAGAAGTATCAGAGAATCCTGAAACCAAAACGTTGAAGAATCTAAGCGGTTGACGTAGAAGGACAGTGAACGTCACTAAAGTTTGTCAACAACAACAACAGACGGACTTGGGAGCTTGAAGAGCGAGGCAGCAGATGTCTATTCGAGGAGAATAGGTTGGCGATACACTGGCACAATATCACCTTGATGGCTGAGTTAATACATGGAATGGACGAGTCAAGATGTGGAGGCAACGTTCATATAAGCCACGAATGAATATGGACACGAATGCAGAAACTCGATATCAGAGAAACGTCGAGAAGGAGACGTGGAAGATAACGGATGGAGAGAAGGTCGCCGTGTTGACGGGCAAGGACAATCGTTTGTAATTGTAATACTGTCCCGCCTGGACAGAACAGGCCCAGTATTTTATTCTGTGTTATTGCCAAATATTTGCACCAAGCCTGCATGCTACGGAATTAAATAACGTTTTAACTGCCAACGTCTGACGGAGTCGACTTGTTTCTTCCGTTCGGTTTAGGCTTCTAGAGCCTGCCATTTGATGCTCTTATATTGGCGAGCTGTTTTGTTATCAAGTTTACTTGCAGAGTTCATGTTTACCCCGAGGCATCGCTGGGCAGTTGTCACTGGGAAGAAGGATATACCACAATGTGATATACGAGTAAATGGACACATTCTTATGCAAATTAATCAGTACAGTTATCTCGGAACAGTCATAACATCTGATGGGAGATGTCTTGAAGAGATTAGAACAAGAATTGCCATTGCGAAGGTAGCCTTTTGCAAGATGTTGCGAGAACCAAGCGATGACTGTGATTCTACAACCATGGTCAGACTGCGAGAACTGCAAATTAAAAGAGGTGTAGCCAAACAAGAACACTACGCAGGAAGCCAAAGAAGATTGATTAACCAACACAGAACTGGTGTCGTGAGCCGCTACACGCTGCGGGATTTGCTGGGGGGGGGGGGGGGAATCCGAGCACTTATGGTCAATGAGGATGATCTGTCGACTAACTAACTAACTAACTAACTAAGATGAAATACATACTGACCAATAAAAAACATATCAACTGAAACGAGAAAAAGAGTGTTGAAGTGCTACATAGAACCTGTACTTTTGTATAGATGTGAAGTGTGGACAATGAGCAGTCAAGCTGAAAAACATCTGATGGCTGTAGAAATGTGGTTTCTGAGGAAAATACAAAGAATTCCATGGACAGACAGTAAAACAAATGAACAAGTCCTTCAAAAAACAAACTGAAGATCGTAAACTGATCAGAATCATTAGACGTAGACAGTCAAAATGTTTCGGGCATGTTATGAAACGAAATGACTTGGAGAACTTGATAACAACTGGCAAGATTGAAGAGGAGAGACCAAGGGGAAGACCGAGAAGTAAATACCTGGATGGCTTGGCCACGTGGCATGGTTGAGACAGAAACACGGAGCTGATCCACGACTCTGGTGATCGAGTGAGATGGCAAAAGATGTTCTCTCATGCTTATCGGTATGGCACATGATGGATGGATTGACATACGATAAATCACCCGCGATATTATGATGACATGGCTTGTATCGCTGAAATTGAACGCAGTTACAAGAAAAGAAATGATAATTTACAAATCACACCAGATCTCTGGATCAGACTATATATCAGATCTGTTTTTTACTTCTGTGTATTTACTATACAACTACAGGTATGCCCCACTATATGTCGCATCGGTAAACGTCTTTTCGCTATAACGTCGTTGTCACATAGGAGACTATCTTCACTTTACGTCGCTACGTTTCGCCATACGTGGTTTTGAGGCTGGGACAATTCATGCAGGTGCAGACAAAATCAAAGAGGGTGCTAAAAACGTAACCCCTTTGAGTGCTTCCAAGATCACTCGTACCAGAAGTAGTTCTTATGGAGAACATGGAAGCACTATTGGCCGTCTGGATTGAAGACCAGAACCAACGGAATATGCCTGTGAGCAAGATGGTTATACACGAGAAAGCAAAGTCTCTCTATGAAGATCTAGCCAAGAAAGAGGGTGAGAGCAGTACTAGTAGTACTGATGATAGTTTCTGGAGCGAGTCGTGGTTGGTTTGAGCGCTTTAAAGAGCGTTCACACCTGCACAACATTCAGACAACAGGTGAAGCGGCGAGTGCTGATACTGCAGCTGCAGAGCGTTTCTTTGCAGAGTTAAAGGCCATCATGGTGGGTACTGGGCAGCAGACATTGGACACATTTTTTATTCAAGCAAAGAGCCAGGAAAAGAGGCAGGAAGAGGTTACAGTTGCATCCTCAGATGAAGAGGCAGAATTTAATGACGCTACGTCCCAATAACTCTACCACTCGCCCTCCAACCCTCCTCTATTTAGCCAATAAATATCAACAACCATCAAAATAAACATTACTGTAGTACACTGTATTTCATTTAATTCTATGGGAAATAGTGTTTCGCTATACGTCGTTTCACTTAACGTCGCGTTTTCCAAGATCGTAACCCCGACGTTAACCGGGACCTACCTGTATTATTATGTAATACTACTATTGCTGGTGCTTCTTTAGAGAAGGTTTTTGGGGATCAATGTCGCTTGCTGAAATAATCACCACGCAGTGCACGGGTCTAGATGTCTATGCCACCGCTTGTAGATAAAACATGTGTTGGTGATTAGAACCAGCGTTGGTGAGGTCTAAGGTCGATAAGTTGTATGAGATCGATATCCTAACACCTCGGTCCCTCGTTCACTTCATTTCGCCTTATTGCTCTGACACTAATTTTACAAGGTTCCATTGGTCCTGACGAGATCTTAGATATCGAATATATTTGAAAGATTAGGTCAAAACTGTATGTTGAGTATAAGAGAAAGCATTAAAGCAATCACATGGCAAATGGTTGATGTAAGCACACACAGAAACATGGGTTTGATGGTATGTTTAAATGTTTGCATGGCTTTCCCAGTATTCCATGCATCCTCAGTTGTGTTTTCCTAGCTCTGTTCAGCATGCAATACAAGTAATGAGACGTGTACCAAGTTCTTTTTTTTTTTCTTTTTTGTTCGCTGGCTTAAACTCAAGCGTAGTCCTTACACACTGTTTAAAGTAGTAAACCAAGTTCAAGGCGTGTATCAAGTTCCTTAAACAATTATGTCTACGAAATTTATTTCAAACGAATACACTTTCCCGCTTCTGTTCCCGATTTTTTTTTTTTTATTATTTTCTACTGTAATAATGGCTACGTCTGTTACGTCTGTGCGCATTAATGCTATCAGTGTGTATAATATTTATTATGTTCAGCTGTCTCTGGCTTCCTTCACTCTTTCGATTTTCAGGACTGATATCACAGAACATCAATGAGAAGCACAGACGGGCTCTGTTTCGTGTTGACGCTTGCTAGCAAAGCGCATACAGGACTACAGTCTCGTGTTCTTTGCACAGAGAATCTGGAATACATGGAGAATATAGTAAACGTGCATTTGAAATCAGTAGCGCAGGTGATTCTCATGCTTTCAATGGCCATGTATCCCCTTTTACCACATGTCATCTTGCCATAACTCTGCTTTTGTGTAATGTCTAGAAATTGTAATCCAATGACGAACATAATTTAATAGTATTTGCAAGAACACATACACATTTACCACGATTCTTACTATATCTGAGTTATGCACATTTAACTGTGTCAGAAAATGGCGATTCTTGTTCTAATCTCTGCAAGCATCTCCCATCAGATGTTATGACCGTTCCGAGATAATTGTACCGACTCACTTGCTTAAGAAGTTCCCATTCACTCGTATATAACATTGTGGTATTTCCTTCTTTCTAGTGTATCAGCTAATAGTGGAGCTAAATCTAACACCTCATCACTGGTTGTGGGCAGTATCTGCTTAATTGATTCACTTCATGATATTAATATTCTGTCTGCATTGCTGATGCTTCAGTTCATGCAGCTGCTCATGAATTGTGATCAAACCGTAAAGTGGGTGAACTATTCGTCATCATTCAATCATGAACAGTTGTCCATGTTACCCTGATGCTAACATATAATGCTATCTCATTTCAAACTCAAATACTCGTCATTATTTTTCCTTTTGATAGTCAGCAAAATTATGTATGGTAAATTAAAAACAAATGATGACCAATATCTGTGCCAAAGATCAGCAAAGGTTCCTTCTTTGACACAATTAACAATTGTATTGTTTAATCCATAAACTCTAGTTGTCTCGCAGTGCTTTTTTGCGACGGTATCCGACGATAGATAATACAATGAGGATGTTTCATTTGTGAAGATATTTTTTTCTTTCTCATATGAAACCCAGATTTTGCCTCGGACAATGATGGTGCGCCATCTGTACGGCAACATCAGAAATGTTAGAACAGATTTTAAGATTGAAAGAAAGATTAAAGCCTTAATACAATAGCTCTGTATTTGTGGTTGTTTCGAAATGTGAGCAAGAGACAAATTCCTATATAGACATATATGTGTTAACACATTTCCCCCATTTAACTGGGAGTACGATGCAACAACATCGGTTCATCGATTCTTCTTGGTGTCTCTGATTCTCCTTAAAAGATTACCGTCTGATTGCATGATTTCTCTCTAGGTAATTTCCACACATAATTTAAATTAATTTGAGAGCACACAGCTTGATCAAACAAAGAATAGTGGTGTTGCATTATGTAGAATGAAATGCATTCCAACAGTATGGAAAGTTAGTTAAATTCCTGAAACCCTAAAATGTCCCATCACCCTAGAGAGTGTTCTCTCTCTCTCTCTCTCTCTCTCTCTCTCTCTCTCTCTCTCTCTCTCTCTCTCTCTCTCTCTCTCTCTCTCTCTCTCTCTCTCTCTCTCTCACCACACCCCATCTCAACCCGGTTGAGAATCACTGGGTAACGTGACAGGAACAAAGCAATGTGTTTATGGTCAAATATGTTGTATTCAGTCACCACATAATAAAATAAAGCGCCAATACATTGAATGTTTTCAGGAAGTTCCTGCTAACTTTTCCTGCCAAAAGAACTCATAAATCAGATCAACATAAACGCACACATAAATATAGATAAACACTAACAAATAACAAACACAAAGCTTGTATGCACTCAAGTTAACTTATATTTGTTAATCTGTTGACAAACCTAATGGAAACGACCTGCAACACTCATAATGAAAGAGTCGTATAAACAGTGGACATGCTAATATTATAAAATGCACCATCATTTTGCTTCAAAGCAAACAACTACAAACATCGCTGCATGTTCTCAATTCCCTTGAGAAGAGTCATATTCAAGTAATATAAATAGTCTCAAGAGCAAGTGACCATGAACTACAGACAGGAGCATATGCCCATACAAACTCTTGAGCTCCTTTCTACAGCACAAAGAACTGTGACCTCTGTATTCAGACACAATATAAACGCCGCATGTAATAGTACGTATTATTGCTGAATATGTAAAAGGTAAATTTACATTAAAAGACTTCATTTAGAAATGATGAAGCAATTAGACAAAATAAACACTCAAATGGGCAAATATATTTTATTATTATATATTTGACAAGGCTTTTGTCTGTAGCACACGACGTTTATGTTCACAAACAAGTTTTCGTGTATCAACCACGAACTAATATCTGAAACTATAAAGTGCAGCCCATCCATTGATTACAACTATATGCGTTGTATTGTGCGTTGTCAATTGCTCTAGAATTATGTTCTTTTCAATAGGATAAATAACATTTGCCCGTTGCGTGGTCTGCGGATCAAGTAACATAATATTCCTATTTTTTGTGATGTATGGGCAATCTGCTGTGTAATACTGGGGCCGGTAAGAGAAAACAAACAACAGTAATAATGTTGAAACTATCGTAGGTGTGGTAAGAGAAGACTGAGAAGATGTGTGCTTAGAGCAGGCTACCGATTATGTCGAAAATTCAGCACAAAGTTTAACAAACATATTAAATCGATACTACTATATGGATCAGAAACATGGGATTTTACGTGTATGTGTGATGTATGCTCAATAGACATTCAGTGGAGGTTCGATTATATACTCACCAGAATGGGAGATCTCGATGAGACAGCCTGGCCTAACTAATAACTTCATCCAAACGTACATATCTAAACATCTCTTTCTTGCTTCTGGGGACAGCGTGTACATCTCATTCTAAATTATACAATGAGCCATTTCTAACCTGCTACTTGAGTATCCGGGAGTTCGTCCTTCAGCTTTATACAAAAAAGACATTTGTCCAAAGGTTTCTTCTCTTGATCTGGAGTGCAGGGGATTTGATCCCACACCCACCGTTGAAAACTACGATGATTTAACCAACTCGGGACAACCTCCAGCCTAGCAGGCAAGCGCTCATGTTCACTGCCCTGTTGCAATTACCATACATTTTCACGGAAGACATGATTATGTCGTCACAGAAAACAATATTATTGTTGGCTTGGTTCTAGCCAGTCCTTACAACTTGTTAGCTAGCTACTTACCTATCTACTTCCAAACTAACTACCTACCTGCTTAAATTATCTATCTATCTATCTATCTATCCATCCATCCATCCGTCCGTCCGTCCGTCCGTCCGTCCGTCCGTCCGCCTGCCTGCATGTCTGCCTGTCTGCCTGCCTGCCTGCCTGTCGGTCGGTCGGTCGGTCGGTCGGTCTGTCGGACTGTCTATTTTTCTATCTAATTATCTGTCTGCCTGTCTGTTTGTCTGTCGGTCGGTCGGTCGGTCGCTCGGTCGGTCGGTCGGTCGGTCTGTCTGTCTGTCTGTCGGTCCGTCGAACAGTCTATCTATCTATCTATTTTTCTTTCTGTCTGTCCTTTTATCTACCTGTTTATCCGGCTGCCTCTCTGTCTATCTGTATATATTACATAGATATCTGTGAATGTTTCTGTCGGTCTGTTCGTGTATATGTGTAGATAATTATTTTCATCTCATTAACGTACTCAGCCTCAAATAGATCTTCGACTACCTCGCATATTTGACACATGAAATAACTTGTATCCGTTCAATTAACCTTTCCCTCTCCGACATTCAGTTAAAATAAATAAACAATCCTCATCCAACATGTTTTTTTTTCTGTTTTTTTTCCCCCTCCTACAACCCTCATGTGTTATTTGCACCAATAACATCACCCTGTATATTCACAATAAAATACTCATTAAGCATTGGTTTCCCTGTATTTTGCGATCTCCAAGATATTACCTGACGTGTTTGAGAACCATATGCTGGTTGTGTCTTCTCTAAGTTTCCCAACGCCGTCTGAGAACACGTTGGCAATAATGAGAACTGAATTTACTTTGTGAATATCGATGTATAAGCCCGGAGAACTGCATCACCCCGATATAAGGCCTTATCTTCTGCTACTGTGTACGCAAGTTAGCCGTGTGGAATTGTGGAACAGCAATATACGGCGTTAAGGCGTTCTGTCACAGGCATTCTTTCCTTTTTAAATAATAACACTTTGGGTAAGAAGAAGTTAGGCTGAGATCGATATTGTACTCAGTAACACACAGATCGACCTATCACACAGATCGAAGTAACAAACAGATCGAAGTAACAAACAGATGGAAGTAACAAACAGATCGAAGTAACAAACAGATGGAAGTAACAAACAGATCAAAGTAACACACAGATCAAATTATCAAACAGATAAAAGTGTCAAACAGATAGAAGTAACAAACATATCGAAGTAACAAACATATCGAGGTAACAAACAGCTCGAAGTAAAAAAAACATATCGAATTAATAACCATATCGATGTAACAAACAGGTCGAAGTAACCAACAGGTCGAAGTAACAAACAGTTCGAAGTATCAAACAGATCGAAGTTAAAAAAAAAACAGATCGAAGTAACAAAAAGATTGAAGTAACAAACATATCGAAGTAACAAACAGGTCGAAGTAACCAAGAGGTCGAAGTATCAAACGGATATAAGCATCAAACAGATCGAATTAACAAACAGATAAAAGTGTCAAACAGATAGAAGTAACAAACATATCGAAGTAACAAACATATCGAGGTAACAAACAGCTCGAAGTAAAAAAACATATCGAATTAATAACCATATCGATGTAACAAACAGGTCGAAGTAACCAACAGGTCGAAGTAACAAACAGTTCGAAGTATCAAACAGATCGAAGTAAAAAAAAAAAAAAACAGATCGAAGTAACAAAAAGATTGAAGTAACAAACATATCGAAGTAACAAACAGATCTAAGTAACAAACAGGTCGAAGTAACAAACATATTGAAGTAACAAACAGATCGAAGTAACAAACAGATCGAAGCAACAAACAGATCTCAGTAACAAACATATCGAAGTAAAAAACAGGTCGAATTAACCAAGAGGTCGAAGTATCAAACGGATAGAAGTATCAAACAGATCGAAGTGACAAACAGGTCGAAGTAACAGACACATCGAAGTAACAGATTGAAGTATCAAACAGATCGAAGTAACAAACAGATGATGGTGTTAATGATCTCGACAACGACGACGACGCCGACGATGATGATGATGATGATGATGATGATGATGATGATGATGATGATGATGATGATGATGATGATGATGATGATGATGATGATGATGATCACAGAATACTGGAAACAAGCTTCAGAGAAGAATAACGATACGTCTAGTTAGTAAGACACTACTAACGAGGTATTCGTTAGTAACAGTAATGCCGAGAGAGGGGTCATGCTGCATGGACAATACATGTTCTCTGAATCAAAGCTCAGACATTGTGCCATGGAAGTCTAGCTCTAGTTCAAATCCACATACTTTCGTCTGTAAAGACGGCAAGGTGCCACTTACTTACTTACTTACTTACTTACTTACTTACTTACTCACTTACTTACTTACCTACTTAATTACTTACTTACTTACTTACTTACTTAATTACTTACTTACTTACTTACTTACTTACTCACTTACTTACTTACTTTCTTACTTACTTACTTACTTACTCACTCACTCACTCACTCACTCACTCACTCAATCACTCACTTACTTACTTACTTACTTACTTACTTGTCTAAAAGCAATTCTAGACTTGAATAGTTTGATCAGCCGAAACAGAGTGTTCTATAGATGCGACTTGTTGCAAGTTCTAATGTAGAGTGAGAAGACAGAACTAACAAAGCATCATTTACTCGGCTGTTGCAGCTATAAATAAAATGTCCCGCAGTTGCGAAGGATGTACTGGCTTGAGTCCCTTGAGATCCCTCTGCCATACACCTCAAGGTACTATATTGACAGTAAATGACAGTTTTATCCTTTACAGGACATCGCTGTCAACATCAGCATCTTTCAACTGATTGTTGATTTCTTGGCAAGATTACACTGAGTAGTTTGCCATTGCTTTCTGAGTGACCAGCTCACATACCCCGCTAGTTACCGACGCGGAGAGAACAGGTACCAATTCTCGCGCACGTCACGTTACTCACAAGAGTATACGGGATTACGGAGAAAGTCATGTAACCCTTAGACCAGGGAGCCGGCACTGACTGAGTGCACAGGGTTATATCTCGTGGTTCGTATGATGAAGGACAAAGCTCGCCATCAGTCTACACTGCTAATTTTAAGTTGAGGATTTTTTTTTTTTTTTGCATATCCTTTACAGGACATTGCTGTCAACACCAGCATCTTTCAGCTGTATGTTGATTTCTTGGCAAGATTACGCTCAGTAGTTTGCCATTGCTTTCTGAGCGGCCGGCTCACATACCCCGTAAGTTACCGATGCGATTCGAACCACTGCTGATTCTCACCGTCATCATGTTACCCACGAGAGTGTACGAGATTACGGAGAAAAGTCATAACCTCTAAGCCACGAAGCCGGCAAGTTGAGGATACCTGAAGCTAAATTGAACAGACACCACAACAACTGTTATGCATCAGCCCTATCCAGGTAAACGGTCGCGTTAGTTTAATGATTAGAACGTTGCACTAATAATGGATTCGGACTAAAGTTCATTCGATGTCAGCTGTCGACTAGGGAGAGACAGAGAGAGAGAGAGAGAGAGAGAGAGAGAGAGAGAGAGAGAGAGAGAGAGAGAGAGACAGACAGACAGACAGACAGACAGACAGACAGACAGACAGACAGACAGACAGACAGGCAGACAGACCGAACGAACGAACGAACGAACTTTATTTTTAAAGGGTTAAGAATTGGGCACGCAAGCCAGTCTAACATTCTGCCCTTCTATCTCTCTCTTTCATACATTATTTCATTCACACATTATTTAAGGCTACCAGAGAACAGCAGCAATATAAAAGATATGTATTATTAAGGCATGGGCAAAATGTGAACATCAAGAGAGAGAGAGAGAGAGAGAGAGAGAGAGAGAGAGAGAGAGAGAGAGAGAGAGAGAGAGAGAGAGAGAGAAAGAAAGAAAGAGAGAGAGAGAGAGAGAGAGAGAGAGACCACACCAAGTCACTCGTGATGTTTTTTCAGAGGCCCCCCCCCCCCCGGTAGCTTAAAGGCGGGATCGTAACCTCGGGGATGTGCTGGTCCATAGTAGTCTACCCCAACCCCAACAGTCTCTTCCTGGCATGATGTCTTGTCACGTTATAAGACCTGCCCGCATGTACTTCAAACTCAGAGTATGGCATTCCCTAAGACCACTTTCAACATTCGTGAGAATTTCTCATGTACGAGTCGCAACGTTACCTATGCGATCTTCTGCACACGCTATGACATGAAATATATTGGAGAAACAGATCTACGTCTTTCTGACAGATTCAGGCAACACCTATCTGATATCAACAGTGATGCCCAGAAACCGGTATCCACACACTTTAACAGTTCTGACCACTGTGGCGTGGCGGACATAAGGTCACGGCGCTCAAATCGTGCGCATCTCACGAACGTGATCGTAAAGCATTGGAAATCCGCCTCATCTTCCAGTTGGGTTCACTCTCCCCTCGCGGCCTCAATGTCCAACATAGTTTTATTAAACTTCCAACCTCGCCTCCCCCTTTTCCATCCCCGAAGGTGTATAGCCCACTAGAAAAACGTGATAGCATATCCTTTATAGGACGCAGCAATCAACTCCAACATTACTTTTGCCGTTTGTGATTTCTTAGCAAGTTTGCGTTCAGTGGCTTGTCATTGCTTTCTGAGTGAATGACACTCATGCCATTGTATGCAAACCAATGCAGGGCGGACTGCATTCCAAGCGTCTTCAGCTGTGTTCCTACGCGGTATGCTGGATTGCGTACTACACCTTCTCCCCCAGAGTCGGCTATAGTTCACTGTTAATCCGTTGTTTACCGTTCGCTCGCATGGGAGTTCCACCCTCCCCCCCCCCCCCCAATCCCTCCCACCGGGCGGTTAAGCCAATCCCTGTCTTCTTCTCCTTTTTTTTTTTTTATAAACAGACAAAACTTTCCACCAAATGTCAACTAGCCTTTGCGGCTTGGTTATAATTTAGGTGGTTCATGGTGCGGGTTAATTTGTCCTTTTATTTTGTGCCAGTGTTAGCTGGCTTATCGATTTGCAGAGTTTGTGCCAGTGACGTCAACTGGAGGATTGGTTGGTCGGCAAGTTTTCCTTTGCGTCCGTCTCTTCTGGTGGTTTCTTTGGTCAGTGTTGGCTTCTGGCTCGTTGTTTTTGACATGATACAGTCCTTATAAGGACTATTTATTGATTTGCTGTTTGGTGAACAGTGTCTCACACATAGCCACTGGTTTTGAAAGATTTGCTTCCGTTTCTTCAATTTGTTTCATCTGTTTTTCGTGTTCGAGTTTGTTTTTCCTCTTCCATTCGTTGAATCCCTCATCATCCGTTTCAATTTCAGATAGGTTGGAAAGACCTCTAAAGCTTTCTTCGTGTGTCTGGCAGGATACTGATTTCTTGCGTTGCTTGGACTTTGTGATTAGACTGCTGGCTTTAGATTGCTGTTTTCGATTGTTCTTTGGTTTGATTTCGGCTTGTGGCTTCTCTGCGGTCTTACGCGTGGCTACTTCTGATTCTTTGTGGGTTATTTCCCTTTCGGCTTTTTAGCAGTTTTCTTTCGGTCTTAATTTTTTTGTTTTTTAATTTCTTTGTTATCCTTTTTAGTCTGTGCCATGCGTTCCACTTCTTCCACCCTGTCGCCTATCGACACGTCTAAACCATACATTCGGTTCTTTTCATTCACATCAAAAAGTAAGCGCTTAAGATTTGACCAAACCGGGATTCAGATAAGTAACCTTCGTATTTCCATGTAGTGTTTTTCTTGTGGTTTTGTGTTTGTTTGTTCTGTGCTAACGAAGGTTTTAGCCGCAACGTCCATTTTGTTTCTTGTAATCGTGTTCTAGTAAAGCTCACAATCTACTTCTCGTTTTTTTGGTAATTCATTCACTGAATATATCACAGCGCGCTTGGTATTGGAGTTGGCTAGGCCTTGAAACAGACTTGAATATATCAGAGTGCTCTTGGTATTGGAGTTGGCTAGGCTTTGAAACAGTCTTGCATCTTTTGGAGTGCGCTTGGTGTTGGAGCTGGCTAGGCTCTGAAACAGATTTGAATATATCAGAGTGCCCTTGGTGTTGGAGTTGGCTAGGCTCTGAAACAGATTTGAATATATCAGAGTGCCCTTGGTGTTGGAGTTGGCTAGGCTCTGAAACAGATTTGAATATATCAGAGTGTCCTTGGTGTTGGAGTTGGCTAGGCTCTGAAAGAGACATGAATATATCAGAGTGCCCTTGGTGTTGGATTTGGCTAGGCTCTGAAAGAGACATGAATATATCAGAGTGCCCTTGGTGTTGGATTTGGCTAGGCTCTGAAACAGATTTGAATATATCAGAGTGCCCTTGGTGTTGGATTTGGCTAGGCTCTGAAAGAGACATGAATATATCAGAGTGCCCTTGGCGTTGGATTTGGCTAGGCTCTGAAAGAGACTTGAATATATCAGAGTGCCTTTGGTGTTGGATTTGGTTAGGCTCTGAAAGGGACATGAATATATCAGAGTGCCCTTGGTGTTGGATTTGGCTAGGCTCTGAAACAGATTTGAATATATCAGAGTGCCCTTGGTGTTGGATTTGGCTAGGCTCTGAAACAGATTTGAATATATCAGAGTGCCCTTGGTTTTGGATTTGGCTAGGCTCTGAAACAGATTTGAATATATCAGAGTGCCCTTGGTGTTGGATTTGGCTAGGCTCTGAAACAGATTTGAATATATCAGAGTGCCCTTGGTGTTGGAGTTGGCTAGGCTCTGAAACAGATTTGAATATATCAGAGTGCTCTTGGTGTTGGAGTTGGCTAGGCTCTGAAACAGATTTGAATATATCAGAGTGCCCTTGGTGTTGGATTTGGCTAGGCTCTGAAGCAGATTTGAATATATCAGAGTGCCCTTGGTGTTGGATTTGGCTAGGCTCTGAAACAGATTTGAATATATCAGAGTGCCCTTGGTGTTGGATTTAGCTAGGCTCTGAAACAGATTTGAATATATCAGAGTGCCCTTGGTGTTGAGGTTCGCTAGGTTCTGAAACAGATTTGAATATATCAGAGTGCCCTTGGTGTTGGAGTTGGCTAGGCTCTGAAAGAGACATGAATATATCAGAGTGCCCTTGGTGTTGGAGTTGGCTAGGCTCTGAAACAGATTTGAATATATCAGAGTGCCCTTGGTGTTGGAGTTGACTAGGCTCTGAAAGAGACATGAATATATCAGAGTGCGCTTGGTGTTGGAGCTGGCTATGCTCTGAAACAGATGTGAATATATCAGAGTGCCCTTGGTGTTGGAGTTGGCTAGGCTCTGAAATAGATTTGAATATATCAGAGTGCCCTTGGTGTTGGAGTTGGCTAGGTTCTGAAACAGATTTGAATATATCAGAGTGCCCTTGGTGTTGGAGTTGGCTAGGTTCTGAAACAGATTTGAATATATCAGAGTGCCCTTGGTGTTGGAGTTGGCTAGGCTCTGAAAGAGACATGAATATATCAGAGTGCGCTTGTTGTTGGCGTTGGCTAGGCCTTGAAACAGACATGCATTTATCGGAGTGCACTTGGTGTAGAGACTTTCCTCCCTGCCATCTTCCCCTCTCCAAGCTCAGAAAACAGAGGGTGCGCAAAGTCGGTACTGGACATTTGCAACAGTTGAGAGGGGTATGAGGATATAACCAGGTCTTGACTCAGCACTTCAGGTATGGATTGGCTGGGATTGGGCAGATTTTGGTCATGCCTCATTCACAGGTTTGAGGTACTTGATGGTCTATAGACTTCAAGCTACTGCCCTAGGGGATGTGTGGCGGATTAAACATCAGCAAAGTGAGCGACGAGAGTCGCTGTGGCCAGTATGCTTGCATGGTGGCTAGGAAATGTTGTGTTCGAACCTGCATTGAGGCGGATTTGTTTTTTTAATTGACCTGGAAACTGACCAGGTCGAATAGCTTTGAAAGGGGTCCCAGGAAGTGTCATGGGAAGTAAAGACGGTCGGTATATTTTGAACACATCACCCATTTATTGCCGATTTGTCTATAAAAATATGGAGCTTTCACCATATGCCGACAACACCTGAAGGAATGTAAAAGACCACCCACAGTGACATTTAATATGGCCAAAATATGTCAGTTCTTGTATACCCACAGTTACATTTAATATGGCCAAAGTATGTCCGTTTCCCAGACATAATGTTATTTATAAAACAGTCGTCTTTGATAGTGAAAACTATAATATCAGCACTTTAAAACAATTAGTCAACAACAACAGCAGCAAGCTTCGACTACAGCCACAAAAGTAGCAATAACAAAAATAATAATAAACATAATACTAACAGCAATGATAATAAACTTAGTATATAATGTCAAATTTAGCTTAAAGTCAAGTTTTAACATTACAAATGTACACAGCCTTAAACGTTAAACGTTTTCTCTCTGTGACAATTGTTAAATGAACTCCTTTATCCGAAACAGCTGCTACCTAAAGAAATAAGTGCTCCCTACAGAGAAGTTAATATCACTGACGATATACATGAGATAATCTAGAATATGTGGTTGAGTTATGGTGTATAAAGATCGGTTGGGGCAGAAAGGTCGAGGAAGAATATATTAGACATGACATTACTAATAAGCCTTTGTAGAGTTGGTTGGTATAACAGTCACTTGGGACAGAGTGGGCAAGAAAGGCTCTCTTGGGTCCAAGGCAATCGATCTTATTGATTATGTAGCACTTAAGGCTTGACTGATAAAGCTGACTGGTTATTTGGTTAGTTCATTAGTATGTTCATTGGGTAATAGGTTGGTTGGTCGGTTGTTAGGTAGGTTGGCTGGTTGGTTGGTTGGTTGGTTGGTTAGTCTGTTCGTTCTTTTGTTGTACAGTTGGTTAGTCGGTTAGATGATTAGTTCATTTGCTCATTGGTTAGATGGTTGGTTGATTTGTTTGTTTATTCGTTCGTTAGTTTATTGGTTAGTTGAAGGGTTCGTTTGCTGGCTAGTTGGCTGACTAGCTGGCTGGCTGGCTGGCTGGCTGGCTGGTTGGTTGGCTGGCTAGCTAGCTGGTTGATAAGCTGGCTGGCTGCAGCCTGGTTGCTTAGCTGGTAAATCCTAGAGAAGTCTGACCTTCAACTCTTTAAGTCCAATGCACTAGAGCTCAGGTCGTCCGAGCCTTGAAATGGCTAGCATCACTGGGATCAAGGTTAGAGTGGGTACTTTTCTCCTGACCCACTACCGAAGTATTGTGTTGCAGAGCTTTCCTTCTCGTCTACGAGATCAAAAGCAAGCCGGCTGTGCAAGACGTGTACCGGAATTCACATCAGCACAGAGGCATACAAGAATGTAGTTGATCATCACTCAGCACAGCAAGCCAGGATTCATGAGGTCAAGCCTGGCATAGTAATGTGTCTCCACGGGGTTTAGTTATTTCATTGGCAATAAATTCCAACCAGTGCCCGGAGAAAGACTCAACTGATTATGTGGAATAGACTTCATAGCAATCGGAGCACAACCTTATACCGTGTCTCCTTCAACAGATGCCGGGGTATAATGATGCTGATTTTACCCTCGTGCACTGATTATGAGTGCGTTCCCGTCGTACCAGTCTGGTATCATGCTTTCCTCTGTTATAAGGCGATGCCAAATGCTAAAAGTCTTCGTCGGATTATCCCACCTCTATGTGAGCCTGAAGCACTCTATCATATGTGATGCGTATTTCTTCTTCTTCTTTGTACACGTTCAAATATCAAAGTGACTATATTTAAAGATAGAAGCACTTGTTGTCATCTCCAAAGTGTTTTGGAATTTGTGTATTTTTTTTTCTGCATATGTTTAAAACACAAATATTTAGCTGTCGTTTTACCAAATCCATAGTTAAATTCACTAATACGAGGGGGAGTCAATAAGTAAGTCACAAATGGCAGTAGGAAAAAATAACTAAATATGATAACAACTTGAAACCAGTTTATTTTTATACATACATTGTCCCTTTATTTCTCAACATAATTTCCACCAACATTGATGCACTTATCCCATCATTTTATCAGTCCTCCTAAACTGGCTGCATAGAACTGCGTGCTCTGTTTTCTAAATCACTTTTTCACTTCACTTTTCTGGGTACTCACCTTGAGCACACTTTCTTAAATTTCAGTCGATCATGCATTATGCTGAATGCTGAACCATGTGAGCACCCTATTGCAGATGCTACAGAGTCTATCGTTACTCGCCTGTCACCGCTAATCATCTCCTCCACCCGCTGCACGGGTGCGTCTGTTGCAATCTCAACAGGACGACCAGATCGGATTTTATTAACAATTTTAGAGCGTCCTTGAGAAAATTTTTCTACCCAGCTATGCACCACTTTAAGGAACACACATTTGTCAGCATAAACAGGAAGCATTTCCTTATGAATGTCCTTTGCAGGCAGTCCTTTTGCCCACAAAAAACGCACAACAGAACATTGCTCTTTGGTTGTACACTCCGTAAGTACAGTCGCCATTTTGTTTATGCGCTGCGCATGCGCATGAGACACCTAACGCCACCTGACGAACGGGAATATAAAGTTCGATGTTGCTGTCACCTAATGACACCTGTAGAAACACCAACAATATTTACCAGCCATCCCACAGAACTGTGTGACTTTCTTATTGACTCGCCTTTGTATCTCCTATCTTTAGTTTGTTTTTGTTTTTCAACAAGTGGTATTTTAGAATCGTATGTCCTTTGGAGTCTTGATATGAGTTGAGTCAACATCACAGCACTTTGAACATCCTTATACATGCTCCGTCATCATCTTCGACAGCCAGAAAAGCGTTATAATACTAATGGTACCATTGGTACCAGTAGCAATCTGATTATGTGTCTGTTTGGCCTTTCCTCGGAGTCCTGAGTGTCGGCCAGATCCTCTAGTCACTCCCTGCAGCACAGTTCTCTCCAGGCCGTGTTGATCTACCTATTCTTCTGCACTATATACACGATCCCAAGGAGCCCCGAGCACGCTTGCCTTATCATGACCAATACCTCACCGAGTCGTGCAGACCCAGCCAATATGTCCGCCTGCTCGTTTCCTACCACAGCAGCGTGTCCTAGGGAAAACATCAAACAGATGCTCTCTATTTGTTATTGTTGAATTGAAGTCTCTCCTGCACAAAACACAGTCCACCGACCTTTCCACACAAACCACCAGAGACCTCTTTGAATAGAATCATTCTTATAGATGGTTACATCACCTGGTCTTGAATTATCCGGGATTTCACTGAGGAATCTGAAGATTGCTACTTCAGTGGCGTTGGTATTACGCCTTATCTTTCTGGTGGTCTGGACGCTCTGATTCCCACTTGGTTCTAAAGGCGCTTCTTATAACCCACTTTGCCTTATCAAAGGTACCGCCTATATCAAGCCTAGGTACAATTCCATATTTCGTTGCAAATATGTCCGCTTCTTGATTTTCAAATATGTTGCAATGTAAGATGGTCCATTGTTTTGTCACTTTTTGGATTAATGGCATATTCCATGGAGTGTTGCTCTTAGGTCTACTATTTCTGTACTGTACTCTTGAGTATTGAGACAACCGACTTCTTTCTCGTGAAAAGTGCTTTGCGTTGCTCTTCGTGTTTATCTGGGACAACATTTCTACTGCAGTTTTCAATGCCTCATTTTCTGCTCTTATTTACTACTCTAGCCGCCACTGTGTTTTTTGTTGTTTTTTTTTTTTGCTCCACTTTTAAGATTTAGTAATGTTCCCCTATTTTTAACTGAGGGTTTATTTTTTTTTTGCTGATCCATCTATTTATGTGCCGGTCTCCGTGGCGAAGGTCCTAAGGACGCGATTCGTAATCCCGCATACCCGCATTCGAAACACAGCTGCGCGCGATTTGGCAGCAGACCGCGTTGCTTTGGTTTCGCGTTGGTATCCATGCCGGTCGTTCAGAAAGCAATGGCAAACTACTGAACGTAAACTTGCCAAGAGATCACAGCAGTAGAAATGATGGTGTTGACTGCGATATCCTGTAAAAATGATATGCAAGAAGCAAATCTATTTATGCATAGTTCTAGGTGCTACTTGGGTAATGTTCTTATATGTAGCTTCTGGCTATTTTTCTTGTTTCTGCTTTATTAAAAGTGTTCTTTCTCCCAGTACAAGAAATGTGTTCTATCATTTCAGTCAGCTGCTGCTGTCTCCAACTTTGTAAGCTGTGTATATTGTCGATGGATTTAGCTAATGATATGTTATGTATAGGATCTGCCATATCTTTCTTTTCACACTTTCTACACGGGTTTTGTTTTAGTTTTCCGCTTCCAAGAACACTAAACCTCTGATACATGTTTGGTCTGACAACCTACATAATTGAATCTGCCTACTTCTGGGTTCTGCTATTTCTACTATCCTGCATTGGTTGTCAACATAGACAAGCGATCTTTTCTAGTTCGTTTATAGACGCTGTCTTCATCCGTCCAGCTGGGATTCAAATTCCTTGATTTGAAACATTTGTATTTTGCTACAGTTAGACTTAGCTGCAGTTGTCCAAGCCGCAATACCGTATTAAATAGGTTAGTTGTTCTTCGGTGACTGTGTACTTTCTAAATCTTGCCTGTTATGGAGTAACAGGTGTTTTTATCAATTCCACATTTGCCTTCTATTGATACCGCGTTCTTTTAATTATCCTACACAGCTACGTAAACTGATAGGTCGATGGCCATTTGGTTCTGTCAGGTCATGTCCTTTCTTTGGTACTGGTATTCGTATGGCTTCCTTTCATTCCTTGGGAGGAAAAGTGTATTCCTCTCTTCCAGTTGTAATTTAGGACTGCAAGTAGTTTTTGCTTTATTTTTAACCTTAGTACATACGAGCACGTCGTGGAGGAGACACATTAGAGGAGTAATGGTCATTATTTGTTCCTGCCTAGCCTCAGTGTGCCCACAATCAATACCCTAGGGGCCATCACATCATTACCTGGGACTTACAAAGCTCTAGAAAGTAACCGTCTGTATCCTGCCTGAACTCTGTAACCCCGGGTCGCTGGCGTCCAGACATCTGATTGACAAGTTCAAATAACTCGCGGCTGAAGTCTGGATTGTGGACATGGGGTGAGGGTTGTACTGGAGGAAGAGATATAATCTTTCATCGGTATTTAGGACATTAATTGCTTATAGCTTAATCATTCCCGCCTCCCCCAAAAAACAAAAAACAAACTCTCTCTCTCTCTCTCTCTCTCTCTCTCTCTCTCTCGCTCTCTCTCTCTCGCTCTCTCTCTCTCAATCTCTCTCTCTCAATCTCTCTCATCTCCCGTTTGCCCCTCCCTCCTACCTCTGTCGCTTGGAGTACGGGAAACACGTTATGAATTTAATATTGGATTTTGAACCCCTTACCAAGATTATGTAATTGATGTAATCAATTCAGGGGTGACTTAGCAAGCCTCCGTCATTAGTTAGTTCAGCCACCCATTTTACTTGTTTTGTAGTTTTGTGTTTTAAGCATTATAATAATTATCTTTCTCTTATATTTTTTAACTTTACTTCAATTAATATTCCGGTGTTAATTTTATGAGTACTTAGATGTGTATTTATATACACAATGTGTGTGTGTATGTGAACGAACGAACGAACGAACGAACAAACGAACGAACTTTATTTTAAAAGGGTAACAAATTGGGCACGCAGGCCCGTCTTACATTCGGCCCTTTCAATCACTCATCTTTCATTCATCAAATGTGCATGTTACATTTACATAGGGGAAAAAAAAACATTGTCAAATGGATTTTGAAAGCATACACAATGCATATTACGCATGATACATTCATATGGGGGAAAAAAAACATTGTCAAATGAAAGTTGTAAACATAAACAGTGCATATTGCAATATTGTGAGACACATCTCCCATCCACCCTCACATCCCGCAGCCACCCACACACCCCCCACCCACCCACACATACCTCCACGCATTCACACAGACCAAGGCAAAAATACATGCTGCCACCCAACCACTGATCCCCCACCCACACACATTTCCCCACCCACACACACACCCCACCCATATCATAACCGACACTCACAATCCACCCACATATTCTCCACCACCCACCCACACACCCGCATCCACCCAGCAAAACACACATCACAAAACCACACACACATACTCCCGCCAACCCACACATCCCGCACCTATCCACATACACATCCCGCACTCTCAAAATTTTCCCCACCCACCCACACACACATCAGCCAACCTACACCCACTCACTCACCCAATATCCGCCATTTCTCAACTATACATCCCCCACCTATACAGACATCCCAACCCACAAACACATCTCCCCACCTGCCCACACATATCCCCCACCCATAAACACCCAAAAACACACACCTCCCTCCCACACAAACACCCCACCACCCACATATACCCCACCACGCACATCCGCCACTCACACACTTCTTCCCACACACACATCCCCCACCCACACACTCATCTCTCACACACATCCACCCACTCACGTACTCATCCATCAAACAATCACACCCAAACATCACCCACCCGCCCATCAACACATGCATCTCTCATCTACCCTCCCACCAACACAAATAAGCAGTGCATGTTAAATTCAATTGGCAGTAAAAATGCTAATATGAAATATGAGGACACAGGAAAACAATGTGGTATAATGATATTCTTGCGCTCATCTCTCTCTCTCTCTCTCTCTCTCTCTCTCTCTCTCTCTCTCTCTCTCTCTCTCTCTCTCTTTATTATTCTTTCACGTACACTGGCACTTTGTCTCATTCTCTCCCTCTCTCCCACTCACTATTTCTCTATATCATGATTATACGCACTCACACTCGCCCTCACTTACACACACACATACTCACATATTCACTCTCACTCAATCTCTCACTCACTCTCCCACTTACACTAACTCTCTTACTCTCTCTCTCTCTCTCTCTCTCTCTCTCTCTCTCACTCACTCGTTCATTCTCTAAACCCCACTAACTCACTCTCACTCATTCACTTTCTCATGCACTCTCTCAATCACCCACTCTCTCTCTCTTACACACTCACTCGCTATCACACTCATTCACTGGCGCACATACACGCATACCCACAAATTCTCTCTCACTCACTCATGCTCCCTTACTCACTCACTCACTCGCTGACTCTCTAACCCACACTCACTCACTCACTTTCTCACTCTATCACTCAGACAGGCAGACACACAACACACCCTCTCTCTCAGATTCACTCAATCTCTCACACATACGTCCACACACACTCATTCACTTTTACACTCACTCAGGCACACGCGCATGCATGCTCTCTCACTCTCTCTGTCTCATACTAATTCTTCCACTCACACCCTTTCTCATTCACTCGCTCACCCACTCTCTCGCTCACACACATACAGTGAAGAATGATAGTGAACAAATGATGGTGAAAAAATGATGCCAGTCGGTGACTTATGGAGGCATATAGTCGGTATGAAGTAAGTATTGAAAGAGTTTTCGTTTGAATGTGTAGGGACTCATTGGAGTTTTCAGATCTGATGGAAGGCTATTCCACAAGTGAGCACCAGAATATGTTAAACAAGTTTTGTATAAGTCCAATCTAGGCTTAGGAACCTGTAATAAATTTAAGCGCTTACTGTTCATTGCATTAGATTGAATTAACGGTAAAAGATACTCTGGGGTATTTTCAGATATAATTTTATTCACTAATTTGGCTTTGTTAAAAAGGAAGCGCTTTCGAAGTGGTAGAAGTCTTAGATGGCTGTATAATTTATTACTTTCAACGTGCTTTATGCTAGAAACTAGACGTATAGCGCGGTTTTGAAGCGAATACAATTGTTTCATATTAGATTTAGGGCAACCATCCCAGACTGTGGAACAATAATCGGGAGGTGATTGGATATAGTATGCATAGAATATTTTTCGTGTGCTTTCATCCAAAAAGTGCTGAATTTTAGCAAGTTGGTAAACTTTTTGTGCTATTCTTTTGGTAACGTCCTTAAATTTTCACACGAGG